>JACAXG010000007.1:1914906-2418473 GCA_018881555.1 Amblyornis subalaris
TACATGGGCAGGGGCAGCTTCCACTAGACCAGGTTCCCAAGGCACCATCCAACTCTATTATAGAGGGGAATAATCAAGCAGGATACTAGATATCTTGGCAAAAAATAAGTTTTATTATCAGAAATATCTTTATCATTTACTGTGAAGAACATTTATTRTAAAATAACCACCCCAAACCCCACAGTATCACTACTTCACCATGTACTGTAGACCATTTTTSCCAAGCTAATGTAAGAATGAGTACTCAGCAGGAATAGCATCCTTGTGGTAAGATATTAAATGAGGCTATTTTTTGTTTTGTTTTTAACCTTCAAAYGCACTACAAATTACGGTATCTTTTAAAGTGGTGAAATGGAGAAGGTCCTTTTTAATTCAGTCTCTCTGCCTGATCCACMGCAGAAAGCAGAGTTATTTTCTTTGGAGACTAATGCCTCGATAAGATCTGTCTGTATCCAACTATCTGATAAGCTGGGAACTCGAGATCCAATGTCACCTTTTATTTTACTTGCTCCTTTATCTGTCCGTGGTGCTGGGATCTGGGGATAGAGTTACTGCAAAGTTTTCAGAATATTTTCTCTGCAATAATTTATAAATTAAATCCCCAAAGGATTATCTTTTTTTTTTAATCACAAATTAAATAAGATTTTCTCAAAAGAAAAAAAACAGGTTTTAAAGGACTGAAAGCTCTAAATCATCTCTCCCAGGCATATCTCTYGGAATTTGGAGTCCAAATCATAAAGTTTTGCCACTGTTACTCAGAGGCCACCTGTGTTGTACTGGCCTTGCATTTTGACTAGACAAGTAAGAAATTGGTTAGTTTGGTAAAACATTACCCAGGCTAACAAGCAGTTCTTCGCTCCACATGAGTAGATAGTTACTTTTTTAATTTGTAACAAAATTTTGTATAAAACACCTTGTACTAGGATTTTGAGATGCACCTGTTCCCAGGCTTTGTATTTTGATCTGACCACCCGACTCTATTTTAATGTTTAATGCTCTGTTTTGAAATTCAGGCTCGCTACTTCAAAAGAAAATGGCCTGGAAAGACGATTTAAATAAATAATGATCAGTCATTTATTATTATTCAAGAGAGGCTGCAACATAATGTATATTTCAACACCAATGGGGTTTATATAATGAAATTATTGTACTAGTAATGCAATTACTAGAAATTGCAGAACAAAATCCCAAAACCAACCACAGTYTGGGCCTATTTATTTATTTATTTTTACTGTATATTTAAAGCAAGGCTTTTCACAGATTCTCCGTGGGGTTTTTTTTAATGCTCTGGTTTGACCATATCTTGCTTTCCCTGATTAACTCACATTGATTTCCAACTCTGCCTCCTCTATTAAGGCTCTGAGATTAAGAAGGTTGCCTAGCATGTCTCTGGGCATGCCCACTCCATCTCTTTTTATCAGGCAGARTCATCACGAAGGAGGAATCGCAGGAATCTCACTCTGGGCTCYGCGAGCCATTAAAGCTTGACCTGTGACTCTGGCATTCCTCACGTCTCCCGTGCAGTCATTCCTTTGCTGCCACAGAAACTTCCAGTTATTGCTGGCAGCAATGGCCAGCTGCTTTGATCACCTGCCTTGCAGGGCATGCTTCCTGTGAAGGAAAATTACGGACACTGTTCCACTGTTCCAGCTACAAAAGCAAAACTCAGTGTTTTCCTCAGCTTCTGCCTATGTCAATAGATGCTAAAATAAAAATATAAGGGGTTTAGGCATTATTGTGGCTATGTCTGCCCAGTGAGGATGATGCTCRGCTGATAGGATTGCTTTAGAGGCATGAAGAGAAAAATGAGGATCTGCCTCATCCCCTCTTGCTGGGGATTCCCCACACGGTGTCACAACTATTTTAGTTGACGACGGGAAAGGTGGCTATTATCTTTTTTCCTAAAACACTGAAACAAAAAAACTGTATTTCCATTCCTGACCTCCCACCTTCTCGTTGATACATCAGATTCAATTTAACAGCTTGTCCCTAAGCTTGTKCCCTGTCTTATACTGGATTCTCCACATACTTGTACCTCATACTTCTCATATCCTTCACATAGCTGTGTGGATATTTACATAACCATATGATAATTTATATTTTCAGAYGCCTTTTGTTTTCATTAATTTTTTAAAAAAGTTGTTCTGGTGCTTTGTTTCATGAACACAACCCTAAAAATGCTACTGAGAAATAAATCAAAACAAATTACATAAGGAACACAGCCTGAGTAGTGCCAAGGTTTTCTGTTCTGCACTGCACATGCAAAGTTTGTCTAGTTAATTAAGAACAAACACAGCACACACAACTAGCTCCTACAACAGGAATTTAATTTCCTTGAAGCTAAATAAAGACCAAACAAAACCGTTCTTGTTACAATTCCCATCTTCAAAGGAGTTTATTTATTTCCTTTATAGGTCTGGACAGTCTTGAGCTCTCTGTGTTTAGATTAAATCAGCTCCAGAATCCTCCTGTCCCTCTTAGCTGTAAACAATGCTGAAGCGGGAATGATACCTCAGGATTGAAGCTGAAGTCAGTGGGATTAAGTGGAAAAATGTTGCCAAGAAGCCAGAGTAGCCCTGGCCTAGACTCCCACGGTCTTGGGCCCCTGCAGGTCTCCAGCACCAGGCTGAGAGCAACACCACTGTTCCCTGTTTATTTGCTGGAAGGGGCATTTGTTCCACACACAGCAAACCAGCACAGTGGAAACAGCACTCTGACACACAAGTGTTGGTCAATCCGTGTGATGCATTCAATAACCTTCTCYGTTTCCTCTTTTTCTTGGTCTTAAAACTGAGAGCTGCACCTCCAAATTACAAAATTCAAACTGCTTCTGTCCATTACATTCTTATTTGTAAAGGGTTTACATCCTCCACAGATTACTAAAATAAATCACAGCATCAAGTCCACATTTCTGACTAGCCACAAATATTCCAAATCTTTTTCTTCACAGTATTAAAAAAAGAAGTTTTTGAGCCTGTAAGCTGCCCTTGAGAAACACAAATTGTCACTTTTTTCCCCTGAAACCTGCTGGTGGTGAAGCCAAGTGGGAGAAATGAATCCAGCCCGGGAATGATGAGTGCTGGATGTCTGGTGGAGCTGTTGGACCCCAGGGGCAGCACCGGGAGGGGGACTACAGTCTAAGAGGTCACCTGTTTCATRTTTGAGGCTGTTTTGGGATACTTTGGCATGCTAGAATGAAGGAKCGTGGGAAAATTGATTTCAGAGCATGATATCTTCCTGTTGTCTGCTGGGGTTGTTTAAAAGTTTTTGATACGCATTTTAAAATAGCATGGTCTGTGAAAAATTCAGTTTTCATCCCCAGGTATGGTCTGTACGGAATGCACTTCACTTCAGACAGGGGGGCCCTGAAATTTCATAGCCTTGGCTCCCCATCCTGTAGCTCCTGGCTAGCACTGGAGCCCAGAGCTTTCCAGCCCACTGATAACCTAGTTTAAATAACTCCCTGATAAAACACAGGTCCATGCATGTCATACTTTCATCGAACTGCTTTTTATGCCATTAAAAGAAATAAACAATAAACAAATTGGATTCGTAGTAATAAGCAGAGAATAAAACAATGTTCATGAAGAAAATGGTGATGAATTATCCTCTGAAMTCTGGTTAGGAAGAAGAAACCCATGAAGAAGAAAATGATGATTTTATTTTAAGTTAAGATTAATTATAAATGCATTTTAATATTTTTGTAAAGACAAGATTACCTGTGTTAACTTATGGCCTTTCAATTGTTAAAATAGACATTACAATTACAATAAGAAATATGGTGAAAACATGCTATATGTAAACTCTACATAGAGTTTAATGAGTTTTTTCTCCTCGTTGAAGAGGGCACTTTCTGCCATTTCTCTGTGATGAACACTGGCCAGAAGAAACATAAAGCTCACACCAGGACAGTGCYCTGTTGAGAGTGATGCACTTGGAAGAACAGGAGGCTGATGAGATCCCTGGTGACATTTCAGTACCTGAGAAGAACATGATACTCATGGAAAACTTTAAAAGTTATTTAAAAATCATTTTGAAAAAGGAGTAATTCTCCTTAGACTACACCGCTGTGTGAGAAATTCTGTTCTGCAAAAGCCAAAACCCACTTCTTTTAATGAAAGTGCTGCTTAATTTATACAGAGAGAATAATTTTAAAACACTTTCAATTCCACTTATCATCATTATTGTTACAGGTATCTGATCTTCTGTAGTATTGAAAAGCCAGTAAAGGTGAACACCTTTACCAAGCTTGTCACTGATTTCTATCATCATACTGGGCAGGTTGTCTGCTTCTTAATCTCCTCTTATAATTACAGAAATAAYTGCACATGCCCTCATTTGTACAGTACTTTCAGGTCCAGGGGGGAATATACTATAAAAGCATTAAGAGTTATCTTACCACATGACGAGTATATTAAAAATGACTTCAAATCTTGCATGGAGAAAATGTTGCCAAACCTGAATGCAATTTTTATTGCATCCTTTTCATATCACACGGGCGATAATATATCTGCCATAAAGCTCTAACACGTGCCTTTTGTTTTTTTTATTAGATGTAATTTTGCAATTAGTTCCACAGCATAGCTCAGGAGACAAATGAGACCGATAAAAGTATTTAGCTGTTTCATCTTTAGCATGCATGAAGGTTCAAACATAACTGAATTGCCAACCAGCCTCTGGGACTGCAGGTTGGCCACGAGCTGCAGGTGAGGTGCACCTTGCCTGGAGAAGTCATTCTKGTTGTGCTCTGAGCTGTCCCACCATCATCACCGCCATCATCACCATCATCACCTCCACCCTGCCCCACTCTGGGCTCTGGGAAAGCCACATAACCTGCCAGTGAAATGGGCCGCTTGTTTTTCCACTGGTGAAAAGCAGGAAAAGTCAGATTGGGACGGGAAACATTTCCAAAAGACAGGGTTAGTCACAAGGAGGGTTTCGGCTTGATAACGCAGAGGAGGAAATCCTATCAGTGTGAGCAAGAGCTAGAATAAACAAGTCACTACAAATACTTCTTTCCCCTTTAATAAATATTTGGCTGAGGTCACCAACCTTGCCTGAACTGGACCTGKATTTGATAACACAGACCATTTCGCCCTCTTACAGCCAAAAAGTGGGTTTGCTTGGCTTAGAAGTCAGAGCTTGAAAATCTTTAATCTGTTTGCACCCAAAATCTGTTTTCTGCCATGTAAATCAGCAAGCAACYGAGGACGGTTATTACTGAAGTATACCGTAAAAAATCTAATCACATGGCCTCTATTCTTTTTAAYTAAAGCTAGATAACGAATTCCTATTCTTTATCCCAGCCCATGAATCAAAATTTTTTCTAAAAAGTCGTGATGCTCACAGCACCCAGAGCCACGTGCCCATGAGGTACAGACAACCCAAGCTTTGGCAGGTGACTGCCACACCACCATGCCATGCACATCACTGATGATGCAAAAGAGTGTAGGTGACACAGCTCTCCACTTCATTTGTCTCAATGATACTGTTTAGTCTACAGGAAGAAATAATTCAGATATTCCTCTGGTCCAAATTTTTGTTTTGTTTTATTTAGGCACACTCAGTTTCATTGTGCTTAGGTACATGGGACGAAGGATGGGAACAAACCTGAGAAGCACTGAAACTGGTCATTACCAATTGCAGTGTGTTCCCCTTCACCTTTGCTTTATTCCCCTTCACCTCTGCTTTCTGAATTTTCTACCTGACTATCAGACCCCATCCTAGGGCATCCTCAACTCCTGGGGTTGCAAAARCTCTCTGCCCAGCAGAAAGAACTGGGATCTTTCCAAGCAACCCTTGGCTTTAGAGTGTTTTCACAGCTATCAGCTTCTTGGCATCTGCCGCAAGATTATTTTCTTGCACCACATATCTGTAAGTACACGGTCTCACCATTCAAATGCGCAAGATAGCAAAATATTTGAAGTCCTAAAGAGACATCAGCCATCAGCAGAGTTTGGGGGAAGATCTGTGTAATTTCACAAACAAGCGTGGCAATTCTTCCTTGAATCCTGCAAGGTTTGCACAGGATGTGCTCTGCTTCGCTCTCTAAAGAAAAACACAGCTGATAACTCCCAAGGAAACTGCCCGGATTCCTGGTAACCAGAAAACTCCACAGCCTCATTTTCCTTACATTGATGCTGCTGGAGCAGCAACTTCTAAAAATGCCATGCTTCTCTCTGTACTGCAGTGTTTCACACAGAGAAACATCTCACAGAAAATACAGAAGAGCTGTTGCAACTCTGTGTGAGAGACTTGGTAAAATACATCATGTCCCAAAAGCTAAAGAAAACATGGCACAAATTGTCAAGCTGTCTGAGCGCCAAGGTGCTTGGTAATTTTCTTATCTCAAACTGTGTCCTGTAAATTGGGTACAGAAAGGACTCAGACATCAGCAGGGTTTTCAGATTAAAATACCACCACCATTTATTGAGCTGAGGAAAGGGCATTAGGGGCTCGTGCTTCATAGGGTACCCCATTGGCGGGGAACTCCTCAGACCCCCAAAATTTGTGCTCACCATCCCACCTCCTACCTCACCACATCCAGCCCTACTTCCACAGCCCGTGGCATAGATGTTTAAGAGGAGCAAGATTCCTCAAGCATTTTTCCACCGCTGTGTTTCTTCTAATATTATTTTGATTGGTTTCTCAGTGTGTTCTCAGTGCATCCAAAGAATGAGCAAAGTCTTTCTGTGGCTAATYGACTGACCATAAATTCTCAGACAGTAGAGAGAGCTTGTGTGACCTCATGGAAAAAGTGTTTGCTTCATATTCTGAAGGTCATAAATTCAAATCCTGTTAATAGTCTCTTTTTATTAAATGTCTCATAGCTTATTTTCAGAGCTATAATTACACACTGGGTCAGTTAATTATTACTGAATTCCTCCAGCAACAACAAAAAGGGCAAACTACCCACTAAAAACAACTTAGAAAGTAATACTTACAAAATGATTAGCAATTTAAACAGTCCAATTAAATGAGACAATTAAGTTTAAGTAGTTTTCTCATTAGAGTAATTTTCTGTACTCATAACTGTACAGAAGTCTTATAAGGCTTTGTGGGAACTGGGGAGCTGGATGCATTTCCATGAATGCAAGCATTCCATGACTGGGGCTCATATGTATGTATCTGATGAAAGGCTTTGGCTGAGGGAATTTATAAACACTCATAGGGGAGAAGTCAGTTGGAGAGAGAGAGAGATCTATTTTCTGTAGTAGATTCTAGTTTACCTTACTGAAAATGATCCCACAGGCTTTTCCTGAGTTTATTGGGAAGGACAGCCCTATTCAGTCCTATAAGAGCAAATAACACCTTGTTGTGAACCTGTATTTCCTGGAGACGTGAGAACATAAAATAAAACCCAAATTAAACCAGCCTACTGTGGGACTTCATCATGTGGGTCATGCATCAAAACAGATGTGCTGCTTCATTAAGGAGCTGTACCACTTTGGGTGGAAACATCTTGATTTTCCCGACTTGGGACAACATATATTTGTCTCTCAGGGCTCAGTGGCAATACTTTGGCTTACATTGAGTAAATTGACAGACTAAATAATAAGCCAGGGAAAATGTGTATGTATATATATATAATGTATAGCCATGTGCTAGAAAGTCAGCCTGCACCTTTCAGTTATGTTTTAGGGTTCTAAAGAGATTTCTGATCACCAGTTGTGTTTTATTTCCTGACATCCTCTTCCCTTTATAAGTGTTGGGTGAATGCAATGATGCCAGGCAGCATGGAAAGGACAAATTTTTCAAGTGGCTCCTTGGGCAGGCTGGCTCAGCTCAGGCAAGCCCAGCCTGGCTGTGATTCCTGGGAGAGCTGGGTCAGACCGAAGAGCTCTGTGTTCACCTCCAGGTGTGTGCCAAGAGACGGGCATGGAGCAGGGGAGAAGAATTTGTCCTTGCCCCGGAGGACTGCAGCTCTGCCAGCAGGTTGGATGAAGGGAGCCTTCAAGAGCTGCCAAAGCCTAAAGCAAACCAGCCCTGAAGGGTTTTTATACCTGTGTAAAAGTGTGCAGCTTTGTATTTCAAGAGCAGCGCTTTTTTGTGACAATTTTATCTCAACGCGTCAGAATTCAAAAAGCAATGAGTGGCATGAATAAGGAAAGAAATGCATTCTTTCCAGAGGTGACTTTCAAACTAAAGCCAGGCCCATTTGTCTTGAAGCTCATTTCGCATTAGGACGTGTTTCTCACAATATGTTAAGCCCTAAGGGGATGCTAAGATGAAAAATGTGTTTTAATTATTTCGTATGGGTTAAACAAAGAGACTTGAAACTTTATCTCTTCTTTCTACAGCCATCCATGCATGAAATTAAGAGAATTCTATAATGCACACAGCAGAGAAATAGAGTACCAAGAGTACAATGAGGTTGAAATCCAGCACAAACTCAGCACTRGATAAAGAGGGGAGCAAGGTCTCTGTGTGGAAGTAATCCCACAAAATTCCCTTGTAAGGTTTGTGTACAAGACAATTGTGTGTGTCTGCAGATATGCTGCCTTGTATTAAACATTAAATTAATTATCTATAGCAGAGAGAAATCTGTGAGACCAAACTAAAGTTATCAGTGGTGACACACAGTGATATTGATTATTTGACTGGTGAGGGTTTACTTTTGCTATCTGTGATATTATATGAAAACACTTAGTTATCCCAAAGATGTGAGACATAACATCTGAGGCAGGGAAAGAGATGCTGTGAGGTAACCTCTTGTCTGCTTTCCTTCTCTGGGGCAAAAGAATGGTTTGGGTTGGAAGGGACCTTAGAGATCATCGGGTTCCAAGCCCTCTGCCGTTGGCAGGGACACCTTCCCCTGGACCAGATGAATCCCTGTTGCAGTCTCTGTTTATCCTGCAAGCTGCGTGGCTGCAGCCGAGGAAAGTCAGTATTCCCTTCTCCCAGGCTGCTGGCTGATTTGGCAGTCGGGGCTGACCTCATGCACGTAGCAGAGGATGAAATAACACTCGAGAAGTGTTCAGTGATCGTGCTGAGCTGTGCTACAGCGGCTCCGGGGTCTTGACTTGAGGCCTGGAGATAATAGGAATGAAATACCGATGAGCTGAGGGTAGCAAATGACATTTTGGAGGGCTCTCTGGGGAGAGATGAGCAATTCTCAGACACCTCTCTACTGCCACACACAAATGTGCAATCAGTAAAGGCAACCTCAATGTTGTGTTTTCGCTGGGAATCTTAAACACCTGTTATATCCCAGAGGAACTGGACACAGGCTGTGTGTTTGATGAAGATTGGTTTGGCTTGTGCACTAGCACGCTTTCTGATCGTTTCACCTTAATTAAAATGTAGCTCTACCCGTGACTACCTGATTCACAAAAATCTGCTGTCACAAATTTTAACTTGTAACATGCTACTTGTCAAAGAAATTTTCTTTGTTGCTTACATGATTGAGCGCCAAGTGATGGCTCTTTTGTTTCCAGAAGACTTTTTTAATGGAAAAAAAAATTAGAGATGATATTAGAATAGCTAAATAGGGTTCATGAGTTACAAGAAACCAGAACTGTGTACTAGAATACAAGCTGGGAAAATTATTCACTTTAAATCCAATTAAGAAAATTATATGATTATTTTTATTTTTGTTTCTATGTTTTTTTTCTCATTTATCACCTTATTTGTCCCCTAAACCGTAATTTAAAAAGGCTGAAAGGAAGAAAGCACAGTAAAATTGGTACACAAGCTTATTATATACACAGAAACTTTTTTAAACTCAGCTGGGTTTCTTTAGTCTTAGCTTGGATGATCTTTACTGAGATTATAGAATATATATAACCCACTGCCAAGAAAGAATCCTGAACAGTGTAAACTGAGAAAATGGCATTCTGCCCTTCTCCCAGCTCCTGAAAACTCAAATAAAATCTAGAGCAGCCATATTCTATTACAAAGAAAATGTCTGAATATCAGTCCTATCAAAATCCATGATTATACTGCTCTGTCAAACTGTGGCCACAATTATGRCTTCCTGAGAATAAATTTATTTGCCATTTTGCACATTCTGTGTTTATTTTTTTAATTGGGTTTGAAGACGATGAATTCTTTCAAAGCAACAAAACGCTAATGAAAAGTTAATTAGCCCAAGCAGTGGAGAAGAGCAATTTGCACTCCCTGGCTCCTTGCGAAAGGACAGTGCATCTTTGGAAAACACAGAAAAATATCAGCAAACTATGGGGGTCAGTATATTTTCCACATTAAGGAAGAAAACATACCAAAAACMTTAATGTTGCAATGCGAGGAATCCTTGCTCAGAAAAGAGAGTCCTGTGAGGCAGATTGTGAGTGTTTGAAAAGCCTGGGAGAGGCCTGCCATCAGCTGTCTGTCTTCAGGCAACCCTCGGTGCTGCGTGTGTTCGAGCTGTTTGTTTGGTGTGCGTTTTGTTTACACCTTCCGGTGTGCTCCCGTGCCACCCACRGGAATCTCTCAGCTGCCCTCCCCAAAGGACAAACGGTGCAGCAAAGTGAACACGTAACATGAGAGGGGGGAAAAATAAAAATGGGAGAGGCCACAGATATACGACCAAAAAAAAAAAAAAAAAAAGGATCATCATGGTTGATGTTGGTGATGTGTGTATTGAAGGTTCCCCACGTGGGTGACTGTTCCTCAAACCTTCTCACTCTCAAAACTCCCAGGAGTTTCTRTAGATAAAATCATAGAATCATTGAGGTTGGAAAAGACCTCAAGATCATTGAGTCCAACCACTAATGCAGCACTGCCAAGGCTGCCACTAAACCATGTCCCTAAATGCCACATCTATATGTCTTTTAAATGCCTCCAGGGATGCTGACTCAATCACTTCCYTGGGCGGCCTGTTCCAGTGCTTGACAATGACTTTGGTGAAGAAATTTTTTCTAATATTCAATCTGAACCTTCCCTGGCACAACTTGAGGCCATTTTCTYGTCCTGCCCCTGGTTGCCTGGGAGAAAAGCCCAAACCCCACCTGGCTACAACCTTTTTTCAGGGAGTTGTAGAGAGTGAYAAGGTCCCCCCGAGTCTCCTTTTCTCCAGGTTAAACACCCCCCAGCTCCTTCAGCTGCTCCTCTGGAGACTTGTGCTCCAGCTCCTTCACCAGTTTTGTTGCCCAGCGTTTCAAATTTAGGGTGGTCCAACAGCAAGGATAAGCAGGATCAGCTCCTTGGAAGAAATCTTAATTCTCAAGGAAAGGTTTCAGGAATGCCAGACTGGATGGGCTTTTTGCTTAGCCTCAGAGGGACAGTGAAGCATGCCTTGTGATAGGAAAAAAATCAAGGAGGCAAACCTAATAATAGGATATATCCCATCCTSCTGGAATCAAAGGGCACAGGGCCGCCAACTGCCCTTGGGATAAGACTCTGCCACGAGGGCAAGGGGCTTCCATCCACTTATGGACATAAAGAATGGGTTTCAATTATACTCATCTTCAATGGGCTATTTATAGAAGTAAGCCATTTCAGATAATTTTAGCTAATGCCATTCGCAACCAGCGCGTCCCAGAGCTCCCTAGAAACTCACAGCCCTGAACCATTTAAATCAACAGGAGTCCTTAATGGCAACAGAGTTCTCCCTGACTTCCAAGCAGGGAAGATGGAAGTTTGCAGCAGAAAACGGTATTGGCATTTTGCAGTCACTGCATTGCAACGTTGACAAATAGGCAAAAGAGAGGAATTAGGGTAAACAAAACAGTGTGTGTTGGTGGAGGTAGGCATGATACGCCTCAGGGGTGCTGTGAGCACAGAAATGAAGTCCAAGTGACTCAGCATCCAAGACAAGCACATTTATCTTCGGGACACGTTCATTGTTCCACCTGCATAATGGCACATTATATTCTATTAAGAACAGAGTACCTTGGCAGAAGTATTTACACATCTTTAAAGCATACAGCCTTTTCGTATAATAAATGTTCCATTGTTTTCCTGTCAATGGCAAATACAGTTGCTCTGTTAGTGTATTTATTTTTTTCAGAGTTTCAGTGTGTACTTCATACAGTGACTACAGCCAGAAGTGTAACCAGCTCCTCTATGACTCCCCAATTAACTTTTAACCTTCAGTTTCCTATTTCCTATGTAGCTGTCACAAAATAAATGCCAACTCTGTGGCCACTCATATGCAATAGTCCTGGAACCCTTTGGTGTGCGCTCCTACAGGAAAAAGGAAGCAGGACTTTAACTCCTTGGGAACGGAGTCACCACCAGCCTCTGAACGTGTGAACAGCGGGAAGCACAGAGAAAGAGCAGAAATGGACAAAACAAGTCTGGGGAGACAGAGGAGTCAATACTGCAAAGGAGTGAACCCCCTCCAGAGATGAGAGAACTCACAGGTCTGAAGGTGGTGGTAAAACAGCAGCATTAACGAGGGCATAGGAAAGGCAAACCAAAACACAGTATTTTATGTTTTGACCTTCCTTTAATCCAGTAGCATAACAATTATGGGCAAAATTGTTTTTAAAAGATTGCTTTGCTCAGGAAAACTTTAAAACCTGATGTGCTTTGATAAGCAGTATCGTTTTAAAGCAAACCTGAACTAAAAGTTTAAAGCTAAATAATAGAGAGGCCTAAATTAAAATCCTGGAAAGGCTTTAGGTTAGGTCACTGAGCTAGAAAAGAAGTGCTGCTTTCAAATCTCTTGCAGCAGAAGCAGCACAACCGTAGCTTACAATAGGATATTTTCTTATCAGTTTGAAAATGAGGCTTCCAGACCATCTACCACAAGCTTTCAGATGTTTTATTTAGTGATGATTTCTTGCCATGTGAGTGAAAAATCTTATGAAGAACATTTGTTTCTTGTTGGTTTTTGTTTTTGAGTATCCAGAAAATTATTAATCGTAAACAACTAAAAGAGATAGATCCTCTCAGAAACAAGGCTTTCAAATGCTGAGAATCAATATAGCCCCATTAAGTGAGAGATTCCTCAACAGTCACTAACAAGAAAAACAAAACAAAACAAAACAAAACAAAACAAAACAAAACAAAACAAAACAAAACCCACCCACATTCAAAAAAAAAAAACCAAACCCCAAACTCCGCCCCCAATTAAAACTCCACCCTTTCTGCCCTGAATGCTCCTTTCGGGGATTTTGACTCCCTTTGGCTCCACCCAGCATCCCAGGTGAAGGACATAAGTTCTGCAGGCAAGGCATGGGAGCAGGGATGTATAAATAGTGCACCTGGGGCAAAGAGTTAGAAAGGGAGTGTTTATGGCTGGAGGTGAGCTCTTAGCAGGAAAGAGCTGATTTCTTGTGATGCTCTTGGGACTGGTTGTAAGGGAGGAGGTGAGTCTATTTTCCTTTAGTAAGAAAAAAGCCAGAGAATATGTGAAATTACTTCTTGTAAACTACTTTTTCTTGTAAAAGTGACTTGTAGCCCTGGAAGAAGAGGGATTTCATAATTCTTGCTMCAATACAGCAATGAGTGTTTAGTGAGACTGAAAGCTGTTTTATATCCTTGAGAAATGTCTCCTGTGACTACATACAAGGAAAAAGAAAGAATATAAAAAGGCATAGTGGTGGTAGAAGAAGGGGGAGAGATAATTTAAGCGACTCCCCAAGGTTTTATTCAGATGTGTGGGAAGATGCGAGGGTGGCCAGGTGCAGGGTCTGAAGGTTGTGTTCTGCAGGTCCCTTCCATGTCTACTTAACCCACAACAATGGTTCTTAGATGGGGTAGTAATTTTTAAGGCTGCAGTTAAAATGTAAAAAGATTAAATACAGTATTTCACTGACAAAGGAAAGGTGTGCTGCTTCTTTTTTGCCCTGCCGCTGATTCCATGGTCTCTCGACTTTATGATGTTAAGCCATGAAACAGTTTTAGTAAAGTAGGGTATAGAATTAAAGAAACTCAACAAAGCTCTGTTGTAAATGTAAATATAAATTTTCAAGGCCTAGATTCTGTACTTAATTGGTATTTTTCTAATGATCCAAAAGATGTACAAAAAATAAAAGATAATTATGAGAAGGGACTTGGCTGTTAAGTCCATATTTCTGCAATAAAGTATTTGCAGAAACACATGATAGTAATTCTGTTGAGTTCAAATACAGTATGATCATGAAAAGTGTAATTAAATTACAATTTAAAATATGTGAACCATCTGCACTGCAGTGTGAATCGTAGTGCTACTCAGGGAATATTGATGATGAGTTCTGTATTGTGTAGTAAAATAAAATCTACCAAAGCTCTGCCTGTTTTCCAGTCCCTTCAACATTTGTTATTAGTAGAGCATTCCCCTTGGCCTTGTCTAACTTATTACAGAGTGTTACACTTCTGTGCCTCCATAATTGCTTCCAAGACTTTGCAAAAGCTGAACTTCATATGTTTTTATCTTGTATATGCTTTCTCCAAGTTCATAGTCAAAGTGAGAGGAATAGAAATGACCTTGCAGGAGAAGTTCTTGCTGGATTGTGT
This sequence comes from Amblyornis subalaris, assembly GCA_018881555.1. Taxonomy (NCBI): domain Eukaryota; kingdom Metazoa; phylum Chordata; class Aves; order Passeriformes; family Ptilonorhynchidae; genus Amblyornis; species Amblyornis subalaris. The sequence continues at coordinate 1,929,292 of JACAXG010000007.1, forward strand.
TAGTGCTGGCAGCAAATGTATGAAAGGGCAGCAGCTGAACTTGATTTAGAACCCTGTTGGAGACGTGGGTTTATCTCTGATCCTGCTGATGTTTTCTGACCTTGAGAGAATGCCATAGGAAACACACCAGGAAAAGAGCTGAACTGCCAATCCAACAGGTATTTTTCAGCTACGGAAAAATGCTGGCTTGGTTTGGTCTAATTGTTGATTAAAAGCAACACCCAGGAACACTTTTGTTGCTCCAGGCTCCAGGACCGAAATCCCTGTGAAAAGCGGTGGGATTCCTGGTGGATTCCCCGGGAATATTAGCTTCCCTTCCCAGCTCTGCCTGGAGCTGGGATGGAGGGCTGGGAGGGGCTATGACGGGGGTCCAGCAGCATGTTGCCAGGCAGTGCTGTACAGTAGCTTCCTGCTGCAATTCCCACAGCTGAKGGCTCTCAGCAGGGTTTCAGGCTCATTCAGGGAGGATGGTGCAGAGGGGAGGCAAACAACGAGGCCATTAGGGGCTCTGGTGGAGAGGGAGAAGAAATTAAATGGGAGCACTCTCCGAAGGGAATGACCAAAAGTGGTGGAGRATGCCTTACATAGTCTGAGAAGTAATTTAAGAAGAATGGGATATGCAGTTRGGTATCCTGTTAAATCAGAAGTGCAAGGTGAATTGGTACTTTGTAGAATAGTTCAATACCATTTCTTTCTTGTGGATTTTCTATGTAGGATCAACCATAGGAAAACTTTGCTGCTTTACTGGCTGAGGTATAGGGAGGATAACTCCTGTGTATTGTGGTGAGATGGTGTGTTTCTGGACTGTGACATGAACTACTTGTCTATTTTAGCTCTAATTCCTGAAAATCTGAGTACGTTTAGGACTGGATTTGCCATCTCATGCTCTTGACTTARACAAGGAGAAGAATTAAAAGCAAGGAGGAAAGGGAAAGAACAGTTGGTTTTCAATATTTTGCTTGGTTTTGTTTTTTTTTTTTTTTCAGTTGGTTTCAATGGTTTTGAGAAAAACAAAATCTTTTTCAGTGAAAAACAAAAGCACAAGTGAAGAGGTGGCTTCAGACAACATATTTTACATATGAGTTTTATGTAAAATGGTAAACAAAAGTGGATTAATTTGAAGGAAAAAGAAAGCAATCAACCTCCATTGGGAGCTGGTGCAGAATTGCTGCTGCATCAGGTACCCCTATATATTATGCATTAATGTCACARGGGACTATGGATGAATCCAGAAATGTAACCTCGGAGCTGTGCCCAGCAGCCTGAGGTGACTGAGTTTCCCAGCTATGGAGTCTGCATCTTTTGCAGGATTTATTTTTTGCATGGGTTTTGAACTGAAATTAATGAAACATTAGCCAACTTCTAGTAAATTTTGAGTACACTGAGTAAAATCAGTCGTGAGTAGAATCCCATTTATGGCAAGAAAATTGCCATAAATACTGCAAGTCTATAAAATCCATTGATAGTGATGCATTTCTAGTTTTGGCAGGACATTACTGATAATTAGCAGCTCTGAGGGGATTCCTGTTTGCATTAGCTGAGGACTGTGATCAGGTGTGGCCAGAGAGGTGTGGAGCTCCTCATGCTAAGGAGAGACTGCTTGTGTAAAACTAAACCACCAAACTCTCATGTGCCCCACAGAAAAAAAGCCACAAATGCAGTTGTATTGAAAATCCCAGGTAAATATTTTTTTTATAATCAAAACGAGATACACAGACAAATCTAAGTTGTAAAAAAGAGTGTAAAAGTCATTGATTGCTTCCTACTTCCTGTAGTGTGCTGATATCAGGAGGTGTGCTTCTGGCAGGTTATTTTTATAAATTGTATGTGGTGTTGCTTATGCATTTAGAAATATTTGCTAAGTGATGATTTCCTTACACCTAAATGATCTTAATTTGATTGAATAAATATCTCCTAGGATTAGGAGTGTAGAGTAATGCCCATTAATGTTCCTTTTGCTGCAACAAACCTAAATTTGTATTTTTATCCATTCATTAAACATAGGTCACACAAATACCAAYATAATGCATGTATTTTTCATGAGAACATTTTAAAAAACATCCCACCAAAACATTGAACTGACTGTTCTCACCCCTTCTTTTTATTTTACATAATGAATAAGAAAACTTAATGGCTTTCTTCAGTGTGAAATATGCATCTGTTGGACCAGTTTTTTAAACAAATTTATTGTTTGTCTGGAACAATTATACTTAGCTCATTGAGATTATCATGCATGATTTGCATGTCTAATAAATAATGCATATTCCAACCAGTCTCTGAAACCCCCAGAACAAAGACAAACTCCCGAGGGACTTCTGGCAGATAGAAATTTAACATAAAATATATATAAATGTCTTAATAACTTAGCTCAAGAAGCTTCCATTGGGGTATCTGGACCAGGTCCCTGCATGCTGTGCTGCTTCCTATTGTTCAGGTCTTGCCTTTCAACAGTTCTCAGAGCTGAGGTAGGTTCATTTGATTGTGATAATTCTGAAATATAGTAACTATCTGGTTTTATGTTTAATACTTGGCATTGTCCAAACATGTAGTGACAATTATTAGCAGCTTGGTAAAAGTAAAACTGGGTGGGAGAGGAAGAGAACTGGCATGGGACARTTTTATGAGCTGTATTCCAGCCACGAGCTTGTGTTTTTCCACTGTTCTATGAACACCCAAGGAGCAGACAACTGTAAATACCTGGCCTCCTGGGTGGGTCTAAAAGTATTTTCCATGTCCTGGGCGGGTTTTCATGTGACTCCTGGTGTCCTGCCTTCCTGCTGGGACACTCAGCTGTAATGCAGTGCTCTCGCACCMTCCCTCTGACCAAGGCTGTGACTGCACCTGCATGGGGAGGCTGCAACATCAAAGGCAACACATGAAAGGGAGAAAAAAACCAGCAAATTTAGGGATTTGATTATTTGTGTAAATCATCGTAGATACGGCATCTTTCTTTGATGTAGCCAGCGCAGCAAAAGGTTGGGAGGTCATACTTAAATGTAAACTGCTTTCCAGCTCCAGCRTTTATCCTCCTTCAGAGCAAGGTTTTGGGGGAATGGTTTCCCCCTCTCACTCCTCCCCCCTTTCAGAGTTTCCATGCAGAGCTACTGCTCACTCATCGCTTATGCATCTGCTGGAGAGAGCAGTACCTAAAGATGCTGATGAATAGCCCAGTCTCTCTTTTGACATCCTGAGGGCTTCAAACTAACCCTCCAAATATGAATTATATAGGATATTTCAATGAAGCTTCAATCTGCATGCTGAAATCTCCTGGAAATTGCGGTAGAAGCATCACAATAAAGTGATGTTTTTTGCAAAATCAGGCTCCTGCTGGAGGCAGTCAGGTTGGGGAGGTGCAAGCTGGGCTCCTCTCAGTGCTGACAAGTAGCCTAATGCTGAATGTCACTCTGGTCCCCAGTCTCACCCATATCAGAGCCAGCATATTGGTTTTGAATCAACAAATGGTGAACTAAAAAGCTTACTTAGTGTTCAGAATCTTATATAAAAAGCATCTGCTGTCTTAATCATACTTGATCAAGATAACTGCGGCTCATTTGCTTGAGCTAATTAGCTGGGGCTCTGTCATCAGTGTCTGCCAAATAACGTGGAGTTTTATCCAGGAAAAGTCTCCATTAAAGGAACTGGGTAAATTCCACATTGCTGGTCTGTGACAAAATAGCGTTGCCTGCCTTGCCAAGCTTGGTGCAACTGCTTGCATGAGCTGCAACACTTCTTTTTAATGCCAGGCATGGCATGCAATCCCCAGGGCAAGTTCGCTGCAGGAGCCCTGGTGAGCATAGAGCTTGGATTGCAACTCAGGCTTGCTTTGGACTCACTCCTGCAAGCTCCCAATCTCGGTGAAGTCAGGATTTTCCTAATGAAACAAGATACTTTGGTTTTGTTSTTGCATTTGAATAATTTCTTATGCCGCAAGACATCTGTCTTCCKGTGCTTTTAACTGAAAAGCGTCTTTCTAATACAGAATTCTGAGGCCATTTGTCTCCTCAGTATAACAAGGAAAGGGTTTTAGGGCTGTGAACTTGAAGGAATAGAGATGTTCCTGAGGTGGAACCCTTGGGTCCCGTTTGTCATTGCCATTCTATAGGTATGGGTGAATTACCAATTATTATCACTTTGGAGAGGCAGGATGTCCCAGCTCAAGTCCAATTGTTTCTGTGAATTGGGCAGGCAATTGGAGAAAAGCAGAGATGTACTGACAAATTACCCATGAGATATTACAGTGATCTGTCCCATGGGGCTGTTGAGTGGATTAATTAGCAATGCTTGGTGAAATAGTTACTTAATGTATTTTATTAGCTTGCTTTTTTTTTTTCCCTTTTWTTCCCCCCCCCCCCCCCCATGAAATTGCCTATGAGAAGCCCATGGATTTTTTAAAATGCATGTAATTGGGATAACAGCCTGGACTTCAAATGCTTAGACAGCAAAGCCACCTTCCTGTCTGCCCTGTCACAGAGAGACCGTGCAGGTTGCAGTCCCAAAATGATGCTGCAAATGCATTCCCTTGTTTCCTCACCTGCCCTCTGAACCGGACAGCTCCTGGGAGAGCTGGCTCTCACCTGCCTGGGGCTGTAACACCTCCAGCTCTGCCCAGCTCCGGGACACCCAGGCAGTGTGGGACTGGCTGTGAGAGGGGCTGGCTGCTCACTTTGCCTAAAGACTGTTGTATTGTGCTCCACTCCGAAATTTTTGCCATCAGGCAACAGTGATGTCCTTCAACAGCTTGTGCATCAGAGAATGAATTCTGTCTTTAACATACCAGTGATGGGCTGCTGCAGGCAGTGACCCACCCTCTTAAATCAATGAAGATGACTTTGAGAAAAAAAATGCCAGTGGTGATGGGTTTAGGAACTAAAAAGCACATTGTTTTGGGGTAGTATTTGAGCCTGTACTATTGAGGGAAACAGATGATCTTTCAGATCAGGCTAGTAGCGACTTAAAGATACTGTAACATTTCAATCCTGAATTCCAGACAGCTCTGAGAGAGGAAACTGCCATTTCCTATCCCATAATAATGCATAATTACTTTAAAAATACTTCAAATGCATCCCGAAGCACAGAAAAATATCCTACATCTTGAATACAGATTAATGCACAGAGTACACAGGATGAAACAGGAAAAGTGTTCTTTGAAAAGCATGCTTCATATACATTTGTTTTGCTGAAAAAATTTTTTTGACTCTTTTAAATTAATTTTAATTGTGCAGTCAATTCAGACTGGAGTGGAAGTCTCTAGTGAGGTAGAGAAAAATATATTATATTTTTTTTACATGCAAGTGGCATTCTAAAGCACCACACAAAGAAAGAAAATTACATCTGCATCAGAGATTTTGTACTTCATAGCAAAACATTGCACTTTAAATCTCTTGATGGAGCAATGGATTAAATAATATGCATGAAAGCAGACCAGTCACTATCATTTCAGAGAAATTATCCCTTTGTGGTTTCAGCAGGAACCAGGCTCTTTAACAACTACAGRGTGGTGTGTCAGGGAGGGGAATTAAAATTCTCAGGAGTCAATTGCTTGGGATTCACTTTTAAATTCCCTGAAAACTATATMTAGGAAAAAGGCTTGTCCATTTTTATTTCTGGCAAAGCTGTTCGTTCTCATGTGAATGTATCATCAGCAGTAAGATCCAGTTGTAATTCAATCCAGAGGATTGAAATGAAACCAGCAGCAGGTAAACTTCCTCCACAGACCCGAGAAACAGCGACGGGGAGTTGAGCGTACACATTTGAAGGCCTTCTTGCTCTTATCCCACCTGATTAGATTAATCACGGGATTAAGAAAGCATGTCGGATTAAGAAAGGCTGGGTCACTTTTGTGTTATGCTAGGCTTTCTCTGAACATCTGCATGCATGGCAAAGGTGCTGTTTCTCAGCAGCCACGTGGAAGGAAAGGGGAGAGAACCACTCCGGGATCGCATCCCTGGCACTCATTCCAGCACGGGTTTTGTGCTCCTTCCCAGGGATCCTTCGTGTCCCAGCACGGTTTAAGCTAGCAGTGCAAATTGTGACAAGGTCCCCAAACCTTGGAGAAGGGAGTGCTGCTCCAGTGGGTCTCCAAGTGCTCCTGGGGAAAGCTCTGGCCTTGAACTTGCTGCTCTGCTGCTGTCCTGCTGCACACTGCTCCCACTGATTAGTCCCGATGGATAAACTGCTTTGGAAATGGTATTAGTGTGCTCAAAGTGAAGCTTTCACTCCCTCACGGACGTGATTATCCCTATCCTCTCTCTGGCAGTGTTTGGTGGGAGAGGAGAGTGGCAGGAGGGGAGAGCTGGAGGCTCAGCCCTCGCCAGCCGGTGCTCTTGGAGCTGCTGCTGCTCACCACCTTGTGCAAATCCGAGGGGGCTGGCAACATCGAACAAAGTATTGGAAATTACATTAACAGTGCAGTAGTAACAGGTAGCAGTTTGTGAAATATCYGCTGACTGACACATACGAATGGCTAAACCCATTAGCTTTCCCCGCTAATATTGCCACTAATGATTTCCAATTGGTTTCTCTAACAAGGGAAGCCGCACAAGGGAAGCGCAAACAAAACCATTTGGTCTGTGCTAAGCAAAGCCGCAGAAAATGGCACCGTTTTAATAATTGGATCTTTTTTTTTTTTTCCCTTGCCTTTCTTTCCCTGAAAGCGTACAGGAAAATTGACAAAAGAACCCTTCCAATAATTGGCTTTCTGTCAGTGTTCTGTGCGAGGYGGTGAGGAGACAAAACCCTCCTTGAGAGCCCCGGGGCGAGCTGCAGGGATGCAGCCGGGCCACGCCACGGCAGCTGTCACCTTCTGCCTCCCCCAGCCAGCCTTTCCCAGCTAGTTGTTCTGCACCAGATAAAGGGCCTTTGCCCCCCACCCCCAAAAGGCAGCCCCTACAAACCTGCCAGGAAGCCCACCTTGCTGCCACGCAGGGCTTTCTGTGGGACCCCTTTCCGCCCCGYCGCGCGTTCGCTTCGGCAGCCCTGGCACCTCGTGTGGGCGCTCTGTGTGGTGCGTGTGCAGCCGGGCAGCCTGGCTCTGACAGCTTTTTTGGGGTGTTCCCATAGGTGTGTGTGACTCTGCCAGCTTCAGCAGTGTGGTTTGCTCTCAGGTGGGTCTGTGTGTGACAGCCAACATGCAGATTTTGGTGTGTCTGACATCCCTCCCCAAAGCACCTGCCCACCTCTGGGCGAAGCCCTGTGCTCTGCTCTGCTGTGGCAGCTTCCAAGTGCAGGGTTTCAGGAATATCTGTGGGTATGGTTGCATGCAAAAAGCTGTTTTTTCCAAAGGCTGTTTTCTACTTCTGCTTAGCACTATCACTAACCAAGCCTCCTATTCATGTCTTTTGTATATTTATGTACAGTCAAGCTGTATCAAATTCCTTTTTAAGCATATATAACAGAAAACTCAACTGGGACTTAATTGATGCTCTTTGCCTGTATCTCTCTTCCCAGCTTGCTACTCGCATCAGCTTTGTGAGGGGTCCCTGGGCACCCTCTGCTCTCATCAAAAATGCAAAAATGGGATGTCTAACTCTATGTTTCTGCTGTTCTAAAGGTGCTGTGCGGTGCTCAGGTCGGCCACCTCAGTGGGACACAGGAGGCTGAACATCGCCATCACTCAGGTACTGTGCTGCTCTTACTTCAGGGAGGATAATGCTGTATAACTGCAAAATGGTGATTTACATGTCTGTGTAATGGGTTTTTTTATCAGAGTTCCTCACTGGKATGGTAGAGGGAGGTTGTTTGAGAGTTGCAGCCCCTTCTCCCTGGAATGAGCCACTGGGTGCTCAAGTTACCCTATTTATGGTTATGTCTCAGAGACCTAATTTAAAAAAAAACCCAACAWACCTCAAGTAGACATATCCAGTTAATCTGATAAAATGTCAAAATACTTCTGTGTACAAGATAATCATCTGCAGACTTCCTATGAGTGCTCTCTGGGAATAATGGCAGCCTTGTTCAGGGAAAATACCTGGATAAAACAGCACCTTTTGAGGCAGGTAATCATCAGGAAGATATTCTGATGAAACAACCTGTATTAGAGATCAGCTGTAGCTCTTGCAGAACTCCCCACAAACAAATACTTGCATCCCAATATCACTAAAATTAATTGAACATCCATCTGTTATATGTAAAAATGGCTGCAGCCTCTTGTCCCCAGTGCAGTTACGTCCCCTCTCACCATTGAGGCTGTGAACTGATGTAATTAGGAACTGTGTCTTGAGAGGGCAGAAAAATATGATAGATGGCTAGACCAACCCTTCTTGCACTTGCCAAGTGCCTCTGTGCTTGTGGTTTTCATTTCTTCTGCAAATACCAAACATAAATACCGAGCTGAAATTTTCCTTGTTGGAAGTCAACTTTCTGGTGGGTTTATTTACTGCTTATTCCAGAAACAGCTGGGTAATTCYGAGCAGGAGAAAACAGAGTATTTTTCCTTACTAAATAATTCTGGCAGTCCCCTTAGTGTTATGTTGTTGTGTTTTTTTGGGTTTTTTTTTCCCAACTGTTCTTATTTTGAGGCAGAGCATTTATATTTAGGGAAGGAGTGATCTCTGTACAAGAGTTCCTGACATGGCAAACTTTTGTCTTGTGACATGACAGCATTGATAATATTACACTATTATTTTTTGTGTAGAATCATTTAGATCAGTGCAAAAAAATGGTATTACTTCATTTCCATTCAGATTATCTTTTCCTGTTTCATCCTCTTCTGGACAAAGAGATAAAAAATATATATATAAAATAAGAGTTTCAATGAGATGAGTACTTTGCTTCAGGACCTCCCTCTGAACCAGAGGCTGCCTTGCAGGCATTTTGTAATTGCCTGGTTTAGGTTTTCCTACACCTCTGTCTCCCACCAGAGACAGGGTACAATTGATCAGGACCAAGAAGATGACTGTATTAACTTTATTTTGAAGCTCATTTTGAGCTGAAATTGGAAACTCGAGACAATYTTTGCTCTTGAGAAACTAAGAGAGTCTCTTTATAAAACTCTGAATTGAATTTAAATTCTGATCTTTTCTAAATCATTGTTTTTTTCCCCCCACTGCCTCCTCATTTTCATGAACAAAAGCTTGTGAGGTGATCACTTTTAGTATATTCTAATGGTTCCTGCAGGAAGATATTTCACTGTTAAATGTACCACTCAGAATAAAGAATACTCCAGTGAAGCAGCTTATTTTCAAATTAAACACAAGCCTTTCCCTAGGTGCTTGGGGGGCAATGTTTCAATCCTTCACCCAGGAGAACAGCATCTATCCAGTGTTTTAGAGGTACTTATTAACTATGGATTATAAACCCAAATCCTGTGTGAAGAGATCAGCTCAGCTGGTTGGAGCATGGTGCTGACAACACCAAGGTTTTGGGTTTGATCCCTGTATGGGCCATTCACTTAACAGTTGGATTCTTGTGGGTCCCTTCCAGCTCAGAATATTCTGCGATTTAAGTGATCAGTGATTTAAATTATTCTCACATCTGTGTCGTTAAAGATGAAATGTCTCAGACCACAGGCAGCAAATGAGGACACTTGTATAAAAATTTCATGTGCACAGGAAGTTTCAGATAGTCTGGCTCAGATGCAGTTTATTCCTTTTCTTTGCAAAAAGAGCTTTCAGCTTATGCCTGAGAGGGAAAAAAAAAAAATTTTACATCTTTCCCATGTTGTTTTGGATTCCTTTTGTTTCCTTTTCATTACCACGGTCACCTAATTACTCCCTGTACACGTGTGTTTCCTCTTCACACCCCCATCATCTCTGCTGCATCCTTTCTGGGTTTCCCCTTCCATTTGTTTTCAGCTTCAGCCCCACTTCTGGGCCTACTGATCCCTATGTCCTTGTCCTAATTTCTTTTCCAGACTGAACTCATTTCCTTTCTTGGCCATAGTTCTCCTGACCCAGTCCAAGCTTCCTTTACACCTGCCCAGAGCCGTTTTCCTGCCAGACCCCAAATACAGGAGTTGCGCTATGAAAGTCTCTTAAAAAGGCCAAACACTGGAAGACAGAGAAAATGGTTTTGTTGTTTGCTGTGTTGCTCTGAATTCATCCAGCCTGTGGTGATCCAAGTGCGGGTGCCAGTGAGGATTGCATCAGATATTGGGGAGCATGTGCCCTGAAAACGTCCCTGAGCATAAAAAGACAGATGCAAAACTTYAATAAATGCATGTAGCTCAGTTGTGATAATGAAATTATATCTTACACCAGATGTGGATTTGATCCCTGGAGGAGGAGGAGGATACCAGAGATTATGAAATAAAGCACATTGTGTTTGCTGGTTTGTTTGTCTTCAGTGCAATAAACTTCCAGGGCTTTGTTTTGCATTATGATGACATCGCTGGCATGTCTGCACTTCATCCCATGGAAAGTATTCATCCTAGCCTGTTCTCTTCTGAGCACAAACTTCTCCATTTTCTGCCCTTTCTGGTTTCCTGTCTTGCACTTGGAACTTGGGTTTCTTTGCTCGCTCTAATTTAAAAGTCCCCTGAAGGCTGGTCAAGCCCAGAGCACTAACCCTATTAAGATCTCAGTTTTACCAGAACTTGTAAAGTCTCATTCCTCACAGCTCCCCTCGCTTTAAGATTAGTTAGTGCAGTGTTTCCTGYGCTAGCCCTATGAAAAAAGCCTCACAGGAACCAAGTTGCTCTTGGAAGTTCATGGTGTTCAGATTGGAGAAGGAGTCTGCAGCCAGAGATCAGCTTTTGTCTTAAATCTGGCTGAACTAACAGGAAAGACATAGAGAAAATGGCTCTCTGCACTCCCACGTGGAGGAGGCTAATAGATGTTGCAGCTACGGTGTCTCAGGCTGTGAGCTTGCCCTGTCTTCAAGTAATGGGGCTTTCAGGGCTGGTCTGCCTCTGGGAAACTTCCAAAGAAAATTTAAGTGCTAAAATAAGCGACTTTGGTGATTTAAGAGGTGGAACTGCCATTTCTGTCCTAATCTGCAGCCAGTGCCCCAGCACGATGCTAAAGAGAGTTATGCTTTATAGGTGTTATGTTTCTGAGGAGAGGCAAAATGGTGATCTRCTGGCTCATGTCTTTATTTTCTGTCATTCTATGATACACTATGTGGAAGTTTTATTCCTTAAAAGGAGAGGAGAACAATTTTATTGGGGACAGTTAAATTTCTGCCATAATTTGTTTTCCAGTTGTTAGGCCTTTGAAATGTGCCAGTGCAGAGTTATTTTCTTATGACATGTCAGACATACTGAATGTCTATGGCCATTGCTTCTYGGTGATCCTTAGTGAAACAGGGAACAACATCCAGAGGAATAACTTGAAGAATGCAGCTTGGCATATAACCAAGTGTTCTTGCTAACCCCACAATTTATATAACAAGTTGAAACCTCAAATTTTAGGGTTTTTTTATAATTTTGTTAAGGTGTTTGCATATGCATATTCAAACCATGCTGGCACTTTGTGCAAGTTCTTATTTTGACTTGATGGACTTAAATGTTCTTTCAAGATGCATCTAATGGCTCTTTCTGGGAATGCATCCTGGAGCATTGTGTGTATCTAGGGAGAGGTGAAAAAGAGTTGAGGAAAAGTCGCTTGCATAAGGAGTCTAGTAACTTGTGTTGGTGGTATCTGTAAGGTACACATGTGGGAAGCAGCAAGAGGTCTTAGCTGGCTGTGACAGAGGGAGACTGGCAGCAAGAGAAATAAAAATATAAGCCAGATATTGCTTTCTGTATCTGAAAGAACAGCTGCACCACTGAGAAATGCTAAAYGTCAAAGTCAGGTAAACACTGATTTCACACTTATTTCCTGCTGATACATGAAGTCCAAACAGGGTCGTGTTTGCAGCGTTCCCCTTTTGCAAATGCATGATGAATTTGATAGAACATCTCCTGTTGGACTACACACAGCCCAGTGTATTCCCTGGACTCCATCAGCACCTCTCCRTGATGAAGATCAGCTGCACCACGTCCCAGATGGATACAGAACAGCCAGCATCTCACGCAAAACTCATCTTTCTTCTTGGCACTTGAGGGTCAGGGGATGTTTTTGGAGTTGCTTTCTCTCCCTCCGATTRCAAATGATCAATTCTGCTCCAGCCCTTGGAAATCATCATTTCCTCTGGGGTGAGAGTCCAGGATGCTCTAGTGACGAAAACCTTAAGGTATAAACCCACTGTGGAGCAGGGGATCTGTTTGCTTCCTATTGCAGAGACTTCATCCAGTATCGCTGGGCGATGGGCTGCAGGCACAGAGCAAGGCAGGTCAGGATGAGGAGCACTTGCAGAGGCAGCTGCAAGGCTTAAAAAATATAAAAAAAAAAAAAAAAGCAGAGCTCGAGCAAAGCCTAATTCATCATGAGGCAGCAATCACAACTTATCTGTAAATGCAGTCTGTGTAAAATGGAGCCATGGCAATTAAGCTTGTGACTGCTTTTTTGTTTAATGTGGCTGGAGAAGAGGTTTTAAATCGCGGTGTTTAAAAAAGCCCACCCTCCTTCTGTTTTTAACACATTTTCTCTCTCAATGTTTTACTGCTTCTTCCAAAATGAATTCTCCTCCATATGKCATCGCCATTCCCAAGGAGAGATGTCTGATGGTATTAAAGCATATCCATGAAACATTTGGGCTGTGATACACATTTTGAATAGCGTGGGGTTTAATGCCTTCAGTCACCACACAAAACTCTGATATTTTGAGATGTGTGTAACAGCATCAGCRGTGGCTCTGCCAGAAATCCAGGCTGAAAACCTCAATTTGGTACTTTGCCCCAGGAGCAGAGGCCTTAAGAAGGCCATAGCATTTTTAGTTGTTTCACTTAAGAAGCCATAGCACTTTTAGTTATTTTTGCCTTGCTGCTCCAGTCTCTTAGTTCACAAAAGCCTTTACAAAATCAACATGTTGAGTTCCAACCAGATCAAATAGCAACATTAATGCTTATTAGAAACCAAAATGTGATATAAAAGGTTTTATTGCTTCCAAGATAACATAATAGCTCTACTTGTAATAGGAAAAACATTTTAAAAGAGGATAAGAATCCTACTTATAAACCCATGGTTAAACCTAAGAAAGTTCTTGTTTGCTGTTAAGGCAATTCCAGATAKTCACATGCCAACCTACATTATCCTGTTTCTTAGGCTGTAGGAAATTCCACTTACATCATTGACTTCCTGCCACTGTGGAAAATAGGTTTTGGTAATGGTTTAGAGTTAGWATTAGCCCTCACCTGCCTTGTGCTTCAGTTTAATTACCCAGAAATTATTAGAGCAGTCTTTTTCTTTCACYTCTCTTCATTTCCCAGCATTTCCCTCCTATTCAACAAAATCAAGTTTTTGCAAGCCAGAGCAAAAGTGGGATTCCAAGCAGTTAGTGCTGCTCAGAGCAAAAAATCTCCCTTAGTCGAAAAGCTGTACTAGACACAGGGAATGCTTAAACTGAAGGGGAGAATGTTTTTGTTTCTGCCACTGAGAAGAGCTTTAAGGGCTAGTTATGATGCCTGCATTGCCTGAGCAGCAGGAGAAAAGTTTCTCACGATTTAATCCAAAATGCAGCCATGAGCTGTTAGATCAGGATTGCTGCCGCATGTCAGGGGAGCCTGATAGGAGCTGCCCTCTCTGCCTCCTGACAGTTCCCAGAGGTCTCAAGTAGCTGATAGGCTGGTTTCAGCTGGTGAAGGATGTGGCAGTGACCTTCAGGGAACCAGCTGGGCAGGGATTTTCACTTTTTGGAGGACACTTGTGTGACTGAAGCAGAATGGATTAATGCACTTGGGTTCACATGTTGTGCTTCGTCCCCTCAGCCTTGCTGTGCACAACGTGTGTTTGTTGATTGTGTCTGGTGAGCAGAAGGAACAGATGACAGAGTAAACAAGAAACAATATTCACAGAGAAAAAGAGGTGATCCTGATGGTACTGGCAGCAATTTGTGCTTTTTGCTATAGCTCATATATTTACAGTATTATCAAGGATATCTTAAGGCAACACACCAGCAAGGGCAGCTGATCTTCTTACCCCTTTGACTGCTGAGAAGAGATGCAGAGCCTAAAACGGCAAACATTACCTTTCCTTGAGTGTGATTCCTTTATTGGTTTTACCATGTATTTCAGGAAGGTGATCCTWACCTTAGCTCTGGAATAAATATTTATGGGTATTTATAAAGAGAATTTTTGCAACTCCTTCTGCATTCCTGAGCAAGGGCATTTCCACATGAGGAGGAGGTGCCATGCTCATCCATTCCCACCCCCCGTTTTGGGTTTGCTTTCCATCTGACGTGCTTGACAGAAGCTCCTTCCAAGGGCAGAGATTTCCAGCCCAGGAAATATTCTTGTTTACTCAGATAATTTTGCTGAGAAAAATGCCCTGCTGTGATATGAAATGAGAAGAAAACAAAGCAGGGGATGTGATTAATGAGCTGCCTGTTGACRTGGGGATGAGTGGGTAGATTAGGCACAAGGGCAAAACTAACCAGCGAAACCTGGGTGCAGAGAGGGCTTCTCAGAGRGATAAGGTATTTGCATGTGCTTCATTCTCTAGCTGCTATCATCATTCAGGATCTTGGATGCAGCTCATTAATAGTGAAACTGGGAGGCTTTGCCATTTGTCAGCCTACACAGCTAGTAATTAGCCATTAGAGTGCAGTCCTGGTTTTTCGTAATTAACTTTGTGTCAAAAATTTCTTTGTTCGTTATCTGTGGAGAACACTCACAAAACAATCACCATCCATTTCACGAGGTACTGTTCAGTGACCTCATTTTCTTCAAGCTATTCCCTTCTGGTGTTACCCGAAATTCCCTTTCTGCTTGCTATCTGCTTCCCCCGAACATGCTCTGCAGGGACTGAATGAGGATGGCAGGAGTTTGAGGACTTTTATTTATTTATTTATTTATTGATTKATTTATTTATAGCATGTCTATGAATGCTCCAGAATACTTGGTGAATCTCAAGCAGGGCAAGTAAATAACACATAACTTCAGTATTTGTGTTTATAGTCATATCTACAGGCTTAGCTTTGATATCTAGGTCACATTGTCACACCCCCAGACAAGCCTGTCCTCTGAATGACCACTTCACTGCTAGAAAGCAAGAATTTTACCAGGAAAGGGCCTTAGTGCATCTCTGCTTTGTTCATCACTCAGGGAAAGTCTAACTGACCTAAAGGTCTTTCTTTTTCTGCCAAATCCGAAGGGAGCCAACGGAAACCCRCACGAGGAATTGTGCGTCAGCCTTCCTTGTCCCGGGGCTCCCTGMCCTGCCTCCCTGCACAGAGCTAGGTTCTGGCAGCAAGGAGCAGCGCCCCTGCCTTGAGGATTCAGGGTTTATAAACCTTCCTCGATTTGTTCTAAATCAGGTGCCAACCTTAGGCAGTGCTTGGAGAAAAAAGCATTCATAGGGATAGATTGTATTTTTTTAAGAGCGCCGCCCACGAGCTCAAGGTGTCCTTCAGGGTTTCTCAGGAAAGTGGGAATATACTSAGTCTTAAGCCACCTGCAAGGAAAGAGCATCAAAGTCCCTCCAACACCTTGTCCTGACTCCTGCTCCTTCTGTTCCCACCTTCTCAAGTCACCTGCTCAGAGGTGATCCTTAAGTGTTCATATAGGAGAGACCTCCACAGGGAAACTCGGATCTGCTGCTGTGAAAGTCCCTG
The DNA here is from genome assembly GCA_018881555.1 of Amblyornis subalaris. Lineage (NCBI taxonomy): Eukaryota > Metazoa > Chordata > Aves > Passeriformes > Ptilonorhynchidae > Amblyornis > Amblyornis subalaris. Next base: position 1,944,880 of record JACAXG010000007.1, read on the forward strand.
CAAACCACGGCTTAGCTGAGTGTTGTCCCAGCTTTTCAGCTCTTCCATACAGCCTCCTATTTTTCCCTTTTAATCTAAAAGCAATTGAAAAAGGCAGGATATGGGGAATTCTTTTATTTCAGGTAAATATTACCACCTCTTTATGCAATCGAACCGGATTTCTAATAGATCTCACCCCCTCCATTTAAACAACTGGCAGCTACCAGGTACGGCATTGCTGCTGTCCATGATTGTAAAGAAGCTTGCATAGTGTAACACAAATTGGCTCCCAGGAGTCACACAGACTAAACATAATGGTCCATCAGCTCTAATTTTCTTTAAAAGTGGTTGGTAGGAACTGCATTAGAGGAGGAAGTTGAGAATCCTGCATCACGCACGCTGCTTGCTTGAACGGCACTCCCAAAGGAGAATTTTTTTTCCCGGATATACACTCTTAAATGCAACTGCTCCCTTCTGTACCTGCTATTTTCTTAGGTAGGGGATGTATTTTTTWAAAAAAACAACTTTTGATCTTTCTTCTGGTAAAAATAAATGCTGTATTTTAAGTCCTGCTAAACTTGCCAAAATGTCTCAGGGCAATTTCCACCAGTCACTAAGGGAACATATATTTTCCTTAAAACATGGCAAACATAAAGCCCCCATCCACTAAATGGCCCTTGCCTTCTCTGAAAGTGAGGAGGTTTAGATAAGATATTAGGGGGAAAACTCCATACTGTGAGGGTGGAGAAGCAGTGGCACAGGCTGCTCAGAGATGCTGTGGATGCCCCATCCCTGGAAGCGTTCAAGACCGCGTTGGATGGGGCTCTGAGCAACCTGGYTTAGTGGAAAGTGTCCCTGCCCATGAGAGCTGTGTTGGAACTRAATGAACTCCCGGGTTGTTTCCAACCCAAATAATTCTATGATGATTTTTGTGTTTATAAGAATGGCAAGCCTAGCTCACCTCCTTTATTTCCTCCTTTATCCTSCTTAGTTGCACATTTCCTTTCAGTAATCTCCTCTAGAAAGTAAGGGGCCCATCTCAGTCACTCGGGGCAGTCCTCCCCGTCCCTGTGTGCTCACAAAAGGGCTTTTTGTGGGCTGACCTGGAGGCACTCACCCTGCGGCAAGGTGCGTTCCCAGCTCCTTGTGCCCCAAACGTACAGCAATTATTCTAAAACGAGAGTATCGCGTTTGCTTGCTTCAAAGGAGCAGCCTCTTGGCTTTCTCCTTTCTTGCCCTGCTCTCCCAGCCTGCCTGGCTTCTGAAAAGAGGAGAATCGCTCYGCTTTAATTGTGGATTTTTGAGGGGAGTAGTATATAGGGTACTTTGTAACATAGCATAGAAGACCATAAAGCTTTAGAAAAAGGTTTCCTATTTATGGCAGAACACCTTGTTTTCCTGCTAGGCTGAAAGACACAAAGACCCTCTTTCCCTCTAATCAGGTTACAGCATCACAATATGGCTCTCTTTATAAGGGGTCATTAGATCTTTTCTTTGGGGGAGAGAGTTCTTCCCATAGCTTTGATGAATTAACTCTTTTGTCTGCAGCAGAAGGTGCTTCCCTCAAGCAAGCTTTTCTAGGCCCCACAAAGCAATCTCGACTGCCTGGAAGTTGTGTGTTTATTTTGCCCCCTTTGTTTGCAGAAATACTTGCTTTCTGAAGAAAACACTACACAAACTTCATGCCACCTTGAGTGGCTTTCTTTGCATGCTGGCTTTGTTTTTCATATGCCATTAGGTCTGAGGAGAAACCTGGAACAGCTATCACAATGCTCTAACAGCATAAAACTTTTCAGGAAGGTTGTCAGTGAAGGCACTTTGCTCCTAACCCAACCTGAATTCTGGACAGCAAGGGCAATGTSCTAGAATTTCTACTCTCTAATGCACCAATTTTAAGAAAGAAAACTTTTCAAATTAAAAATTTGTCTTCATTCAGTTGAGTAGTGTATGTATGGGTTAGTATCATATGGGTTTGTTTCTGATTTGCAGCTTCTTTTCTCTTCTATTTAGAGTTAAGCTGTAAATAAATAGATATAGATATGTACAGGTTAGAAAAGCCCTTTGCTGCAGCTTTCCATTAAGGAAAGTCATAACAGAAAGTTATTGTTACCAGGCAGCTTTTCACATCTGAGGAATTCCTCTACCCAAAACCATTGTTGCACTGAAAAATGCTAAATGTTCTTCAGGGTTGAGATTTGCATATCTGCCTCAATTGAGAGTCAGACCCTCTGTGCTTTTTATCTTGGGATGTTGTTTCCCTGTGAAGCCAAAGAGCCACAATGAAGCAACTTCTTTCTGAAAAGAGGGTAAAAGGATGATATCATTAAGTAGGCAGAGGAGGTGTTTTGAGGGAGCTGCAATGATGTGGGATGAGGCAGTATTCTCCGGGAGGGAATCAAATTAGTCACCTTGTGAGCAGGTGAATTTACAACAATTGGCAGATTTTACYGTAGCCCCAGAATTTATCTACCATGGGAATAATCTCTTCGTGGTATTACACTCAAAGGACATAAAACCAACTCTTGCCATCCATGGATACTCGCCGTGGCAAACAGGGAGAGCTCCAAGCTGTTGGATTCTTTGCCTGTGYTCTGCCGCTGCAGAAGTCGTGGGCAAACAGCAGTTGGGCTGGATGGTCTTAGAGGTCTTTTCCAACCTTAATGATTCTCTGGTTGCAGATGCTGAGGAAAACAGATGCCTGGTGGGATGAGGGTGAAGGAGATCAGTCTCTTGGCCACCCTGCTGACCCTCGGCTCTGATCTTGTAAAGGTTTGAAGGCAGTGGCCCAGTTTATCCACTGTTGGAAACAGAAGGATCAGTGCTAGAGAACGTGATTTTCTTCATTCCCCTCCTTCTCCCTGCTCTGTCTGGCAGGAAACTCTACTGCTGGCAGTCCCTGCATCTTACCTGCTGTTCTTTGCCAGTTCCAAGAGTACCAACACTCTCCCTGCTGTGAAAGAGCAGATTTGGTTGGAGTATGTCAGTCAAAAATCTGCCAGCTCCTATTATATACACTACACTAGTCAGTGCATGGTAAAATAGGGGTTAAATACGTTCAAAAGAAGGTTGGAAAGAAAATTTGAAGAATGCACCTAATTATGTATTACTTTTAAGAAAAAAAATCTAGGCATTACATTTATGCTACTAAGTGCTTTTGTAAAACCAAAATAAGATGATGGCACCTAAGTAAAAGCTGAAACATCCATGTTTTCAATCATAGAAACACATCATGAAATCACAGATGTCCATGGTACACGGCCATGTGTAAGGCTCCCACTGACTACAGCCCACACAGGATCTGGATGAGCAGCCTGGAGGGAGGAGACCTGCAGCCACCAGCCTGGCAGGTTAAGTTTTGCAGCTCCTAGTCCTCTTTCAGGTAGCTTAAGGCTTATCTGGCTCTGCTGTTTTATTTCTGTTAGACTTTCTTTTTAAATGTGGCTTAAAAGTCATTCACCATTCTTCATCAAAATGATTTAGAATTTAGAAGAGCAAGGATAATTAGAATCTCAAGCATCCTCTATTTTTGCTGGCAGTACTCGGCACAAGTGAAATCTTACTTTTCTTTCTATCTCATTCTTTTGTTCATATACATATCTAACACTTGACAATTTTTTTTCCACAATTTTAGTAATACTTTGAAAAATTGAATAATAGTACAAATAACGTGTTGCTTTAAAATTACTTCTGAGGCATTATGACATTGCAAAAATGTTTTAACCTCATGAAAAGTGTTGGCTGCTACTCAGTATTCTGCTCAACTTCGTTATCTCAAGCAGAAATGCATGATTTCTCTTCCTTGAAGCCCCTCTAATTCTCCTTGCATGTTATAAGGTCTCCTTCCTCCAGGAAATGAATCTTTGTTCCACTTGTAAAGGAAATTTTCTCCTTCCTAGATCATACTGAAAGAATTTTAGCGATTCCTAGAGAATTTAAGGCTCCTGTTGCTGCACTTTAACTCAAATTCCAGCAATTCTATGGGCTTTCCTTTTTTTTTTTTTAAGGCTACCGTGGTTTTTCTTGTTTTTTGTGGCTTTTTTTTTTTTAGCTTGTTTAATTGAAATCTTAAAAAAATTCTTGAAGGATCACCAGAAGAGCCTTTTTGCTATTTCCTTTTACCTTCAAGAGCACATACCTTCAGTACAGGTCTTATTATTTCCTCTACTCTTCCAGACTGCTGAGCTCCTTCAGCCTTAATCATCRTGCTCCTTTTGATTTATTTCCCTCATACCTAAATTTGCTAAATAGTCTGCATGGCCTTGTCTTAAGTAACAGCTTCTGGGGCAAGCAGTCACATAATTTAATTTATTATTCCTTGTACTCCAGAACTTTTAGTCCTGCCTTTGAGTGACTTCTGAGCTGTGACTCCGCTGCCCACCTTTAAAATCGGGACAGGGATGCTGTCGGGGTTGCATTAGGAGTAGAGACACTCGGAAAACTCCAGCTGAAGCTGGGACCCGTTTCAGGCATTGTTCCCTGTCCCTGAGGTGTCTCCTGTGAAAAGCTAAGCAGAAAAATCAGATGAGGGAACAGTGGTCAATAGAGGTGATGTGATCACGCTCCGTGATCATCTCTGCAAGGAAGATGATGCTGTTCTCCAGGCTACTAATTCCATATCCACCTTTTGATCACACTTCCTCCTAATAATGTGTTTTGTTGGCAAGCAATACTAATTATTATGACATGAGCTGAACGGCCCAAGCCAAACAGATCGAGTGCAGCCTGGCGGCGGAAAATAAACAAGAAAGCCACGGCAGCACGACGGAAAAAGAAGTGGGCTGCTCTTCAAAAGTCCTTTCAAAACTGATATTGCCACGTTGTGTTCACTTAGTAACTTAAAGAACAATCCTCTTTAGCCAAATATTATTTTGGCAGGAAAATTTAAGGAGTAAGTTAATAAATCTTGCGACGTCTAAAGAGCCTTTTGAAGAATGTTTGCTTCCACTCACGTCTTGTCCTCACGCCGCTCTCTCGGTTTACACTCCTGGTTTCTGTTTGCTCCACATAATAAACAGTAGGGATCAGCAGTAGCACGCCAGTAGTCAGAACCTGATATGGYACCAGGATGATGTGAGATGCCAACTCCCATGTCTGCTGGATGGAGAATTCCCCGCTTGGCTGCTGGAAGCCCATCAAAGCCTACGTGTTCCCTCTTTGGTGGGGCTGCGGTGGCTGATGGAGGACCCTGAGGCACACACAGGGCAGAACCCACCGTGCACTGACCTCTCCTCTGCCCTCCAGCGCGATCACYGCCGCAGCGGTTCTCCATCCGCGAGGGTGTAGCTGTCTCGTTTGCTCGTGTCACCTTTGATAGATCCAAATTCGTCAAACGCTGCCTTTGGAGCCATCCAAGGACTTGAACTTGAGCTTGCCACCGAGCACGCAACAAATCAAGCAGCAGAGACAGCAAGGGCCCRTTTCAGGCTCTGAATGAGGTCAGACTCAACATGTTTTATGAATGTTTTCCATTCATAAACCCGCTGATCTTCACGACGGATAAAAATACATCTGCAGACACCAAGATGTACTGCTAGTCTTTGTGAAGCGCATAAGAATAATTGACTAGCTGTAACTACTACACCAAAAATCAACCTTAAAGCTGGGTTTGGACTGACAGTTATCTGGCCTATGTTTGTGCTGCTGTCAATGAGAACACCCATGAGTGAGGCCTGTCAGCAACAGACTGTGACGAGGAGTGTGTCTCTCGGGGCAATAGCAGTTGTAAAAGCAGGAATGCAGGTGGATGTTTCTAGATCTGACAGAGAGGGGAAGACAAGGAGGGAGCATCTACCTGGCTCACCCTGGGRGTCATTTTTACACCAGTGTTATGGCAGAGCACCAAGCTGAACAGAACTGATCTCGCCTCCRTTCTGGGTGACAGTCAGAATGAAATTCCTTTTCATGTTCTTCAGTTTCATACTGTAGTTGAAACAGAAATTATCTCAAGATTAACAGGTCTACTTTTCACAGTCCTAGTTCTTCTGGAATCTTTGTGAAGACACAGAAAAAAAAGARCATATTCTACTTAACCAGAAAAAAATCAATTCAAACTGAAGGGAAATGAACTCTTTTTCCCTTCACAGCTGCTGCCCTCTTTCTAAGTGAGACAGCTTTGCTGTTCCAGTCTATTGGGTTTATTGTATTTACTTTTTTCCTCAGATTCATTCATTACCACAGGTAACCTCAGATTTACCTCTTAATGATCTCAAAACAAGTTGTCAGAATWCCTGGGGAAAATGGATACCCTGAAACTACAGTGCTGCTGGTGAAACTGCTGCTGGTGGTGTCTTTACTGTTTTGACTATTGCTATAGTTATAGATTCTGACTTCTCTACAGCTGTTCCCTCCATGCACACAGCGAAGCCAAAGAGTGGGGCAGACCACTTGAGAGATCRCTTTTTTGGGCTGACTTAGTATCTTCTGTCCTACCTTTGACCTCAGTTAAAACACTTAGGAAGAAAGAAATTCATCATCACCACCACCACATCAAAACTTCTGGCTCGGTAATATACCCTAGCAGTATTTATTTTTCTATGCTACTCATCTTTATAAATCAGTCCTACTGTGATTTTTTTCCCTTCCTGGTCTAAAAGCAAGCACTTCTTTGTCAGGCTTACAACAGCTGAYTTTCCTTCTCTGGGGGAACTACAGAAAGTGGTGAGCCTAATTATGAAAGAATAGCTGTAGCTACAAAAATGACAATTTCTGATAATGACTTCTTCATTAGCTTGTTTTCTGCAGCATGAATACAAGACCCATATCTTTTGTTGCAATAAGAGAGGTGTTTGTTGATAGGCAAAGAATATCTTTAGCCCAGAAATAATAAAATCTACTGCAATTCAACTAAACATGACACTGACAACAGASAAATAATTGATGCTTTGTCTATGACTTGCAAAACAAAACAGTTGTATTAAAATAAGAACTGTATTTATTCAGATGCTTTTGTTTTTTACATGTTCCTTCAATATTTKTAGCCACATCCTTAAAAAAAAAAAGGCAAGCAAACTGGAAGTCTGTAAGCTTGCCARCTTCCCAGACCTGAACCTTCAAATCATCTCTCTGCAACTAGGTGACAAATAATTTATTGTCTTGCTGGRTTACGCAGATGTTGAAAATAACATGAGGTTTTCTTGGTTCCACTGCGTCCTGCTAGGTGGCCTGGGCTCGCCTCCACAGTACTGGGATTTGGCCGGCCTGGCTTTTTTTGGATTCTTTGATGTTCATATGCTCTGCTGGACTTCCTGGGATTTGCTCCTTCCTGATTAGGAAAAAAAAAAGAAACTACTTTTCCCAAACCCATCAATTCCTGGCACTTGTGTGAGCCATGAGTCACAGGAGGCTAATTGAATCAGTGGCGCTCAATTCCCTCCATCCCGAGACCTGCCCCCGGCAGCCCACACCGACTTCAGGGAATTGCAGCTGGGAGCTGCTGATATGCTGGATATGTCGAGGAAGAAAAAGAAAGATTCTGTGTAAGAAATGKTGACAGTTCAGTGACACCTGAGTACGTGTGGGTTTGACACCACGTTTGTGAGGGCTGCTCTTTGTGATTTTTTTTTTCCAGACTAAGACAGATTTCACACCTTCCTGTTTATTTATTCTTTGGCACCTATGCCTGAGCTTGCTGTGCTTCCTGCACCTTGCCCTGTCATCCCTTGTTTCCARCCGGAGAGACAGGCTCAGCCATGCYCCACCTCAGAGACTCCAGCCAGAGCAGCCCTCGGAGGGACCTTCGGGAAGCGTGGCCAGAGGAGGCAGCTCCAGAGATGCTCAGGGCTGTGAAAGGCAGGCTAGGTAATACTCCCAAAAAAAAAAAATTAGTCATCTCAGAAGAGAAGGAAAAACGCCTCGGTGAGACGGAGGTGAGGCCACAAGTCTCCACCTGCCAGGCAGCGCTGCAGCCGTGAGGACGGGCGCTCCTGTTCCTTCTTGCACGCTCCCGCTGAGGCGGGGAGGCACAGACAGGTTTTGCAACACCTTTGGCTGCGGTCTCTAAAATTCGCAGAGGAGCCAAAACACACAGAAATTATACGAAGCGGCGAGAGAAGTTGAATCTTTGTGTTCRGCGTGAAGTTCCGCCGGGGTCTGGAAGGAAAACGAGGCCTTCGTGGGGGTTTTGCTGGGGTGTGTCCCTTTAGCACGTCTTCTTCCCGCTGGAAAGACGGGATTGCAGGCGCTCGTTAGTTCTCAGGTAGTGACAGGTTTTTTTAACGCCAAAAAAAGCCCACAGGAGGAAAACGTGCCAGCTGTGACTATCTTAAAGAAAAGCCCTATTGATTTACATCTAAATGCAGCTGTCCCTGGCTGGCAATAGCCAGCAGAGCAGAGGCGATAGGGMACAGTGCTGAACGCTGCAGGGAGTTTGGTGTGCTCGCAAATCACCTCCCTCTGCTGCCATCCGAACAGCACGAGGTGGCAGGGAGAAAATGGGATGCAGGGAATGCCAAAATAGGGGAGGGAACACGCAGCCCTGTCCTTYACACGCTGTTGGCGAGGGGTACAAGCAAAGCCCACCCATGGGCTCCTTTTGCCTGCACAGGGCTGCAGAGGAGAGAGGGAGGAATCAGGCTGGACAGCAGGAGCTGCAGCTGCTCTCCTCCTGGCTGCCTCTCCCCGCGTCCTGTGTCAGCGCTTGCACGCATAAAGCGCCATTGTTCTCATCCCAGGAACCGTCAGGGGAGCACCGGACAGCATCCTGCTGTCCGGCAGCGGGAGCCCCGCGTGTTCCGTCTCRCACCCACGCGAGCACAGATGCAAACAGTCCACGCCAGCGTCCCACAGGGAGGGCTCCCAGAGGGAACCACTGACTCCAGGCTGTCCCTGAGRGAGCTCGTGGGGACCGCTCAGGCTCTTGGAGGAGTGGGAATGGATGGATATTCCCATTGGGTGTGAGCCCAGGTACCCCAGCTGGCACATCCCAGCCCAGCAGTGATCGTGGAGAAAACCTGTGTAGTAGTTGCATGAGTATCTGGTAGTAAACTAAGTTAATTCATGACTGTTTTGTTCCTCACTCCGGATGGAATATTTGGCTTTTATGCGCGATTCTGGGGTTTTTGGAGCCCCCTGAAACACTCGTGAGTGTAGAGTGACATGTACCAGCGATAAAAAGGGACCACTTCCCCGGTGCTAGTTTTTAATTCTGTGCATAACAAACACTTCTTTCTTTAGTATTTCTTTCAACTCCACTTTTGAAGTTGATTTATATCTGCCTCCTGTTTTGCTCCAGTTTCAATCTCCTGGCGGCGTTCCTTGCCAAGCCAGCCTAATGCCCACATGAGCCCYATTAAGCCACATGCTTCTGCATAGGCAGCAGGACATGTTTTTTCTGGGCTGGGCTTTGTTTGCCAAATCTGGGCCTGTATTCACAGATAATGACTTCCTTTTTGTCTTCTCCTTCTGTGTGCTTTTTCTTTTTTTTTCCCACACACAGCCTTTTCAAAATGTAATGTGACCCTCATACATCATTTTTATCAGCCTTATAAACCCAGCATAGYACGGCATATGATGTATGTAAATTAATGCACCTAAAGGCAGTGAGGAAAAAATATTTTAGTCCTCTATCAGGAACAGAGGATACCTCGGTGTCATTCAGAATCAAGGTTTTTTTCTACCTGAAACTATTAGCTACAACAGTCCTATATTTAGAATAAAAAAGTAGAAATATCTTCTTTTCAAGATGCCACAGTTCATTTTTTCAGACGGTTTCAGGTGATTCTGACATTCTCTTTCAAAGTCACTTTTCATTTTGAAATGTATTCTTTATGCTATGTTTTAAAGGGTTTATACTRTAAACCCCTTTAAATCAAAATTTAAAAAAAAAAAAAAAGGGACTGACCGAATTAAATTTTGCAACTTTATTTCACAGAAAATACATGGGAAATTGAGCCTGTTTTTCTCACTGGTAATGAAAAAAATATTCTGGGGAAGTGCAAAAATATACTTTCAGTGTAACATTCAACAGGGTCCTATTTGTAGAGTTGCATCTGTGTGCTGGATAGAATGGTGACCAACGAGGTCTGGGAGAATGGCCCTTGGCCACAGCACCACAGGATGCTTTGGGTTGGAAAGTGCCTTAAAGACCCCGAAGAACCCATCTTTTACATGGTAGCCAACCACAGTTTAATGCTGGAAACCCATCATTCAAGCAGAGTTAATTAATTTAGGGAACGACGGGGAAGTTTTACCCAGCGTAAAACACGTTCTTGGCCGTGGCCAGCAGGTCCTTGTTGTGCTGCACGGAGGGAAATTCAGGTCTCTGTGTTACGAAGTCACATGGGGCTATGAGGTTTCAGTTTGTTACCCTATACCCCGTCCATTGATACTCCCTGATAGCATCTGGGATTTCTGAGCACTACAGGGACTTTTTGTCAACGATGTTTGTCCTAGACTGAATGCGCTGAGGCAGACAGCTGATAAGGGRCCTACAAGCTTGACATCAATACACGGTTGTGCTGTCATAACAATGCAACCTCAGCCCCTGGGTTGCAGCTTCTCAGAAGTAAGGAATGCTCATTAGGGGCACAGATAATCGGGAGCGGTTTCCTCGAAAGGAAAGGCACTCCGGGCACCGCAGCGCGGAGGGCAGACCTTCACAAGGGTGGCATTGTTTAGAAGCCATTGACATCTGCAAACAAAAATCTGTTTAACTCACTGTTACAGTCTAAGGGAAAAAAATATCAGGAATCTGTTATCCTTCTGCTCAACAGATTCAGCACAGCTACCTAGCTCTGGAGACAGAACTGGGTTTTGTTTCTGAAGGCGTTAATAGGAGTGCAGAGATTCCCTTTGAGGTATCTCCCCTCCTCCAGGAGATGTGTGACTAGGCTATCTTGGCAAGTATCAGCACCCCTGTGGGACCAGAGCAGTAGGAACATTTTTCAGCAGTGACTGTAATGCAGAATACTGTGGTGCCTTTTCACTTTAAAGTGTTTATATTTAGGTTTAAACGGAAACATTCCTTTGAAATCTCCTAATAATCCTATGCCTCAAATTCTTTAAAATCGACAAGCACAAAATAAAGCCATTTAAAAAAAAAAAAACAACCTAGAACTGAATTAAAACTCTTTGATGTACAGACAAGTGCCTCCAATATACAGACACGGAGATAGTCAGTCTTTACCCCAGAGCTCTTTATTTTAAATCTTAAAAGCAGAGTCTGAAAGACCTGCAAGCCAAGCAAAAATATCTCAGATCCTTCGGTTTTATCAATAATTATTCTTTTAAGTGCTACAAGGGAGACTGCAACCCATGTTCTTTGCTCCATATCCTGCACTAATATCCAGTGTCATTCCTCTTTGCTGGCTTTCACAGCACCCAGTATTTTAGATCCTTCATTATGTGGAAGGATTTTCAAAGACTGCTTGTGTTTTATGCCGTCCGTGGCCACACAGACAGTCTGGGGCAAGGCAACCCTTGTACCACCGAATTCCTGTTTGTCCACCCTCCCTCCTGCTTCGTGTGGCGACCTTCTTGCCTGATTTCTCACCTCACACCTGCGGAATTCCCATCGATATCAAAATTCCCTCATGAGTTCATATGTATGAAATTCCTCGCTAAGAATTTTGCTGAGATGAACAAAAGCTCTTTACATACAGAGGAGCAATTACAACACGAGTGATGACATCAGTGTCTAAGAACACAGAGCGTGCATCTATGTGGTCTGCTTCATCCCTTTTAAGTTGAATTTTCTTACAAAATGGACCCAGTTATGTCCATATTTATTCTAATTCCTTTTCCCCCTCTTTCTCTTCCCTGCCTAAATTCCTCCTTCTCTTTCTGTAACATGCACCCATGCACATACATTATGGCCAAAAATGAGAAGACAGAAGTGAAGGCAGCTCCTGCAAGTTTCGAATTGCAAAATGAAGACAGTTTAGTGCCTTTGTGGAACCGACACCTTTTTCATTTTTAAAATTACAAAATTGGGTGGGCATATTTCCTTGCTAAAAAAACCCCAACAGGTAGCTGGGAAAAGAAATCCTTGCCAGCCACCAGTTGCACCTCAATAGTTCCAGTATGCTTGACACTTGATAAAAAGGGATAGAAGGGAGTTATATGTTTTTATGGTTTTATGACCCAAAAAAAAAGTCAAGGAGAAAAGGCATCATGATATTTAGACAATTCTTTCCTCTCTGTTCCTGCGGGAGTTTTTCAATGACAGTTTCTGAATCGAGAAACAACAAACAGAGAAAACAGAAAGGAAATCCTTTAATCGCATCCTTTACTTTTAATCCAATCCCTGGGACACAGAATACATTATTTAAAGAAGGAGTTTGTATCTGAGATGGAACTTTCCAGTTCCTGGTCGGTGAGTGGCACTGCTTGTGCTCACCAGGGTGGAAGTTTTCGTCTGCAGTGACAGAGCACACACCGTGTCCCTGCCTTACAAAGCCAGCCAGAGCAGCCAAACTGCGGTCAGGGATAGCTGGAGCTATGTCTGGCAAAAGCATATTTTTTGTGCATTCTTGCAGCTTCCATTCTATTTATTAGGGAGTTATATGGACTGCTGCAGACAGACTGTGCTCCTTTTTTAATGAAAATTTAGCTTTTATCTTCTTTTATTCCTTCTTGGGGAGCGTTAACAGGTACCAGACGGAAGGATTGCTGTGATAGTAATGCCACACCGGGAAGCCCTCGCAGCAGAGGTTTCTGAGCCAATTTGGATGCTGAAGCAGCCCCTCTCCGCTGCTCTCTCAATCCTGACAGAATTATGACGCGCTCCTCAGCCGACCATGCATTATTGAAGAGTTCTCTGGGTAAACACATGCTACTGCAGGCTCTGGCTGTAGGAGAGACATTACCCAGCTGAAACTGCTGTGACAGCAGCCAGCTCCTTCCATTTYCACTTCCAACTCCTGCCGGAATCCGAAAGAAGCGCCTTCACCATCGCTGCTACAGACTGATGAGAGGCTTTTGTCAGGTCCAGGGTTTCCCAAATGGCCTCCAGTTGTGCCAGGGGAGGTTTAGATTAGATAATAGGAATAATTTCTTCACTGGAAGGGTGGTCAGGCACTGGAACAGGCTGCCCAGKGAAGTGGYCAAATCACTGTCCCTGGAATTGTTCAAAAGGAGYGTGGGTGTGGCACTTGGGGACGTGATTTARTGGTGTAYGTGGTGGTGCTGGCCTAATGGTTGAACYTAAAAATCTTAGAGGTATTTTCTAACTTTAATGGTTCTATGATTCTGTGATCTTTAATGATGGCTTTTKCCTGTCTTCACTGGCCATAAATGAATCTATTACATCAGTCTCTGCAACTCTGATAAAACTGACTTAATTTTATCATTATCTCTCGCTAAGTCATCATGGACAGTGTGAAAATCACCACAGAATGATCATTAGTGAAGGTTTCAGATGATATGCACAGCTCAAAGGATCAGGGCAACTCTCATTACAAGTGCTTGATTCCATCCAAAGATAATTCTTTCAGTGCTCCTGCTGAGGAGGTGGAGCAAGACACACTCCAGGCTGCATCTCGTTTCTCCATATGGCATGTGAACTAAAACACTGCAAATTTTGTCCAGTATTTGCATCAAATAGGATAAAACATGAATCTTGCTTATTAATTAGCACAGAAATTTAATACTAACTGATTTAGCGGCTTACAAATATATTTTGACCATTACAAGAAACTACCAGACACACTCACAAGGTGAAATCCTGGGAATTTTTCCAGTAATTCAAACCAAGCCAAGACTGACCTTGATCCAGTAGAAGCAATATGAACATTTTATCTTCTTAGGCATCTTTCAGTGTTTTGAAGCTCTTGCATGTAGTATTTCACATATGAATATATACAATGTTTTATGCTAAGCTCTTGGTTTGATTAATCTAATCTATATATTTTTTTCTAATTTACAATAACTGGACACATGGAAATGCTTGGAAATAGATTAATTTGCATAAGATTGGTGTTGTTCCAGATTTTCTCCATTTAAGAAAAGATAGTAAATATGCCAGTGAAATTCATGCACAAATAATCTCAGGTATTCTACTACATTTAAAAAAGGCAATGCTCCCATTCCTCTCTGTTCACAGTACAGACATTGATTTCATTTTATCCTTACCTCCTCTATTACCAAGTATAATTTGTGTTCCAGGTTCTGATACCAGATGCTATTATCTTGAAAAGCACTTGATATTCCTAAATGTAACAGCCAATCCTGTAAAATTTTTCACAGGTTCCCGTGTTTCCATGCAACATTGACAACATTTTGATAATTAGGAAAATCAAGTTTGCCCAACGAGGGAGGAAAGATTGTCAGTATTAACAATGSGGAGATCTTTCCCTCATCATCTGAATCACACGTTTTATAATAAGAATCAAAAAATGATGTTCTTTGGAGGATAGAAAGAAAACCGGTTTTGCCAGGTATCCACTGGACAAGGATTGAGAGATCCTCTGCAGGCTATGATGAGCAAAGTATTTGTTGTCTGAAGTGGACATACATCAACACAAGCTTTCAGACATGATTTTAGGCTCTAAGAGGAATGATGACAAAGCTCTGCTCTGAAACACTGGGTTACATAGACCTAGCAGTGAATATAACACTTTTCCTYTCTGTGATGCAGAATTCCAAAGAGTAACAGGATCCAAGGTGAAATTCAGCTCAGTGGGATTAACCTTAAACAGGAAAGCAAGGCACTGATGTCCAGTTAGCAGAAACAGAGAGAGGAGAGCTCTGTAAAAGARTAAAAGTGCTGCTGCGCTGCTGGCACCGAGCGATGAAGGACAGGGCACATGAGCAAGGTGCTGCTCCCCATATCCAACACAGAGTCCTAGGGCATGATCACTGATGGATGGGGTTTGTAAAGAGGAGGYTTATCAGGTGCCATCAGCAAGGCTCTGAGGAAAGACACCGACTTGGGAAGCTGAAAGAAATCAAGATTTCTTTCACTGCCCTTACAAACACCGTAGGAAACCAGTGAATAGCTCYGGTGGGCGACGAACAGGAAGAACCTCAGTGAAAGCAATTTATACAGCATTTGCTCAGTAGCATGAACCGATCCTGTAATCAATGCTGATAACAGAGCAAGGATCTGTGCTGTTTTTACCTTGAGGCTCCTTTGTTTGGGAACAAAGGGATGCAGGACCAGCCGGGCAGCGTGGGGTCCCAGCGGTGCCTCCTGTGGGAGCAGAGCAGTGTAAGCCTCACAGCCTTCCTGAAAATATGGGCACCTGCTTCAGTGCAGGGGCTGCCACRTCCACCCCACGCACACGAATCCACCTGCACAGAGCAAAATACCAGCTCAATTKGCAGCATTTCGTGTTTATGCCACAAATTTATTTGAAGATCCAAGGGATTAAGGCAGYAATTCCTCACGAAAAAGGAGTCCGTTTGCTCTACTGCAAACTGCTGTAATCCAAAGATAATGGGAGTACCCTAATCAAGGGTTGTAGCTATTGTTCTAGCAATCAGTTATGAATTATTATTTTTCTACATTTAGTCAGCATATCCTCCAGAATATCCCATTTGACAGTGGCCAGAAAGCCGGTGTGCATGGATTTTCCTTGCTGCAGAATTTAATTGTGCCTTATGGGGATTCCCTTCTGTCAATGATTTGTTGGATATTGATCCATATAACAGGAGGACCTTTTTTTAAAAATAATTGATCTATAAACAGACATTTGAAAGAAAGCAGACTAGGCAAGGAGAGCTTTCATCTTTCAAAATTCTGCTGTTAAAAAACCTACTAATCATCGATTGATATCTTGGACCACGTCCTTTGCTGATGGAGAAAACGGAATACTGTTTCAGGGAGTGGACTGGAGTCAGAGTCATCATTCAGGGGGCATTTTTTTATTATTTCATAAGACATCCCATTATTTTTGTGGTGCACAACAGGTGCAGGGAAGATTATTCAGCATAGGGCTGCTGCTTAGACAGTGCCACCTTGATTATGCAAGCGTCATGGGGACACTGAATATGTTTGCATAATTAAGGCCTTGGCTAATGGTAGTGCTTTTAAATGCAATTAATAGCTTTCTGGGGATGCAATTATTTTGAAAAACAAGGAGATTGTGGTAAATGAGGTTCAGATAACTGTGGTAGAACTAACAGGAGCATTCATTTTTGACACTATCAGAACATAATAGCAGATGACTTCCAGTCACAATATTAAATTTAAGAGACGGCRTGAAAGCAAAATTACATTTACAAAATTTTGAAAATTAAATTAAAAAAAAAAAGTGTTATATTACATATGACAAATTCATAGAATCATTTAATTAACAGTTTTCATTCTTTCTCATTTGAGACACGGTCATTCTCACTTTGTTCAAGGTTCCTTCCTACAYGTGTAACAGAAATAAAATACTTCCTTACAGTATAATTTGCATTTTTTAAAATGATCAGAGTCATACAACGGTTTAGGTTGGAAGGGACCTAAAAGACCATTTAGTTCCAAACCTCTGCCACTAGACCAGGTTGCTCAGAGCCCCATCCAGCCTGTCCTTGAACACTTCCAGGGATGGGGCAGCCACAACTTCTCCTCGGAAAGATATGCAAATATCATGCAAATCTGCATAACGCAGCCCCCTCTTGGGGAAGGGAGACTACACCTGCACCAAGGGCAAAGCATCCCAGTGCTGTTTCCAGCTTCCCAAGCACAGGGCAGACACGGGAGCACCGGCTGGGGCCGGGGGTCAGGGGCAGCCGCCGGGGCTGGGCAGGATGGGGGAACACAGGGGACACAGAAAGCCGGCTTTGTGTCCAGAGCTGTTTGGAAATATAGCCCATCTTTTCATATGCTCGGAGACAGCGAGCAGGGATATACATAGATGCTCCAAGAAAATACTAAGGGTATTAGTTTTCGCAAAATCTGTAACTTTTTTTCTTCCCCCTTTTAAAAAATAACAGAGCGCTACTGTACCCTGCTGAGACCAACATCTGTGCAGACAATTAAAGCCTTTTAGACTCCGAGCAGGGGGGAAACTCAGAGGAACTGGCCCTTTTCTACTACATCCTCTGAAGGATTACAGATAAAGAAAAGATTTTGCAAATAGCTAGGCACATACATAATTACAAAGAGGTCCCGCTGATTTGTTTTTAAATAAATTTGGTTAACAATGAAGTTTTATTTTCTGAAAAATACTGATATTGGCACTTGGGTCTGAAATACAGCACTAACATCTTTGTTGCAAACCTCTTTTGGTAGGAAGCCAGATCTAAGACAACAGAATAAGAAGCTGAATAAGTCCTTGGGTTTTATTCTTCAAATTTCACAGGAAATGATTTATCAAAACTTGATTCACAATGATATGACCCCAAAAGCTCATTATGCAGCATTCTGGTTTGCTTCTTTTCTGTTGTTTAGCTAGAGTTGGGCAAGTGGTGCAGAATATTTCTACAAGATATTTTAGCTAATTAAAGGGTTTTTTTCCTGGGATTGTAGTTAAGAAAAGGACTTCCAGCAAGGAAGGATGCCACTGTGGTATGGGTGGTTCAAATGGGGAGTGAGTTCAGTCATGGCTAAAAACCTTGATGAACAAGGTAAGCAGGGAGAGTGGAAACAGAAAGGAAGATGAATTTAAAAGAGGCAATTGCAGACACCTTTTTATTAGAACTTTCTGCTGAAAAAAAAAAATGTTTCTGGTGAAATTATTCAGACCCAGGGCTGTGTATTACCAGCTCTTAGTGCTAATTGCTGTATGTGCTTTCCAGTGCACATATCATTCCACAGAAACAGAAGTCCATACTTCTATCAAATTGGTTTKTTTTTTTTTTTTCTGGGAAATGCCCACCAACAATTTCAGGTTTCCAGTAAAAGAGACAGATTAGCTGTGGTTCTCCTTCCCTGCATCCATCCTGCCTGCCTGTGCCCTCCCTTGTGCTGCGGGAGGGAATGCMAAAGAGCAGGTGGGTGCTTTTCACACGGGGATTTTGGCAGTGCTTTGGATCGCTGTGATATGCAGAGGCAACACTAAGGAAAAGTGTGCCGTGGGAAATACGTACCATCTTCCATTTGAGATGACAGCGTGTGACGCTTCCTGTCATGAGCAGTGCCTCGCCAAACCCATGTACCCTGCAAGGCCCTAAACATAAACACAGCAGCTCACTCCAGCACCAACCCGGCACAATCACTGCTGCACACTCCCAGTGGCAAAGGGAAAGCGGCAGACATTCAGACAAGTCAAGTTAGTTGTTGTGAATTTTAAGAAAACATGACCTGCAGCAGGAAGAGTTCAATGTTGAGAAACTCCAGGGCAAGGAAGGGAATTATCTCACTACTATGGCTCTGCTCGTGGTTCTCTGCCCCAGCAGATTTCCTCCCCTCTCCCCAACACCCACATTGCCATGGTACAGAAATCAGGGGGCAGAAGCTGTGCTGTTCCCTGGCCAGCATGATTCTGCTGTTTATTTAAGCATATACCTCCAGCCCAGCCCTCTGCACAATAACGCCATGACATAAACTGTGACGGTTTCAAGAGGCACCAAAACTGGAGCGATGAAAATGTTTATTTCAGTGTGAAAACAGGAGCTTTCCTARTATTTAGTGTGTCTTTAAATATTTGTTTCAAACCGTGGCTTGGATTATAAAGAAAAGCATTTGAAAAGCAGATAATTGTTTAGTTAAGGCTGCACACTGGATTAACTTCACGACAGGATTCATAGAACAGGTAATTATGAGTGTTCRTCTAATAAATGCTCACAAGATGAAAGAACACTCCTGCCAGAGCAGAAATAGTCAGTTTTAGAAACCTGCAGTGCCTCCCCATGGCCAAGCATGTGTCGTCCCTGCTCTGGGATCCTCTGTGTTCAGTGTATTGTGTGTGAAGAAATTAGTTTGTGCAGTTATGTTAGTTATGTTTGTTTTCATGAAGGGGCTGAAAAGTGTCGAGCCTCTTTCCTACCGTGCTCTGGAATGGTGACTCGTGAGCAGCTCTCAGCTTTTCATTAGGGCCACAACAACAGAAAYGTAGACAGAAACATTCTTAGTGCAGGGGGATTTCATTCTCATTACCTCAAAATTAAATGGAAGCAGCCAATTGTAAAACAGAGGATGGGTCAAATGGAATGGACAGTGCCTTCTCCATATGGATAGTGACTCCTCAAATAAGTGAAGCAGCTTAGCCTCAAATGCAGCTTGCATACAAATAAATAAACCCCCCTCACCCTTGCTAATATAAGTGATTGTGTACTGCAGCAAAAACTTCAAGATAGCACTTATTGGCCCCTGTGATCCTGATGGGTTCYTTCCAGCCCAGCATATTCTCTGATTCTATGCTGGAATAATGCAGAGTGCACACTGCAGCCTGTAAATGAGGTATTCCCTGRGGAAAATCATGGCAGAAATTCTAGTAATTCCCACTCAAAGACCATTTCAGCTATTGAAGGGGYGTAAAAGAAATACTTGCTGGGCTCATTCTCCCTTTTCTGGTTTTCTGTTTCTGTTGCTGTTTCACCCCCTGACAGACAGACAGACACACACATATATCTATGTGAAATTATGCATACCAGAGAGGTTTATTATTAAAGTTTCTAACAACCTGCAACCTGGGACATCAAAGAGCTTYGGAGGGACTTTGCTCTYTGTTCAGGGGAGGGTTCGACTCCTGCTGCATTCGAGCCACGGAGCTCCAGCCCTCTTACCCCTTTCACTAATCAGGCTTTACTTATTTCTTCCCACGTGTCTGTTCCCAAGAGGGGCTGTTGGCATTTGGTGCCTTGTAAGGCGTCTGCTGCACCAGAGCAGGGGCTGCAGGGGAAAGTGGCTCTCACTCACCCTTTGCTCTGGACTTAGCCGCCCTTTCCTTTGAGGAAACGTTTCTTTTCTTTGTCGTGGAGCTGACCTTGAGAACGTGAGCGCAAAGGGTGTTGCGCGGCTCTTCCTCAGGAAGGCCTCTATTGTTTCCAGGGATGCAAACTGCCCGGTTATCCCCATCCYGCCGCAAAGGTGCTGTTGCTAAGGTCAGGGCAGTGCTCCTGAAAYCCCGCGGTGTTTTTCCCCTGAGAGAGACGTTTGCAGCCCTGCAGGGAGACTAAGGAGCTGGCACACCCGGGGCCAAGGCACTGCCAAAGCACCGCCAGGGACTCCCTCCCAGGTCCCCAGCACTGTCCCTTCTATGAGTAGTTGAAACCGTGGGCTGCTCCAGCAATGAGTACTCGTTCCTCGTTCATTGTCACCTGATGGGAGTTCCAGCTTTGTCCGACAATTCCCATTCAGYACTTGGTTTGCTGTATTTCACCTTAAAGTAATGAAAGTGCTTTTCAGGATGACATTAAGTAGTGATATAAAGAGACTATGACGTACCCTTAGGGTTTCTTCATAATGTGTTAGAATTTTAATATTACTGGCAATTTTTGTAAAAATAAAGCTCTGCCTTAGTTACTTAATCAGTCACCGACTAAATGTTTAATTAACATAAAATGCGATGTATTTCACCTTTTGCACAACCTAAAGCCTCCAAGGTTTTTCCTTAGCGTATCAAAAAGTATTTCTGGTAAATCACCATCTGCTACTAAAAGTAAAGACATAATAGTCTTGTTCTGTGTGATTTAATTCTGATATGTTTATTTTTTCTATCAAACATGAAATATAATAATTTACTTTGAGGAGATGTAGGATAAGGCCTACTTACATCTCTACTACTGAGGACAGAGCCTGTGTGCTGCTTTTCCTTGAATGTTTCAGAGTTTTTCTTCGTATTTTTTTAAAATCTTGAGGGAGGTTGTTGGGTTTTGTTTCCTCTATAGAGAGTACACATTTCTGAATGTTATGCAGATACTTCCTCTTACTTAAATTCTTTCTAAACACACTTTTCCCTAGCTTTTCTTGCTTTATCCTCTAATCATATCCATGCTGAAGTAGCTGCCGTTGTAACCAAGTCCATACCAAAATTTTACTCTTCTGAGCTCCAACTGATTTTGACATTCATGGCCTTACTTCTTCAAAAGCTGCGTTTGAAATGTTATAGGTGCTTTATTTCTTTTCCTTAAACAAATGGCGCCATGGCAAGAGAGTCGGTAAAGCCCCACTTGGCATCAGGGTGACTACCAGTAAAATTGTTGGACTCCAGTGAACGGATTTAACTTCCAGATTTGTAGATCTGCCGAGCTGTTTCACTGGATAATAGGTTGTATTTCTGATTTAGACACAGGTGCTTTGTTTAATGAAGGCTGAATAAATGCCCAGAAGCTTCAGAGTAACAGTGCCCAGTTGCACTAAGATGTGTTACAGATTTTCTGGATTCCAGAAAAAGCGTCTTTTTTCCCCGTGTCTCACTGTCAGTAATTGCATGCCATTACTAAACTCCATCAAGAGTATGGAATACAGATGCTTGAGGGGGAGTAATAAGGTGCATTCCTTCAAATAGAAAACAAAGATTAAGCCAGAAAAGAAAAGCTCTCCAAATGTTTAAACGGAATACGAAAAAAAAAAAGAAGGTCAAAATTCTTGGAGCTTCTGGGACATAGCAAAATTAGCACTTTTAACTAGTTAGTAACCRTGTGTTCATGGTCCAGGGAAAAGAGTCAGCATCGATTCTCTCCTCAGCTGAACTCTACCACCTTGTGGGTTCCCAGGAAATTACAGTTTCAGTATTAAAATCATCTTAATAAGCTTGTCAGTCTAAAATAGCTGAAGCACTGCCTTTTTTTTTTTTTTTTTTTTTTAAATAACCAAGTAGCATATTATGGGCAAAATACTATTAAAGCTTTATTTATTTTTTTAGTTTACACTTTCCATTTGTGGCTTTCCAAACCGTAGCAATATGTACGCATTCCACATATTACAGTATTTCCCAGTTACTTCACAAAATTCTATCTCGGCCTGTGGAAATTTTATTGTGAAAAGAGAAAAGAGAATTATACRAGGCTTCTGTTGCGATTTAGGCTTTTACATCTTGTGACAAGGAAATCAGAGCACTTAAAAGAAAAGTGAACAAAAAATAAACATTAGCAAYTGCTTTGAGATTCCCTTTCTTTCTCCTGGTCATTTAAGTTATCCTGAAGTGCCAGASATCAGTACAGTTTTGTCTGGAACTGCACGACTTGTACTTTTTAGAGGTTTTTATGTGCTAGAGGTTTTTTACTGGAACTTTTTACTTTCCTTTTCTCATTCAGGAGTGAAGGGATTCATCTGTTCATTTGATGGGAATCTGACTTTGAGTGGGATAATGCTGAATTTAACACTTGAATTGTAGAGGATGTTTTTAAAACCTTTAAAAATGTGGCAGCTGCTGGGTTCAGCAGGGTTTCACCAACAGCCAGGCCATGAGCTATTAAAAACCCCCCAAACCTTAATTTAAATTAAAAAAAAAAAGCCACAGCCACAATATACAGTTAAGAGCACTGTGGAGTGCTGTAGCTGTTAAAGGAAAAAGAAAACATATTCTTGCAGAGCAGGTGTTGAAAAATAAAACTACTGAGTTCAGACCAGTATATTTCTAGGCTATAAAACATGGCTGGATAAACAGTTTAATGTTCTTTTTCCAAGCAGAGTGAGTCTATTAAGTGATAAATATCRAAAGGCCAATTCAGCTCTCATTAGWGTGACTGGAAAGGCAACTGAGAATCCAGTCGAGCTCTAAAGGTCTGATGCTGCTGTCCCTGCCTGGGATGATGTGATTCTCAGTGACAATTTATGACTATCCCAGTCTGAATTGTTCAGTGCCAGAGCAGGTAAAACTTGAGTGATATGCCGTGTTCAGTCCTCATAACAACAGCAGGACTCATGGTGTATTATCTATCTAATAATGAAAAGGTAGGGCTCGATACCTATCGATTTAAATCAACCTTATTCTGCCTCAATGACTGCTAAACTGCATCCTGAGAAAAATATTATAGCAATACTTTATTCCTGGAACATCAAAGGAGAAAGCGGCGGAGCAAAGGTGTTTCCCACTCCATCTGTCCCTAACTGAAATACAAAGCAGTGTTAAAAMTTCAAATGCACTTAGTAAAAGGAACCAACAGAGAGAAAGTAAGAGAACCAATGACAAATAGATTCACTYATTCATCAAACAGATGCTGCGCCCTCTTGAGAAAGAAATGTCTCACATCTATGAAGACTTCAATGAAGCTGGGGTCTGTAGATGATCATAGAATCATTTAGGTTGGAAAAGACCTTTAAKATCATCGACTAAGCTTTAATGATGCAAGTGTGGGCAGGATTCCAGCTGYCTTCAAGGAATAATGAGAATGCCCAGTGCCAAGTCTTGCATCACTCAGGAGTACGGTGCATCAAACAGAGCTTTTGTGCTCTCACCTTCAGCTCATCAGATACAAAACACAGAACCCTACCTGCCAGGTCTGCTGAATTCATAGCCAGTTCCTGTTCTGGCTGCAGAATAAAATTCTCTCCCTGCCGTGATATCCAATTGCAACCCTGAGACGTCTGAGGACTGTGTGAGATAATAGGTATGCATTCAATTTTCATTTGACTTAACCGAGGAAAAAAATAGCTTAAAAATCTTTTCTTCCCTCTAATGCTTTTCATTTCATTCATCAGCCCTCCGCTTGCTTCTGTACTTTCTGTGCCTTGCAGCACAACATTTCAGCAGCATCATTGCCCACTTCAGGCAAAACAGCATTGGAAGCACACGAAACATGACAGCCAGATGTGTTGATCTGTTGAAAATGGACACTGGGGCTGCTATTAAGGCTTTGCAGTGGAGTGTGAGCTGGACAGCGTTGGGCTTAGATTGCTTCTTCCCTATCTGGAGGTGAAAGCTTGCTGAAGTGTTGGGAGGTGTTATCAACAGAGCTGGAGGCAAGACAAAAAGTGCAAAAACGACCTTTTCTTCACTTTGTTCCCACTCTTGCAAGTTCGGAGTGGTGGAGCGCTACTCAGCACAGCCTTAACTCTGTCTAAATGTATTTGTGTTCATCTAAAGGGGGTCAAAACTCAACCCACACTGATGACCACCTGTGGCTGGCAAACAGTTCTCTTTTTGGGTTTTGGTTTTGTTCTCTTCCCTCCCAGACTGTCTTTTTACCCCCGACATGTAGAAATAATGCAGTGTTTGTGGCAGTCACGTTCTAATCTTCAGATAAACAAATTGTTCCCCTTTCATGAAACAAAACTGGGGCAGTGACGTTTATTTATTGCACTGTTCCACGAACTCATTTGAAACACATCTTGCTGACAGTACCAGTGACAGCACAGGCAGGTTCGTATTGCTTAATACCTACCAAAGCTTCTTCGATTTCAATGGGCTTTTTCTTAGCCATTAAAATRTTGTTTTTAAAACATCTTCCAATTKTGGCTACATTTGAMATGGCTCACATTAAAAATATAATACAGCTGCAATGAGAAAGTTATTWAAAAARKTTGCCTGGATTTGTTTTGGTAACTGAAAATTGTCTGTAAACTTTTGTATAACCTTTTATAAACATTTGGATTTCACAAAGCACTTTCTAAATCCTACAAAAAGGAATTTTGATATACAGAAATTGAGAAATTTAAGGGGTAGGTTTTTTCTTTTGTGGATGGCTCATATCTAGAAATATATCTAGGCTTGCTTTACATCTATGGGCACAAAAGGCCTAAGCAAATTATGTTTCTGAAAAAACTCAATATTTACAGTTATAATATCAGATCAGTGATATAATTCCAAATATTAAATTACATGGCCTGTAAACTGACAAATGGATATTGTTTGATTCATTCTCATGTGTGCTGCAAAATTTTGCAGTGTATCATTTTCTGTTACTATAATGCAAGGGGCACACATCATAATTCTGGTATTGAATACTAACAGGCATTATGAGTGTCTAGAGTAGCAAAACAAATGGTGTTTTAAAACCTCTTGTCTAGATATTGCCCTGTTTTCTAGATATTATTTTCTTTCCCAGAATTTTAGCCATTTTGGTTACCTCAGATGTGCAGCATTTAAAAGGCTGATTTTGTGCTTTCACACATTTCAATTTCAGTGCTATTGYAGCAGCATTTCTTATTTTGACATTTGAGAGAATAGCCCAGAGGGAAGCACCAACTGTGGGCACAGAAAAACTTGAACAATGTCAGAACAAGATTGTGCCTGCTCCACACATGAAATAGCTGGTTAGTGAATCATTCTGACCTATGAATTGGGGAAAGGACCCAAGTCCCTTTCAGGGGTGTCAGAGTGTTTCTCAGCGCTGTTTTTGACTTGGAGGTCAAATTAAGCTGGCAGATGTGAAAGATCCCACTTGTGAGGAAAAAACTCCAGTGATTAAGATGTGGTGAATTCTTGCAGATCTATTCTAGTGAACGCTGATGTTATGTTGGTAATCCCGCCCCCTCCAGCCCATATAATCTTATTTCTTTGTGAATASAGTCTTAGTGTTGTTTTTTGCTGACTCATCTAGACAGGGGGCATTTTTGTAACACGAGTAGAGAAGTCACATTTCGAGAAGTCCCAGAGAATTGCTGGCTGCAGGCAAGGGCCGACGGACGCCTGTAGGTGGAGTTAAATATCAAAGAACGGGCTCAGACCGCGGCAGCGCCGTGGATCCAGGCAGGCACACAGCGATCCGTTCTCAGCTGTCCCATCGATTTATTGCCCAGCTCCTCGCAGGAGAGCAGGAGGTGTTTGCCTTAAGGATAGTTTGTGGATAACTTGCTGTCTCCCACTGAAGCAGTGCAGCCAGGAAAAGCAGAGCRCTCAGAGGCACGAAAGCCCTTCTCCGGGTCGATAGCAGACGCTGAAAAGCGCAAAACTAAACCCAGGCTGAGGACTGGTGTGTCCCAGRGGAAAGATTCCCTGCGAGAACAGCACTGGCAGGGGGTGCCGTGCAGGGAGAAGCGCTGGGCACCAGGCTGCCAACCTCGCCGGCCCCCACATCTGGCTGCAGTGCCCACGGGGGCGGGGCTGGTCGAGGGTGTGAGGCTCCAACCCTGGAGGAAACAGGGATTTGCAGGAGTTGTTGGCCCGAAGTATCTCTTCTGCGTTAGGTGGCAATACTATCCAGGGACGGGAACAACCTCTTCTTCCTTACTAACTGCTTCCAGTCAAGATTGCTGCTAATGTTCATTTGATCTCCCTTTTTTTTCATSGTATCCAGGGGACTAACAGGGAACACACCGCCTTTGACACTTATCCTGCCACGCTGCTACACTCTCCTTTCCTTTCACCTCTTTTCTGACTTTTCCGTGCTGGAAAATACGCTACCATTAACTCTTTCACAGGGATAAATAAACTCTATATTTACTGACTTGTTACGTGGCTACGCTGGATTTACCTCGTCACTTTGCTTGCTATCTATAGGTTTAGTGTTTACATCCCTGCTTGCGTTTTACGGCCAACACATACAAAACTGAAACTTTTGCTTCCAGCGGCACCGCAGGGAGAAGGGGCTCTCCCGGTTTTTTTTACGTGCGCTGCTTTTTTGGGGACGGAGGAAGGTGGGCGCACTGGGTGGGGCGRGGCGCTCGCTGGACCGAGGATGCGGCTCCCGCGGGATGCACCACGGAAAGGCGCGGCAGGGCAGCAGAGGGCGCTCCCGGCCCGCGGGAGGCGCGGTCAGCGCCCCATCTTCCCGGGATAACGGGTCCCGCAAGTTCGCTCAAGAACTGCTTCCAAAGTGAGCGGCAGCGCGCCGCCYGCCGCGGCCCCGGGCCCGGGGCATCCCGGCCCGCTCCGCCCAGCCCGCCGGGGCTCCGGGCGGGAGCGCTCCGGGGGGACCCGCGCCCCGCTGCCGGGGCGGTCTCCCCCTCCCCTCCCGTTCCCTTCCCTGCCCTTCTCCTCCCTCGCCCGCCCGTCCCGGTCCCGGCGGGGCGGCCCCTCAGGTGCGGGGGGCGGGCCGGGGCGGGGCGGGCGGCGCGGCGGCCAATGGGCGGCCGTGGGGGGAGCCGGCCCGGGCGTCAAGAGGGCYGGGATCCATGAGCGCCGGGCAAAGTTGGGTCCGGGCGGGCGCGGATCGCGGACCGGCTCGGCCGGCGGGCGCCCGGGCATGCCGGCGGGGCGGCGGGCAGGCGGCGGCGGGCCGCGGGGCCCCCGGCGGTAGCGGCGGCGGCTGCTGAGCGGCGATGCGGCGCGGCGCCCCCGGCCGCCCCCCAGCCCCGGAGCGGCGGCGGCGGCGGCGGCGGGAGGAGCGGCGGCCGCGGAGGCAGAGCCGGAGCGTCCCGTGAGCGCCGGCGGGTCCGCTCCCGTCCGCGTCCGGAGCGCGGCGTGCGCGGGTGCCGAGAGAGGCGGCGGGCAGGGAAGCGGGAGCGGGGCGAGCGGCGGCGCCGGGCCGCCCCCTCGGGGCGCCGCGCCCCCGGGTCGCCATGGGCCGCCCGCCCGCCGCCCGCGGGCCGCTGCTGCTGTCGCTGCTGCTGCCGCTGCTGCCGCCGCTGGGGAGCGCCGCCGCCGCCGCCGAGCCGCGCCAGGTGTTCCGAGTGCTGGAGGAGCAGCCGCCCGGCACCTGGGTGGGCACCATCGCCACCCGGCCCGGCTTCACCTACCGCCTGAGCGAGCACCACGAGCTCTTCGCCATCAACGCCACCTCGGGCGCCCTGCACACCCGCGCCACCATCGACCGCGAGAGCCTGGCCAGCGACGTGGTGGACCTGGTGGTGCTCTCCAGCCAGCCCACCTACCCCAGCGAGGTGCGCGTCCTGGTGCTCGACCTCAACGACAACGCGCCCGTCTTCCCCGACCCCTCCATCGTGGTGACTTTCAAGGAGGACACGGGCAGCGGGCGCCAGCTCATCCTGGACACCGCCACCGACGCCGACAGCGGCACCAATGGCGTGGACCACGGCTCCTATCGGATTGTGGCCGGCAACGAGGAGGGCCGGTTCCGCCTCAACATCACCCTCAACCCCAGCGGTGAGGGAGCTTTCTTGCACCTGGTTTCCCGCGGAGGGCTRGACCGGGAGGCCACCCCCACCTACCAGCTGTTGGTGCAGGTGGAGGACAAGGGCGAGCCCCGTCGGCGGGGRTACCTTCAGGTCAACGTCACCGTGCAGGACATCAATGACAACCCGCCCATCTTCAGCCAGACGCTTTACCAGGCGCGAGTGCCTGAGGATGCGCCYGTCGGGGCCAGCGTTCTCCAGGTCACCGCGGCTGATGCTGATGAAGGCACCAACGCTGACATCCGCTACCGCCTGGAAGGAGGCGACGGTGGCGGCAGCGGCGCTGGGGACGGGGCTGGCAGCCTCCCTTTTGAGGTGGACCCTGAGAGCGGGGTGATCCGCATCCGCGAGCGCTTGGACTACGAGATGCGGCAGCAGTACTCGCTGACGGTCCAGGCCATGGACCGCGGGGTGCCGGCGCTGAGCGGCCGGGCCGAGGCCCTCATCCGCCTGCTCGACGTCAACGACAACGAGCCCCGCGTGAAGTTCCGCTACTTCCCGGCCACCTCCCGGTTTGCCTCTGTGGATGAGAACGCGGCCCCCGGTACGGTGGTGGCCCTGCTGACGGTGAGCGACGCCGACTCCCCCGCGGCCAACGGGAACATCTCCGTGTCGATCCTGGCGGGAAACGAGCAGCGGCACTTTGAGGTGCACAGCAGTAAGGTGCCCAACCTCAGCCTTATAAAGGTAGCGGCCGCGCTGGACCGGGAACGCATCCCGGCCTATAACCTTACCGTGGCAGTGGCGGATAACTATGGGGCTCCACCGCCACCTCCAGGCTCCCCCACGTCCGTCTTTTCCCCTGACGGAGCGGTGGCGGCTCCCGTGAGCCGCTCCTCRGTGGCCAGCCTGGTGATCTTTGTGAATGACATCAACGACCACCCGCCCGTCTTCGGGCAGTCGGTTTACAGGGTGAACATCAGCGAGGACGTGCCCCTGGGCAGCTACGTGCGGGGCCTGAGCGCCACGGACCGTGACTCGGGCCTCAACGCCAACCTCAAGTACAGCATCGTCTCGGGCAACGAGCTGGGCTGGTTCCGCATCAGCGAGCACAGCGGGCTGGTCACCACGGCTGGCCCCGAGGGCGGCACGGCCGGGCATGCTGCGGGCACGTCCGGCTCCAGCGGGCTGGACCGGGAGACTGCTTCTCAGGTGGTGCTCAACATCAGTGCCCGTGACCAGGGGGTGCAGCCCAAATTCTCCTACGCGCAGCTGGTGGTGACCATCCTGGATGTCAATGACAACAAACCTCGCTTCGGCCAGCCGGAGGGCTACCAGGTGTCCCTMGCTGAAAACTCCCTGTCAGGAACTGAGCTGCTGGTCCTGAGTGCCACTGATGGGGACCTGGGGGACAATGGGACTGTACGCTTCTCCCTGCAGGAGGCCGAGCCAGCACTGGCAGCAGTTGGCCCTGCCTCCRTGACCCCTCGCCAGATGTTTCGCCTGGATCCGGTTTTGGGCAAGCTCAGCACCATCTCGCAGCTGGACCGGGAGGAGCAGTCTCACTTCTCCCTGCAGGTCCTGGCCACTGATTTGGGCTCTCCCCCCCTTTCTTCGGTAGCCCGAGTTAACGTGACCATCCTGGATGTGAATGACAATAGCCCTGTGTTTTACCCTGTTCAGTATTTTGCCCATATCCAAGAGAACGAGCCAGCCGGAACCTATGTGACCACAGTGTCTGCCACGGACCCTGATTTGGGGCCCAATGGGACRGTCAAGTACAGCATCTCAGCTGGAGATACCTCCAGGTTTCAGRTCCATGGCCAGACAGGGGTCATCACAACAAAAATAGCCCTTGACAGGGAGGAGAAAACTGCTTACCAGTTGCAGATCGTGGCCACTGATGGTGGCCATCTTCAGTCACAGAACCAAGCCATTGTCACCATCACTGTCTTGGACACCCAGGACAACCCACCTGTTTTCAGCCAGGGCATGTACAGTTTTGTTGTGTTTGAAAATGTTGCCCTGGGTTACCACGTAGGTACTGTTTTTGCTTCCACCATGGACCTCAACACCAACATCAGTTACCTCATTACGACAGGTGACCAGAGGGGCATGTTTGCCATCAACAGGGTGACGGGGCAGATCACCACAGCCAGTATCATTGACAGGGAGGAGCAAGCATTTTACCAGCTGAAGGTKGTTGCTAGAGGTGGGGCGATAACTGGCGACGCTGTGGTCAATATAACTGTCAAAGATCTAAATGACAATTCCCCGCACTTCATCCACGTGGTGGAAAGTGTAAATGTGGTTGAAAACTGGAAAGCTGGGCATACCATATTCCAGGCCAAAGCTCTTGATCCTGATGAAGGTGTTAATGGTGTGGTCCTTTACAGCCTTAAGCAAAACCCAAAGGGCTTGTTTTCAATCAATGAACAAACCGGTGCCATAAGCTTAACGGGGCCGCTTGACATAAATGCTGGGTCTTACCAGGTTGAAATCCTGGCCTCGGATATGGGGGTGCCTCAGCTGTCCTCCAACTTTATCCTGACTGTCTCTGTGCATGATGTCAATGATAACCCGCCTGTGTTCGACCAGCTTTCCTATGAAATTACTATTTTGGAGTCGGAGCCTGTGAATTCCAGGTTCTTTAAGGTACAGGCTTCTGACAAAGACTCGGGAGTGAACGGTGAAATAGCTTACAGTATAATTGAAGGAAATGCTGGGGATGCCTTTGGCATATTCCCAGATGGTCAGCTGTATATAAAAAGTGAACTGGACCGTGAACTTCAGGAAAGATATGTTTTACTGGTTGTTGCCTCTGATAGAGCAGTAGAACCACTSAATGCTACTGTGAATGTTACTGTGATTCTGGAGGATGTAAATGATAACAGGCCCCTGTTCAACAGTACCAGCTACGTGTTTTATTTTGAAGAGGAGCAGAGGGGAGGCTCATATGTAGGTAAAATAAATGCTGTAGATAAAGACTTCGGGCCAAATGGTGAGGTCAGGTATTCGTTTGAGCACATGCAGCCAGATTTTGAGCTGAACACAGTAACTGGGGAAATTCGAAGCACTCATCAGTTTGACAGAGAAGCTCTTATGAGACAGAGGGGAGCTGCAGTATTTAGTCTCACAGTAATAGCAACAGATCAGGGGTTGCCAAAGCCTCTAAAGGATCAGGCAACTGTACAGATCTACATGAAAGACATCAATGATAATGCCCCCAAATTCTTGAAGGATCTTTACCAAGCTACTATATCAGAACTGGCAGCAAATCTGACACAGGTGCTGAGAGTTTCTGCCTCAGATGTTGATGAAGGGGTTAATGGGTTGATTCACTACTCTGTAATCAAGGGAAATGAAGAAAACCAGTTTGCAATAGATAGCAGCACAGGCCAAGTGACCTTAGTAGGCAAACTGGATCATGAGGCTACTGCATCATATTCCCTTGTCATCCAGGCAGTAGACTCTGGAGCTGTTTCCCTAAGTTCAACTTGCATGTTGAGCATTGATGTATTGGATGAAAATGATAACAGTCCTTCCTTCCCTAAGTCAACCTTGCTAGTGGATGTCTTGGAGAACATGAGGGTTGGGGAACTCGTGTCGTCTGTCACTGCCACTGATTCTGATTCAGGTGACAACGCTGACCTCCACTATAGCATTACGGGGACAAACAACCACGGGACCTTTAGCATCAGCCCCAACACCGGGAGTATTTTCCTGGCCAAGAAACTGGACTTTGAGACACAGTCTCTGTATAAATTAAACATAACAGCTAAAGACCAAGGAAGGCCGCCGCGGTCATCCACGATGTCAGTGGTCATACACRTTCGGGATTTCAACGATAACCCTCCTCATTTTCCGCCGGGTGACATCTTTAAGTCGATTGTTGAGAACGTTCCTGTGGGTTCCTCTGTCATTTCCGTGACTGCTCACGATCCGGACGCGGATATTAACGGGCAGCTAACGTACGCCATCATCCAGCAGATGCCAAGGGGGAATCATTTCCGGATAGATGAGGTGAGAGGGACGATATTCACCAATGCCGAAATCGATCGGGAGTTTGCCAATCTCTTTGAGCTGACGGTGAAAGCCACGGATCAGGCCGTCCCCGTGGAGTCCCGGCGGTTTGCTCTGAAGAACGTGACCATTCTGGTGACGGATCAGAACGACAACGTCCCCGTGTTCGTGTCGCAGAACGCCCTCGCGGCCGACCCCTCGGTTGTCATCGGTTCGATCCTGACCACGATCGTCGCTGCGGACCCTGACGAGGGTGCCAACGGGGAGGTGGAGTATGAAATAGTCAATGGAGACACCGAGACCTTCATTGTGGATCGCTACAGCGGAGATCTAAGAGTAGCCTCAGCGCTGGTGCCTTCCCAGCTCATCTACAACCTCATAGTTTCTGCCACTGACCTCGGCCCCGAGAGGAGGAAATCCACCACTGAGATGACCATAATTCTGCAAGGGGTCGACGGGCCTGTTTTCACTCAGCCGAAATACATCACCATCCTGAAGGAGGGCGAGCCCATCGGGACGAACGTGATCTCCCTGGAGGCGGCGAGCCCGCGGGGCTCGGAGGCGCAGGTGGAATATTACATCGTGTCCGTCCGCTGCGACGACAGGAGCCTCGGCCGCCTCTTCACCATCGGGCGCCACACCGGGGTCATCCAGACCGCTGCCATCCTGGACAGGGAGCAGGGAGCGCGGCTCTACCTGGTGGATGTTTACGCCATCGAAAAGTCATCTGTTCTGCCCCGCACGCAACGAGCAGAGGTAAAGGTTTATTCACTAATTATTTCCCTGTTTTACCACTCCTGTGTAATTCCAGGATTATGATTGGTCTTTCACTGAAGTCATCGTGTCAGTGTTGGGACAGGAGAGCTGGCTCTGAACAGCTCATAACGTGTCTCCAGTCAGGGATGTTCTTGCCGTCCCTGCCTGGCTAAGTCCCTGGGGTGATGGGTCTCCTCACACACCTCCAGTTTAGGTTACTCTTTTACCTGATTCACTGATGAGTGTGAAAATGGTCTTGTTTCTGTTCTTGGATGTGACAGGTGCTAAAAGTGTAACACTTTAGTTGGAAGCTTTCCTTATCACAAAACCATTTGCCTTGACTGAAGGGTCTTTAAGTGTCCTCTGCCTGACTAGCTTGAAAAGGATGGAAAACAGGTTTGAAATGTCACCCGTGAAGTACAAGTGTTTTATTTGCTCTGTCTTGTAGTTGAGTCACAGAGCTGATCGTTCACACCATTACTGAGAAGCCAGGTGTGAAAAGGAGTCTTGTGTTTGTTTKCAGTCACACCATCTCCTGGAGCTGCCTTCTGCACTTCACCAGGAGCCATTTGACATGCCATTCCTGGGAATTTGGGGCTGGCACTGCTGAGTGGGTCGGCCAGCAGAGGATGCTGGTAGAGTGTACTGGTTCAATCATTTCCCTGTCCAGCTGAACATGCTCCCTCAATACTGCACAGCCCTACAGATCCCAGGCATTACCCCCAGCTATAATTCCTCCTAGGAATGCTCTCTTAGTTTTGATACTATGATGGTTTGCAGGGTTGAGGTTTTTATCTGTTTGATTTTAGCAAAAGTGATACTTTGAATTCTTACTTGACAGCTGTAGATTTTTCTCTCCATAGCTGCTTTTTTGTTGTTTCTGCTGCAGGTTGAGTATGATAWGTGTTGATGTATAACCTCACTCTCCTATCCTGGCAATGACAGATGCTCTCCAAAGTAATTGCCAGGGAGTTTAAGCACTATTCAAACTCCAAGATTTCTTTGCACTTGTGAGCTCATCCTGGTGTGTGTGCAACGTGCAGCTGATTGTCATGTTTTGAAGAGCAGTAGCGTGTTGGAAAACGACCTGTTCTAGTAGTGCTGCTGGTTTAGGTAATTCGTGATATTTTTATGAGAATGTTCTTGTTGTGCAGGTCTTTGTACCCCTGCTAGCAATTTGTGAAGGATAGACCTTTATAATTTTTTTCTTATTTTTATGTCATATTCTGTCTTGACAGGCAGTTGTTTTGAGGGTCAGGCCTTTGTCATTGGATATTTGAATCATGACCCTTCAACTTTGAGTCTGAGCCAAGAGTTTCTTGATGGGGAAGGACTCATAAGAGACCCAATTATATGGTTGCAATATTCTTACATGTTGTAAAAGCATTTAATATGAGTATTTGCTGAGCAGGGAAGAGAACAACCATTGAAACTTCAAACAAATTGTACATTGTTGAATACAAACCACTTTTGAAATCACAAGCAAATGTTTTATTCTGTAAAGGACATTGAGAGCCATAATTGGGAGCTAGGATTTCCTATTACTGGTTATATCTTTATAGCCTCTAAAATGTGTCTTCTTCCAAATGTAATTAGCTTACTGTGCTTCTTTAGAAATGTATTATAAATTATAATCAGCTTTCAACTTTGAGAAACATAACCATATGCAGTCTTTCTCTTAACTGATTGGATTTCTCTGGAAGGCTTTTGCTGTCCAACACTCGAACAAGAATTACAGTGACATTCTTTGTGCAAGCTGACTGTCAGTGGGTGCTGAATAAGCAACACAGCCTTTTTTCCACGTTTCTTTTGGATGGCAAGATTTTGGGGTTTTGGTCTGATGTATGCGGTGCGCATATTTTGGTCTTAGAGCTTGCTGTCAGTSTAATTTCACAAAAAATGAGCCAGAGCCCAAGTACATGAGCAACCCACCTTAAAGCACGCYCTTGCTCTGTGTCATCTGTGCGGCAAATGTGTAATCCAGAAGGTTTTGTGTTTTATTCCAGGGCTGAGTTTTAAGGTGCTGGTTTGACTGGTGGTATAAACGGAACACTGATGAGAGACRAAAAAAGGTGCCGGAACCTGTGGAATATTTAGAGCCACAGAACTGGACTGTTCTTTTGTTTATAATGTCTTCAACTTCTTTATAGTATATATATGGTAAGATGAAGACTGGCTGACTTTAGATTCCCCCAAGAAAAGGAAGTTGTAAAGCGTCAGTGCAGGTGTGCAGACAAAGCCTGATAGGTCTGGTGCCACTATACTYGACAGCTCTCTGCACRCATAACCTGGATATAAGTTTTGTTTATTTTCTATTTGGTTTTGTTTGTTGGCTTTGGTTTGGATTGTTATTTTTTTGTTGGGGAAAAAGCATGAATATTGTGTGTTTTTATTCTTCCTCCTCTTACAAAGAGTATGTTGGGGTTTGTGTCTTAGTATGGTTAAAGAAACGGGAAAAACAGTAATAGGATATTCTTATTCTACATGATTGTTCTTCATTGCCTGCCACGCTCTCTGCCCTGATGCCAGCAATCATTTCAATTGCACCGTGGCATGTGAGTGAACCACTGAGCCCGTGGAGCTGCCCAGTGCTAAACATGCTGTCTGGGACTGGTGAAGAGAGCAGCGGGAGTAGGAAAGTTAATAGATCTTTTGTCTAATACTGACTTCAGCAAGGAGCTTGGGTGACAGGTACCTGGTGTGAAATAAGCATATTTACGGTTTCAAAGCAGTGAGCAGGCTTTGTCCTGCCAGCAGGCAGTATCAAAGAAGAGCAGGCTTGCGTGAATCCCCTTGCTCYAGAAGTGAATGAATCCTTGTCCTTGGGAAATGGTGTGATTATTTTCTCCCTAAATTCTGTCATTAGTTTATTTTTTTTTTTTTGTAATAATATCAAATACATGGAAAAGATCCACCTAGTGCTCTAACTGAAGAAGAAAGTATCTTTCCAGCACTTCTCATCCATCCCTGGGGTTTGCCCTATAGGATCAGACTAAAGACCTGCTGACTGCATAGCTCCCAGGGTTGTGTGTGCTTTCTGAACAGAGCATCCAAGGGCAGAGCTTTGCAGTGGAAGGACTGTGGGGAATCCCTTCTGAACCCAAAGCAGCCCACATGCCTTGAAACCGAAGGGTTCTGTTACTTTCAGGAAAGTAACAGCAAAAAGTTTAGTAAACAAAGATGTTTATTTACAATTTGTGGCTTATTTTTTGTAGCACTAGCTTTCGTCTTGTGTATGTTTCTGTGCTTGTTGTTACTGTATGGAGGGAAAATTGGTGGGTGGTGGGGAGTCAGAAAGGTGCAAATAGCGAGGTAAAGCTTTTTGCAAGTGCCAAGTACTTGAGATTTGTAAAGAAAACCCAAGTGCTTGTTCCAGTGCATTTTACAGCTACATGGTGTAATTTTGGATGGTAATTGTTGAATTTGAAAGCTTGTCTTTTAATTTCATTTTGGACTTTTATCCTGTTYATAATCTACAGTGGCAAACCAGTTGATTTGATGTTGTTTGGATGTGGGTTTTGATCAGTCTTAGCTTTTCCACCTCTTGTATTAATCATTAGGTGTTGCACTGTTGMTCTCATGTGAAAAAGCATAATGTAGGTGTCCTGAAGGGATCCCTTCAGTTTACCATTTTATACCTTTTTAAGTGTTTCTGCTAGGAAAAATCCCCTCAGCAATTACTTTACTCCTTTCTCTTGGCTCTCCAAYGTAAATTCTCTTTTAACCTTTGGGGCAGGGCTGAGGGTTTCACCATCGTGGTTTTATATTTAATATAGAATGACTAATGCCTATTGGCATCACTTGCACACCACATGACTCCTCTCAGTCCTGCCTCCCCAAAACAATGTGCTGTGGGATATTTTGGGTGGTCGTGCGTTGTACCCTGTTTTGTGTCTGGCAGCAATAATAGGAACCCAGGGACAATACCTCATCTTCTGTGCTGTGTTACCAGGGATTAAGAGGAATTAGACAGGATCTGCAGTTTGCATGTTTAACCCTTCAGTGGGTAGCTTCCTTGAAAGGAGCCGTGGGTTTGCTAGGAACCAGTAGTCCCTATATATATATATATAGTCATGTATATATCATGTGTGCCAAATGAGAGGGTAACACTTCGGGAGGTGAACTCCTTGTTCAGCTAAACATCTTTCATATACTTTAAATAGGTTCATCGTTTCCAAGGAAGGGAGAAGAAGGGTGTAAATGAGGAAAATGTATAAACTTGAAATGAAGGATTTAGTGATGGTATTGATTTGAAAATGGAAATACTTGGAGAGGCAGATCAGTGGTCCTATTAGTGCTTTTTGCTTGTGAATGTTAATATCCTCTCAAAAGAGGGGAGATTGTCTTCATTTTCAGACAGGGATAAATGAGACACTTGAGTTTTCTTTCGCACTTGTTAACTGCATCTTGTGAATACTTCAAGATTGACRCCCTTGGGAAGCTTGGACTGCCAAGCTGGGGAAGTGTTCTTTATTCAGGCAAGATGTGGGGATTTTAGGCAGTGCTTGCTGCTGGCTTATTAAAGATATGGAAGTTAATGAAGACAGGCAGAATGAATGGCCCTGRCCTCCTGGAAAGAAAATCCTAGGACATTTTGCTTTGACTCAATGTGATCTGCAGCCGTGGCCATAAAACCAGGGTTGCATGGTGTAAGTAGCTGGTGTGGAGCTTTTTGTCTCAGCCCAGGCTATGTCCTGTGGCTGAGCTAGCTCTGTGTCATTCCTGCATCCCTTGGGCTGGGTACCACTTCAGGGGTGTGGTGTCAGACCCAACATCCGTTTGAGAGAAGAAAAGGGGTGGCCTGCTGGGGCAGAACACCGAAGGTGCTACTTCTCTAGCCAAGCTGGCTAATGGCAAGCTTTAAATTTAGTAAGGGAATTTGAAACCCACTTCAGAGGAGTCTTATCTGGCGTGTCTTGTATTTACGTGTACAAGTAAGAACAATGGGGTGCTCCTTGTATTCATGCTATTTATAAGTYGGTTTATTCTTTATGATACATGGCACATCAATTGTTGCTTGACAAAGGAAACTGCTTATGAAACATTGGAGTAAACAATGAAAATCTGCTGCTTTGTCCCASCTCCAAAGCTGCTTTTTTTTCTTCCTAGAGCTGATATTGCTGATTCTAAGTAACGTGTAATTATTTAAGTTACTGCTGTCCTTTGCATGATCTGAAAAAGGATCTCTAAGCTTTCCTTGAACTAGAGTGGGAGATGAATGTGCCTTGTGTGGAAAACTATTCAAAACCAATTTGTGTGTTTTGGTTCAAAGTTGGCCCTTTTTTCATCCTCTCTAATTTCTTTAATGATTCTGCCTTGTTACGTGTTCTCAATATCTAGAATTTCTCATTTCTTTGCTATTTTAGCAGCCTTTGGGCATTTTTGCATGTGAGGTCACTTCATAATTTTTATGTTAAAAATCACTAGACTTTAAAAACAACATTCTTTATTACGGAAAATATTATTTTTCATGCGTCTCTAATGCGAACACTAGAAATAATAGCCCAAAAAACAGGGCAAAATTTTCATGTGCTTATTTTTGCTAAGTGTTAAGTTCTTCATACAAATCTCCAAATGGTTCTTGGGTTCTATCGATGTTAATAAGCGAGTCCTTTTCCATGTAAAGCGATACCCCCAGTGCTGATGGAGTGCAGGTTTCTTTCCATGTGTTAGGTGAAGCAATCAGTGGCTGTTCACTTGCTCCAGAAGTTGGTCACCAAAAGCCCTCTTGGAGTCTCCAGTTCTCACCAGTGTCATTGCTGGGGCAGGACCGTGTTGGTTTTGGTGTCTGGGATCTTCGCTGTTGTCTTTTCCTGTTTTTCCTGCACAGTTTCTCTGCGACTGCACCTCACCAAAGGATGCTGGTTCCCTTTGGACTGGCAGAAGTGTCCACGTTCTGAGTCTTTCCAGGGGTGGATTTTGAATTGCCACTGCCCACCCCTCCAGTRGCAAGGTGTCCATTTAATTTATATCAAAGCCAGCCCTTAGCATGACATAGTTCTGCTGGTACAGTTTGTTTTAACTGTGTCTAGACTGGGGAGTAGCYTTACTGTTAGCTCAGTTTGGTTTCTTACACGTGTAATCGTGTCTGTGCAAAACCTTGTATGTAGGCAAGCCCTAGCACTCTGGTGTTCCAACTAAAAAATGAATTTATGGTGGCTAAAAATGAAGTCAAACAAAGAGTTTTCCTAACACATTCCCAAAGTCTGGAAAAGCGGTGCTAGATCAGAATGGTGCATCAGTGCCATGCTGATCCGTTTCAGGAGATTTATAGCCTGGCTTGGCTTGGCCAAGAATAATACCAGATATGTTAGAGAAACTGTGTCTTTGTTTTACTGCGATGTTTCTCTCTATTCTAATAAATCTTATTTTTAATTAGGCCCTCAGTCTAGACTGTCAGGCAGGTTTGTTTTTGTAGTGATCTATTTTTGTTTAYTTCCTCGCAGCGAAAACATTCCAAGAGGACAGTAGAACAGATGGAAACTGATAGCCATGATCACACTGTAAAAATACATTGAGTTGCATTAGTTAATGCAAAGGAATGCCAAAGGGCCTGTTATGAAGTGGTAATTTATGTGCCAACAGCTATGCAAAAAGTAATGAAAACAAGAGTTTGCCTTAGCATTTCACATCCTGCAGCCATCCCACATACACACTGTTAGTAGGCTGCTGCATGTATTGACACAGTGATCCTAAATARGTGTATAGGGGTTCTGCTGCAATTAATGCAGCCATCCAGACTTACAGACTGAAAGGCATTCAGCACCTCCRAGGCTCAGACAGGTGGAAGGAGCTTTGGGGGCTCCTTTTGGAGAAGAGTATCTTCTTGCAGTGCATCACCTTCCCGGCCCTCTACACTCTGTCCCAGAGGTGGCATCATCCCATGGCTGAGTTTGGGTTCCCTGCAGTGGCCATGTGAGGGAAGATAACTCCTAAGAGCCCTGTGAAGTTGATTAGGATTCTCTAATAGAGATGAAACACAAAGACAGGGTTTTTCTCACAGATCCTGAAGTGAAACGAATGGGAAGAGGTTTGCAATGTGCCATATGGCCGGTATGGGAAGTGTCATCAGCATTAACAGGAAATTGTAACTCTCTTGATTTTACACATGAGCATTTTTCTGTCACTCCATACCCCTGTATACAGTCCCGTTCCAGCTCTCTTGTAGTCCGTTTAGGCACTGGAAGGTTCTCTAAGGTCTCKCTGGACCCTTCTCTTCTCCAGGCTGAACAACCCYGAGTCCCTCAGCCTGTCTTGATAGAAGAGGTGCTCCAGCCCTCGTGGCATCTACTTCTTACTTAGTTCTGTATGAATGGCACTGATAAAACTGATGAGCTGGAGACTGGGTGTTTTACAAGTTGCTTTTGACTCCTTTCCAGGCCCTTAGTTGGATCCATCTTTTATGGGGCATCTTAATAGAAGCGAGCATGACTGTCTGTCGCTGGTGGGAACGCTGAGGGGATTTACGAGCTGTGTTATGAGGGCAGCTGCTTTTGGAGGTCTCCATCACAGCTTCACGACTCATTCCTGTGCTTTGTCCTGGAGAGCAGGGCTGGACCATCCCTGCAGGACCCATGTGGATGTCCTGCCTTGGGGAGCAGGGTCTGCAATCCCGCCAGGGGCTTTCTGCCAGGTGTCACATATGGAGCTGCTCTGGGCTGATTCATAACTCTGATACTGCTGCTGGTGCSAGTTTATCATCTACTGCGAAGCAAAAAACAACAAAAGACAACTTTCTACCCAATGAGTTATGCTAATGAGTGCTAGTTGTGGTTATAAAATAATTTAATTTTTTTCCTTAAGGATTTATTTGGAAATCTATTACTTGAATTGTAATGCTTCTGAAGCCTTTTCAGGATTTTTKTTGTCTAAAATATGAACGAGTAGAACATTAACTTGAAATTTTAAGCAAGGGCTTCATATCTAGTCCTCTTTGGGTTTTAAGGCAAACATTTTATTGTTGGTAACTGCAATGTTTCTTGAAATACAATCCAGGAGAAGACTATTAGTTCTAAGAAGGTGTATATGATGTTTCACCTACCCAGATGTGTAGTCCTCTTTTTAAGCTACTTACAAAATTTATATCCTGCTTGGCCCAAATTAATTTAAATAGCATCCAACGCTAGATAGCGCTGAATTGCACAGAGCCATGGTAATTGGCTGTCAGAACAAGAATTTGRTGTGTAGCATCCTGAAGCAGCTGGGGAGAGAAAAAAACCAAGCTCATATCACAGGGGGCATATATGTATATTAAGGCAGAAAAACCACTAGTTTAAGATGTAGGGATATGTTTGCCATAGGCACTGTGCATGGGGAAATACATGATTCTATTTCCCTTGCAGTGTACTAGGAGATAAATTGTTCCTTGGAGAGCTGGAGAGAGAGATGGGTTGAGTGCTTTTCATGTCAACTCCTTTTTGGATCATYTTTGATAAATTAAGAGAATTCTCCTGAAATAGTTCAGAGGAATAAACAAGATGCCAGAGCTGTGTTGCACCATCTGTAGTGTATGTGTTTAAAGCCTGAATTTTCTATGGGAGTTTTCTTCTATAATATTACACTTCAGGTTTCCTGGTGTTTTCCCCACTTTCATTCTTTATTCTTTTCAATGCARCGTATCTTTTTAATCTGTCAAAATGCCATGCTTCCTGAAATATTGAAGACGTGTTGCAGTTACAAGGCTGTTTACAAACAGAAGGCGAACTCAGTAGTTTATTGTACTCTTATTCTTTTGAGACCTGCATTTCTGTGTGTATTTAAATGACCTTTTTTTTTCTGAGCATGATTCCATTCCCTTTGAAAGTTGCCTTATAAAGTTTTTATGCCCGTCTGCTTTGAGGAAAGAATTTGAACCTTTATGATTTCAGCGAACAAATTAGTGAAAATCCAGATTTTTAACYCCAGTAGGGTCATGTCAGATTGTCTGGAAACTAATTTATGGTGGTGGTGATTTTCTTAACACTGTTTTCTTTCTCTAACAGTGCCCTTAACTCCTGCACTTCAAACTTTTGAGGAATTAGCCTGTTTTGTTTTTATTTTTACCTATAAATTTCTAAACTCCACATGATTCCTATGGTCAGCACTGAAAGTTGTTCGGGTTTTTGACATCTGTTTTTTGGGCCAAGTTAGCAAGTGGGGTTGCAGTTACTCAGAATAAGGTTAAGTGATGGCGTTGAGGTCGTAATTAATTAAACATATGCAGCAATACCTTCTTATATTTCAAGTCCTGCAATCAACAGACTGAGAGTGCTGCCTGACCCACGCCAGCAGAGAGGGGAGGAAGAGGGAGGGGACTTTTTCTTGCAGGGCAGGATGATATGGGGTAGGAGCAAGCTGCACACATGCCTGCCAAAACGCTTGGATCAGACTAAAGGAACACAGATGGCTGAAGCTGATAAAGGTGTCTCTTATTGTGTGGGTTTTTTTTTTTTTTTTCTCCTCGGTACTGTTTTGAGTTTGTGTGCGAGAGACGGGTAAGAGGGGAGGAAGACAACTACATTGTATAATATGTTTATTTTGATACGTTTTACAGCGTAGGAAAGGAGTTGAGTAAATCCAATACTCCTCCTCGGTAGGATGCCAAAGGCTGGATGGAGCTTAGCCCTCCTTTTAGGTTTCTGGAACAAATGAACAATAATGGATCTTCAGGGATTTATGTCATGCTGTCCAACCTTCAGTTCTTATCTGCTAATAGAAAAATCCCCATCCACTGCTGAAAGCAGCTCCTAAAAATTGGACTGAGAAGCCTTAGAAGCACGTGGTTGCCTCCGCTCATAACCAGCTCTCCTCTTACGCGGCCCCTTCGTGTCTCCTGGATCCCCAGGTCATTTGTTACCGTGGTTATTTGTTTATTGCCACAATTTATGATGTGTTTGTATAAACATCAGGTACATATTTGTATTTACAAAAGACATATATGTATGTATAATTCCCTGTCCTCCAAGAAGGTGGTGGCCAAGTCTGCCTCCAAGTCTTCCTACTTGGAGGAGGAAGGCAGGCCACAGCAGGACAGGAATGTGTTAAGGAAGAGCGAGTCCCACAGACTCTTAATCTGAGCAAAGCCCAATACTTCTTAGCATTTGTTATTTATTGTCCTAGAAATTAACTGGTCACTGCTATCTGGAAATGGTATGTCTGAACCTTAGAGCTGCTTGCAGGAATAAATCATTGTCAGCAGCCATGGTGGCTGTTCCGAGGCTGTCAGATCTGTTCCACCCATGAGCAGCACCATCCATCAGG
The DNA here is from genome assembly GCA_018881555.1 of Amblyornis subalaris. Lineage (NCBI taxonomy): Eukaryota > Metazoa > Chordata > Aves > Passeriformes > Ptilonorhynchidae > Amblyornis > Amblyornis subalaris. Next base: position 1,987,583 of record JACAXG010000007.1, read on the forward strand.
GCAAGGCTGAGGAGAAGGGAGGAGAAGCAAGACCTTTTTTTCCCTTCATCTATTTAAAGCAAAGTCTTAAAGAGGCAATTTCTTTAGAGGGCCATAAGATTCTTGTCTTGTAAATGATGGCAGTAATGTTCTCCTGCTTGTGACAGCTGGAAATCTGCAGGATGTTCTTGCTGGTGAGCATGGGAGAAAAATGGTACATGAGACTTCACTCTAGGGCAAATAAAATGCATTTTGAATATCTTTTTCAATTTGCAGTCATTAAGTTGAAATATTGCAGTTGTTTTTCATGGAAACTAAGATATGAAAAATCGAATTGCAAAGCCATACTCYTAATGGTGTAACTAAGCTTCATCCAAATCAGGGCTGTTTTGGTCTGTTGTCTTCTAGATACTCTTTTTGTCCTTCCTTGATCATCCCACATGTATATGTTTCTAAAASAGACACGGAAATACGTTTATTTTTTTGTGTGTGTTCAGTAAAGCTGCCAAAAACTGATGGAGGGAGACACTGTTTCATTCTGAGATTTACTGCTRCAAAAATGAATGTGCTTTTCTGATGCCGTGAGGTCTTGCATCTGCAAAGTCTCTTCTAAAAATACACCATAATATTATGATTATTAATTGTGGCTACCACTATACAAATAGAAAAATAAATGCAGCCCAGCTACATTCCCTTTTTTTTTTTTTTAAAAAAAAAAAAAAAGCCCTTTGTGTGAGTAGGAAAATGCTACTTTTTTTTTCTGTGAAAATATAACATTGTTATTACAGCTTTGGCTCTATAAAGGATCTATGAACATGAGAATCTGGAGTATATGGAAGAAATTATTACTAAACAGTGGACTGGCTTTTCTTTGAGTTATGCTAATTTTCCTTTGCTGCAACTATATTGTATTTAGTTAAATTACTCTTAATTTATATTGGTATAACCAAGCAGAAAATAAAGCCCCGAGTACACGAGCAGGACCTTCTATTTGTGTAAATTAAAATCTATATTGAAAGTGACACAGGGTAAACACTAAACATCTAACAAAAAGCTTGCCCTTTGCCAAGGAAATAAGGAAATCAAGACSTYGTGGAGTCTATAATTAGGCACTTTACATGACTGTAGCTCTGTAAAAAGGAATAGAAGACAATGGTATTAGCACAGTACTCCAAGGAAAAGAACTAGGGATAAATTTTACTGTGAAGTGGGCTACAGGGCAGCTTAATGGGGAACAGTTTTGTGGGAGCCTTGGTCAAGAAGTCAAACTGTAGAAATTAATTTGTAAACATACACATTGGTCCCTGCTCATATAGTTAAAAATAATCTAGTATTAATTTAGAGTGCTTTCTGTTGTGGCATAGTTTCAAAAAGCCAAAAGTTAGCTGCTTTATCTGACTTATGTCAGGGGTGGGTACTTGACATCCACACTGGGACCTGTGTGTCTTGCTTGAAGTAAACCATTGTATTTGRGATTTGGCTAAATTTCGGTAGTGGATCCCATAGTAGATGCAGGTTTCTGTTTATACTGGGAACGGCAACCAGCAAATCCTTCTGGAACGCTTGAGAGGAGGTTGGTGGTGACAGGTCCACCTTTCTGTGGTCTCAACTTCACCTGCAGGTGGAAGGGTACAAAATAGACTGTGTGAAATTCTGTGGTTCATAAATGCTTAATAATGTTTATGTGGCAATCTCCTCCTTAGAAGAAATTCAGTTTATTCATAGTTTCTTAATTTTCATTTGGGAAAGTTGTGTTGGAAAGAAAGAATTGCTTTCAGTAGGCTGAAAGATAACTTTCACCACCACTCCCAAATCAATTTTAATATGATTATAGCAAATACCTGTCTGTCTGTGTATTTCTTCATTTGAAAACCAGATGTCTGGTGTTTAGAATAAAGGATTCTGAAACAGAAAATGGTGCATTAGATTTCCTTTGCAGCTTCCACAGACATTGATTAATTGGGACAGTCAGCATGGCTCGCTTTTAGAAAGAAAAAGCTTAATGATTAACTAAATTCTTTTTCTGTCCCCCCTACCGAGCATATAAAATGGTTATAAAAGAATGTAGAGGAGACACAGTTGGAGTTGTTGTTGTTGTGCACAATAAAAACACAGGCACATATTTCACAATGTACTAARTGTAGCCAGAAACATTAATTTCCATGTGATAGCTGTCAGGATCCTAATATAGTCATGTGTGCTCCGGGTCATTTGGTGGTTTTGGGAGAGAAAAGCTGTCGCTATCCCTGGATTTTTAGATAAAGTAACACCTGTATTGAACGATTTACCAACACTTCTTTTTGTGTTCTGCATCACTGGAATTGCAAACCAGGGGTTTGATAAGTTTTTACCAATTCTAAGCCAAATGACATTGCTCTGGCTTGACATTTCTAAGTCCTTAGTKAAAAGTAATGAGACTCGGGATGTGCCCTCTCTTCATGTGTGATTTTTTGTGTCATCTGGAGAGATGAGAACTTTGTTCTCTAAGTAAGGGAATGGTAAGGAGCCCTGCCCAACACAGTTGACAATGTCTGTTATATTCCACTTGTAATTCCATGTTGTTGGATGCTGCCAGCAATGATTGCAGCATGCTGAGACATGTAATTGCGTATTTCTTGAATGAATCCTACACGACATCCAGGGTTTTGCAGTTACCCTGATGTGTGGGACACCACAGTTTTTGCTCCTCTTCAGTGACATCAGTTGCAATTCTCTGTTCTTAAACCAAGGGAACTTGAGAGAGGTTATTTTTGGGAAACTTTGCTCTTTTGGGAAGAGTTGTCCTTACGTTAGCTGATAGAACTTTGTAAATTGCTGTGATTTTTTTATTTCTTTCCCCTAGTCGTGTGAAGGAGAATAATAGGRTAAAGCTCTGTGATTCACCACAGCTTGACAAGTACAAAAGTTTATGTAATGTAGTGGCAGTCTTGAATCCATTCAACAGATGTTATGTATAGACTTAGGTGAAAGTTACACCAGGGTAGCTTCAGTGTGATGACTTTAATTTATATGTTCTGAAAGATATATCCTATGTTGAACTACTTTATAAATATGTCATTGTGGACTTACACAGTCAATGCCTGTCAGTAGCTTCCAGCTCAGTGTTCTCAACTTATGAGTCCCCTAAAAGTAATTTTCCCCTCTAAGTTATCGAACTCAACCAGTGATACTTTCCTAAGTGCCAGCTTGTGCACACCTCAGCATTTGAAATTTAGTTTTCTCTTGAGAGATGATGGAATTAAGTCTCTTGCAGCACGTGAATATCTGGTCAGAAAAATTTACGACTTCGAGTCCGAGCCCAACATACACTTCTGAGGGATTGTTTGTGTTACAGGCTGATAGGTTTTGTCTGGCTCCCCTGGATTTTGAAAACACTGGTGGGATGATGACACGCTGATGGGGTGGTCTGGTGGTCTCTCGTCTTGAGGATTTACTGTCTTTTGAGGAATGTAAATTCTCCTCCAGGCTGGTTTGCATTAATTTTTATGGTGACTGTGGCTTTATTTTCTGAAAGTGGCCTGCATTGCACATTAGTATGAAAGTGTTCAGCAGGTTTGGAGTATCTGGACAATCTCCTAGGACTTGGTTCCTTTCTCGTGTGCCTGTTTTGGGGTGGGAAGGGGTACTTCTGTAAGGCTGGACCTTGCCCTCAGTGGGAAGGGCCACCATACCGTATCCTTGACATAAYTCAAGCCACAGAATAACCCCATTTTCTTTAGAATTTCCTCTATGCTGAGCCTTCATCGATTCTTTTTTTAGTTTTCTATAAAAATCTGTTATCTGGCCTTGTATMTTTTCCTCATAGACACTTAACATTTTTCGTTAATCCAACAGAAACTCATGTTCTTAAATTTTAACAATGTAACTTTTGTGTTTAATAGCTATTATTTTGAAGCCAGAAATGTTGTAGTAGTTGGGTTTTAACTGTCTTGCAACAAATCTGCCAAAAAAATAAGAAAGTTATCTAAGGATTTAGGTTAGCGGTGCAACCGCTCCCTCATTAGAGACCTGCCTGGGTGGATAATGGGGTCCAGGAATGAGTGGAATGAAGGGATGTAGCTGGATCCCAGGGCTCCAGGAGAAGTCAGGGTTGTCCACAGCCTCAGTGGTCGCAGAGGATGAGCACTTGGCTGATTGCAAAGGGATTTTCCCTGGGCGTGGAGGGCTCCTGGTTGAGAGCTCTGGCAGCAGGGCAGGTAAACACCCATGTCCTCCTGAYATGGGAGAGGGAGCTGGAGAGATGTGGTCAGGGCAAGAAAATGGAATGTGCCACCTTTCCCAGGGAAAGAGGTGGAGCCTTTGATCCATTTAAGGAGCTTTAGTTTAGAAGACAGGTACTATTTTTTTTCTTGATGTTGTACTCTAGTTTTCTCTGTCGCTGGTGGCACCCATGGGACTTACATTCCTCTGTTAATTTCYACATGTTAATTATCTATGTGTGTGTTTGAGTGAGTAATCATTTGTATTTATTGTTTTTGTCTAACACTTCTTCCTGCTCTGCTACTGGCAGCAGTATTTGATTTATTTCTGTGATTAATTCTTAGCCCTTTGAAATCCACGGAGCCTTTAAAAAAAAGAAGAAAGAAATCCTAACAATAATAGTAGCATTCAAGCTCCTTTATCTTCATTTTGTTCCAGTGCAGTGGTGGATATTCCAAATTCTCCATGGTAATAGAGAAGTATTTCAGAAGCAAATATCTTGCCAGATCTTTGCATTTTCACTACAATTATTGCTAAGGAGAAAGAGTACTTTATCAGCCATAGGCTTTGTAGCAGTAGAACACGGATGTTTAAAGCTGATGCAAATGAGAATTCTCTTTTCATTGTGRGTTTACCGCTGAAGCAGTGCAATTTTTTAAGAACCAGAGTTCTTTTCTTAGAAAAACTTCCCTGGCATCTCTTTGGTAAGCAAGGGGCGCAGGGCATCCCTGGGGTTTCTTACAGGCAGAGCAGAAAGGTCTCCTTTCTGGCTGATTTTGTTACTCGGGGATTACGTGCAATAGCTGTTATCCCTTTGTAAGGTACATTCATAGCTGTTCTGCTCGGGGCCCGCGGTGACCAGGTTGGGACTGTGCACAGCCCTGCTGACACGAAAAGAGCACAGGCRAAAAAAAGACCTGAGTGTTTCACCAAAGATTTTTATGGATTTGAGTCATTGAGTGGTTTGGGTTGGAAGGGACCTTAAAGACTATCTTGTTTCAACTCCCCCATGGTGGGCAAAGGCACCTTCCACTACACCAGGTTGCTCAAAGCCCCATCCAGCCTGGCCAAACCCAAATCAGTTCAACAACTCTTTTTTTCTTGCGCTGGTCTCAGACATCTCCCACCTTTGGTGTCATGTATCACATCTGGCCTCCACTGCAAGAAGGGAAATAATTTGTTGCTCCTGAAAGTTCTGCCTGAAGCTGCAGAGCTTCTCTACRCTAATCAAAGGTGTAGTCGAGTTGCAATAACAAGTACATTGTTTTCCCTGTGATAACATTGTATTTTTATTGTTTCATTCCTGTAATTTAATCCTATAACTGATGTCCTACTTTGGTCTGAATTTAGAATTAGCCCTTGTAGCATTAAACTGTTTTAATATCCATTTATTCTACTTTGAGACTTTATGGAATAAACACTGTCCTTTCTGAGCAAACTTTTTCTAAATCTAAGCTTTTTTAGACTAAAAATAGTTCTTGTTGAGCAAGGAGTAGTAATGAATACAGCACTGTCCTTGACCGGGCTAGTTACCAAATACTTCAAATTAAGGATATTCATCAAGTAAACCCATGAAAGAAGTGATCTAATAAAAAAATAATGTTTAAAGAGCTTTCATCTCCAGTGAGATTACTTGCATGAGTCAGCTGAAGAACATTCACCTTTKTTCACTGACATTTAAGAAATAAATAGCTTGGAGCTACTCGTTATGTTGTAGTTACTTAACACTTGTTTAACTACCAATTGTTTTGTCTATAATACAGAAGATTAATTCTGGAGAAATTATGTGTGATAGCTAATTTGATATTTAAGTCTTCCTTGATTGCTGGGCTAAGTGATTACTAACAATAAAACTTTTAAAAATTACTGTGCTAATTATTGTTATTGTTAAAAGCCTCGTATCAATTSCCTTTATTAATATGGTATAATATCTTATTAAAAGTTCATGCACCTACCTACCAAATTTTGTGTGCAAGGCAATAGAGCTTTGTGAGACCTGGGCAGACACTGAATCCAGCCACTCGAGTGTAATGCAAGACAGAGTGCATGGAATTGCCTGCATTCAGATTAATGTATTAAGAGCCTTTTTTTTTTTTTTTWAATTTAATTTTTTTTTTATTAAACTGCTCCCTTCACCAGGGTTTGATGTGCATTCCTGCCTGGATAAGAATATGCATGTTGGTGGGAAGAAGAAACTAATAAACTGTTTCATCCATTTGTGACAGCTGAACCTAGATAAGAGCATTGCAGTTGGGTCTGTCGTGTATGTGTGTCCCTGTGTCAGCTAAAATGGAGGAGGAATTTTACCTCTCCTTACAGGCTTCAACAAAACTTTCATGTTGGTAGATTGTTTTTTGAGACATCCTTTTTATGTAGGTAAACATGTCAATCCGAATGGTTGTATCAAGTGTGGAAGATCTTAGAGCAAGGTATTATGTAGAGGAAATAAATGGGTATAATCATTGTGTCATCACCTTTGAAATATTTGTATGACCACTACTGGAGTTTGTGTTGCCACTGTGCCCCTGAAAAGGATCTTCCTAAGGTAACTCTTCAAGGTACTCTTGCCTATTCCTTATGATGTTATCCTGATGGGTTTGTGTCATAGCCCTGGAAAATTAACAAAGAAGCAGAAAAAAGCCACTGTAGGGAAGGATAAACTCCTGGTCCAGGTCCACAATGCTGGGCATGAGTCCCAGGCTGGAGTCTGTCACGCTAAGGAGATCACTCCGTCTGTGCCTTGACAGCTCACCCAAAATGTCGGAAATGAGCTTTACATATTCGGGTTTGGCAGGTTGGGATGGATGCTGCCAATTTTTTTTCTCTGTAGTTTGAGAGGTAAGTCACCTAGAAGCGTATCCTATGGGGAAGTTAGCTATACCAGTACTTGAAACCCCTGCATCTGCCCTATTTGCTGGGACCTGGTTACTAAACCCCAGTGTTGCCCATGGTCATGTCTAAAGGAAGTTTTCTACCCCTCTGACTCTTCCMTTTTCCTTCTTCTGTTTACTGCTTGAGCACACTCTTCAATTTTCACAAATCCTTACAAGTTGTCCACTTCTCTTTATTCACACACTCTCTTGGCAGTGGGAAAGCTAACAGTTCTTACTAATTTTAATTCTTAATTTTGATGGAATCCAAGTTTTACTGCTTTTAACTAGAGTATCCCTAAAGATTGGAACTCTCTCAATTAGATATTGTGCTGCTTTGCTGCAGTTGAAGAGTCCACATCAGTAGAATATAACCTCCCTACTGAGAACGAAGCATCTGTGGGTAATGTTTGTACTGCACTATTTTGGAGCATAGTGAAGATGCTTGATTAAGCAAACTAAATTTTTGCTACCTTCTAGATCTCCTTATTCAGTTCTGAAAGCTACCTGCTTGGCACTGATGGATAGTGTTAACCTTAAAACTGTTCAATCCATATTACAGGATATTGTGCTCTTACTAGTGATTGTTTCTAGCAGGTGGTTCCTACACCCAAAAGGTTTTAAGCTGGTATAAAAGACATAGCAAAGACTTGAATAAGCTAAAAGGAAGGGAGATGCAGGAGTTCAGATTMAAAAGGATGATGCCTGTGAGAGGAATCCTTGCTGTATGAACCAGGAGAGCTGCCCAGAGCCGCAGGGTGTTGTATTGGGAGGAACAGCAAGTTTGGGGCTCAGAACTTCTGGTATAACTCTGGAGACAGAACCGCATTGGAGATGATGCCTGTCTGATAAAAATGATGCTGCCTCAGGTGAATAAATGTATTAATTGAGCTGTGATTCAGGTAGCCTTCAGATTAATGACAAAATATGTCCTGTGGATTAACTTAATTTCAGTGTTTTTCCAGTGTCTACCAGTGTTGTCTGGGCACTGCTGAGACAGAGAAACACCATTTCCTAATGAAGCTTTTTAGATATTTGTCCTCATCCCTGTTTCGTTGCATGTGGGTGTTCACTTCAAATTAATATTTCATATATTACATTTAAAGTTTGTCTTAAACTGTCCCAAATGAAAGCAAGTGCTTGGTTGTCCACATAGTATAATTTTTAAAGCTTTGGAGATTTTTGTCTTGTATGAGCCGTATCTTCCTGGTTTCAGAGACAGAATTCAGTTGCGTTCTTGGGAGCTGCATGGGATTACTCATTTCTTAGAGGCAATCAACTTTTTCTTATTTAACTTGCTGTCGACAAGTGGCTTTTTTAAAAGTAATGCTCTTAGAAGGTCATTTGACTTTTGAGGGTTATTCACTTTGTTAGCCCAAACACTAAAACCTTGTGTCCTTGGGTTCTGATTAGTGACACTTTAATAAAGTCATTTGAAGTTCAGTAGACTGAATTTTCCACCTTTTCTAATGTTTCTATGGTCACAGGGAAGCGACCTGTATTCAATGTTTTGAATGCAAATCTTTTAAAAGTTACTGTGCAATTTTGTGTACCAGACTTCTTCATGGGTTACAGAAAGTCCCCCCTTTTTTTTTTTAAACAATTACAGCAGTGTCTTTTCTCTTTCTTTTCTGTTTTCCTCCTCTCTTTCTTTCTAGTGATGTGACAGCAATTGACTAAACTTGGGTCTTTTGGGATAACAAAGGATGGAGAAAAATCTTAAAGGTTTTTATTGCTTCACTTGTTTTTTTGGCAGGGCCAGGACAGACAAAGGCCTTTCCACTTGATTAGATAATAAGGCTAACGTGGTCTTTGAGTGAAAAATATCTTTGCATTCTGCTCTTCTTTTTCCACCAACCAGAAAAAAAAGGGGGGRTGGCGAAAGGAGAAAACTATGCCTAATCAGCAACAATTAAATCTTTCATGGTGAACTCACTTTGGAGGAATTAATGCATTTTGTATTGCCTAACAACTTGAGTGAACATTAACAACACGTGAGAACTGAGGGGAAGAAAAATTATGGCTGTCTTTTTTTTTTTTTTTTTTTTTTTTTTARTTGTGGTTCTTAAGGAGCAGGGAAGGGCGGGTCATTGACTTGATTTTCATGGGAAGATTGACTCCGGAGCTCTCGCATCTCCAGGAGCGGAGCGAGGGGGTATTGACAGCTGGGGTTTGGGGAGGGGGGCCTACGGGAGCAGGGACTGCGCCCATGGCTTGTTGGGGAAAAACAAGGGAAGATGGAAAACAAAGCCCAGAGAGGGAACAGTAGCTGCAGTGTCCCGGGRCTGAGGGGCCGCCGCTCCTTGATGGTGGATGTGTGTTGTGCTTGGACTCAATTAGTTGTGGTGGAGAAATATCAGTGTAATGAAAGGGGCTGCCCTCAAGTGAGAAACAGTTTGTTCTGAAAGAAGCTGAAGCAGTTGTGCCATGTCCCTCCATGGATACTGTGGATGGGTATAGAAGATGCTCAGTCAGCCCTTTCAGACCTTCTCACTGCTGAAGAACAGCTCAYGCAAAAGAAGTCTGGGAATCCAGGTGTGTTTTGCCAAGATTTCCTAGTAAGTCCTACAGGCTAAGAACAATAACTAAAGGTGTTTTTTGAATTACTATTTTAGAGATTTCTTTCTTCTGACACCTGCTTTGTTTGTGATTACAAATAATCTGGATGCTGAGGTGTGCTCACGTTAATACACCGGTCCACCTATTCCCCTTTCATGGATCCTGGATGTTGGCACAGGCATTCAGACAGACCCTTGGGCATTCCTGAGCACGTGGATATTCATCCAGTCTTCTCACCCCCTCTCCTCTGAGGGAGAAGTGCACACCCCGTCCTCTGCTCCTTGTGCGACCCTCCCGCCTCTGCCACCGCATCCCAGACTTTTCCYTCCTCCTCCCTTCACTCATGCGTGCTCATTCCCAAAACAGTCACAGCCCACAAGACCTTGAATCATCGTTTGTCTCCTTTTATCCAGTTAATCTCGTGTCTTTCTCATCCCTCCCTCTACCTCTGCCATTATTTCCCACTCTCACTGGGTGCCAGCTACTCTATCCCCAGCCAAGTTTCCCTCTTGATGGAATGGTTTTTCCAACATTTTCCCCACAAAGGTTTTGGTCCCTTTTGAGCATCACATGCGGGATACAAGATTGTTATCCAAAGTAAATATTTTTTTCCCTTAGGAAGTCCACACTTCGAGTGGAGTTGCAATTCATTAAAGCCTAATCTCATGAGCTATTAAAGTAACTTAAACCAAACAAAAATGAAAATTTTGTGCGGTTTTGCAGGTAAAGGAAACATGGAAAGAGCCAAAACAAACAGGTTTGGCTCTTAAGTGCTTCCTGAGAGAGGACTCTCTCCACTCGTTGAGGCTTTTACCTTGGTATCCAGGCTTTATTCTGGGCTCCAAAATAYCGATATCCTTTGGGGCAGTGGAATGAATCCCTCTCCTTGCTCGGGGTCCCATTCCTGGTTGTGTGACCCAGTCCTGAAGGTCTCACCACTGCATACAGAAAAATCGCCACCTAAAAGCTCAGAACCATTTTCTGTTTTTTTTTTTGTTTTTAACCACTTAACCAAGTTTTGGCAGCAAAAACCTYGTCTGCTACATCAGAAGTTTCTTCAGCTAATTCAGGTCATTTAGAGCTGGGAAACTGATTGGAAGGTGGAAAAAAATGAGAAATAATAATTTCCTTATCCAAAAATAATGAAGAAACTGTGAGGAAATGAGATCTGCTAGTTGTATGCTCCTGGAGAGCAGGGTGACAAGAGGTGATGGCTGGGTTTTTCCTTCCAGTCTCTGAGGCCGAAGGAAAGGCAAGGAGGTAGAAGCTGTCTGCTAGAAGCTTTTGTCTGACTAGGATTTTTTTTGTATTTCTCTGTAGTTTTCAGACAACTTAGCACGGTTTCAGTGATTATGACTCTTTATAGATGTTAAGTATACACTTGTTAAGTATGCAGTTGTTAAGTATACAGCTAAGTACATCTTCATAGTCTCATTTTACAGCCAAATTTTCATTAATTCTTTYGAATTGCCCATAGTGGGCTTGCGAATATGTATCAAGATATGCAAACATATGAGAGCTGTTTGTTTTATTTAGATGTGTACATGGTGTTCCTGTGGGATGTGCTACCTCCTTTAATAAGCAATACTTATTACTGTTTAATTTGRGTGGTTTTTTAAAATTTGTTTTGTCATTAATTGCTCAGCTGGTTTTGTGAAAGTGTTCTTTAAAATTTTTATTGTTTTAAACTCTTCTGAAGTCCATCAGCTGAATTTCCCTTTTTAGAGAGCTGGAGCTCCTATTCATGCATGCAGCCCTTGCACAATTTTACACAGTTGCTCTGAATTGGAAGGCACAGAACAGTGATCCAAAGCAGAGTCCGTGGTTTTTGATGCTGGCTGAAAGCAAACCGACCCACACTCCCCAGCATCCAAAAAACCCCGGGGTTAGTGCTGCACAAAGATCACTATAGGAAGTGGCTGAGTTGTTCTTTCTTTTTCCTAGCGCTGTCTTTTATCTGAATCCCCGCTTTGCTGGAGCTTTAGAAGTCAAATGAGCAGAAGAAATGCAGTAGATGATTTGAGATGTGTGTGGGAAGAATGGAAGCTGAAAGATTGGCTTTCTGAAGGCTTCGCTCAGTTCCTGCCTTCCCAAAGAGACCACGGGGAGGTTATTCTTCCTGACTGCATCTCTGCAGCAAAAGGATTGCTTTGAGGATGGTGCTATGTAAAAACACTTAGTTCAGATTATCTTTGTTTTAATGGAGGGGGAAGAAAAAAGCAAGGGGAATTGGTTTGGCTAAATTAAAGTGCTTTATGGATAATTGAATAGGCAAAAATGACATCATTAGAATCAAACAGAAATGTGGGTTCCTGAGCGCGGTGGCTTTAATGAATGTGCTGTATTTCACAGAGTGCCGGCTGTGAGGGCTGGAACATCGCTGTGCCTTGTGAGCTCCTCAGTCTGGATGGGAGTGGGGGGTCTCTCCGTGCTTGTACTGTGGTGGGGGTGAAAGGATGCAAAGGAAGGAGAAGGATCAGGTATCGTGAGGCCCTGGTGCACTGGAAGCTCAAGGTAGCTGAATGTGCCCCACAGGAACAGGACTCTGGCAGTGAGTCCTTCTGCCTGTTGGAGGTACCTCTTACTGGGTGTCTTCCAGCTTGAAGATCCGTGAGGAAGCCTGGATCTCATGAGGCAAGTTGTGTGGGTCCTCTGTGCTCTCCGTAGCACCCACCAAATCAAATGCTGTCCTCAGCTTAGACCTATGGTGCCTTAACCAATTAGTCCTGGGAAGCAGCTTCCAGCTGTAATTGGACTGATCTGTAATCTTAACACCTCGTCCGGCAGATTATCCATTTTTAGCTGATTTGTGGGCCAGCAAGCTGCACGTTCTGGCAGACTGATGCTCTCAGGTCACTCCCTGTGCTTGCAGCGTTTCTGTTGCTGCCTCGTTCCTTTCTGGCAGCTCAGTGCCTCTCTAAACCCAGGAAAAGAATTGACTGGAAAAGGAACGTCAGGTCAGGAGAAGATGACGTTTGAGCGTTCAGAGAAAGCTGAAAGTGCATTATTGCTAGTCATTCAAGCAAAAAAAAAGAAAAAAAATCTGCTTTCGTTGAATTCAGAGCTAATGTATTAAGATGACAAATCGTGATGCCCTATGCTCTAGATAGACAAATGTAATGCAGTGATGCTGCATGAACTACAGTAATAGCTGAAAAGAACTGAAGGCACAAAAAATGAAAAATTAATTCTTGCTAATTTGTATTTCTGCAGGCAAGTGCCATTTTCATAACAAGCTGTTTCATAACATTGTGGCTGTTACCCAATGTATCTCTTAAGTTGTAGCCCTTTTGTCTGAAGTGAAATGAAATATTTCAGATCCAACCCATTGTGCATATTTAGTGAAATTATTCCAACAGGACAGTTAGGGTGGAAAGTCATTCCTAGACATTCCTAGCTAACATGACTCCAATTATTTGTCAYACCTTCATTTCTGTCCCACTACAAAAAGCGAGAGCACTTTCATTGCCAGCCCCCAGGCTCCAGATCTCACTGCTGGCCTTTCTACACCTCACTCTTTCTGACTTTTTGGAAATCCTGGGGTTTTTTGTGTTTCTACCCTTTTCTAACCTCTTGCACACTGAAAGGGTGGAATCTCTGATTTATCACTCCCATTGTTTGTATTATGCTAGGCTTCAAGTAGATCTATTCTCTATCTTCAGCTTTTATTACTGATAGTTTTCCCAAGTTGCTTGGCATTTTTTTCTAGTGGTTGTGTGGTTGGGTGTTGCAGAAATGTAATTTTTCTGAAGTCAGTAAAAATCCCACTGCTGCTGCTTGCATTAGGATTTCACGATCGTGATGAACAAGCTGATTCTCTGCGTAGTTTCTCAACTTTTTCCTCTGTGCATTCTTAGAATAAAGGCACATATTTCTCCTTGCAATTCGGGATAGACAACTGAGCTGATGCAGTTCTTGTAAGTTAGACAGCTTTTATTTGGAGTGCATGTAAGTGATTAAGTGGCTTGGCAGCTGGTCAGGATGATTGCTTAAGGACCGAAGCTTCACAGTATCTTTCAAATGGAAAACAAGCCAGTAATTTAGTGATATCATTGAGAAACATAACATTCCTTCAAAGCAGGCTAAGATGTAATGCACCGGGGATAGACATCATCCCTGCTTTTGGCCTCTGCTGGCTCATACATTCCTATATGCTGCTTTGTTCCACGATAAGCAAAAGTGAATGCTGAGTATTTTCTTTAATCCCGTGCAAACTTTCCTTTTGCTAAAACCATAGGAGGCATTAGAACACAGCCACCTTGGAATTACAAACTCTTGCTTTGTGCTGTGTTAATTGGATTAAGTTGTTAGTGCTATCTCTTCAAGAAGAAGAGACAAACTCTCTCTGGCAATGTTAGTTAGCATGAGACAGCCTATTTGTAGGAGTGGCTGTGCTTGGTTGCAATCTTTAGGACCCGAACTGACAGTGCTGGCTTGGCAGCAGGGGTAGGTCTTTCCGTCTATGGAAAACTGTACAGGTTATGATCCAGAAATCTTTCCCATTCACAAGACAAGATGAGCAGCAGCATGGGAAGACACAGGCACAGCAAAGTGAGTCTTCTGAGCCTCCCTCTAGAGCTGTCCCCTAGGTTTGTATCATTTTACATTCCTACTGACTTTTTCACTGAAGTYGCTGTGCAGGCCAGTGGAGTGTGGTCCAGTGTGGACTGGGGGGTTCCTGTTCTAGCTGCAAAAGCCACCTCATAGTTCTGCAATGTTGCTCTAATTGCATACCGTTCATTTTCAAGACTAAAATGAATCATTGTCAGGCTTGTGCATAATTYCATGTTTGGTCCTAATGCAGTGGTTGCAGAGCTTGCCTTTAACCACACACACACGCGCTTATTCCATGGGAAATGTATTTTCTCAAGAACGGACAAGGGAAAGCTAACAAACCATGTCTCCCTCCAATTTCCTTCGCAGAAAGGCGCGGTTGTGTAAGTTGTCTCTTGGAAGCCTCTGGCTGGAGGCTCACAGCAGTGTGGAGCAGTCTGCAGTGTAGTGTGTCGCGGGTGGACGCTGCAGGTCCGGCCGTGGCGGTGCCAAAGGCGCTCGGGGCGGCTGGCCCGGCTGTGCTTTGCGAACSATGGCCCACCGCGGCTTTCCTTACAAATCCGGGCGGCTTTTAGGTCTTGCCCAGCACAGTGCTCATGTCTCATTATTCCTGTGAAGGTAAGCCGGTCTAAAATTGGCACGGGCAAGCAGGCGAGAGTCGTGCTGCTTTGTCAAAGAGCTGCCTGCGTCGCAGCTGCTTCCTGCGATTGACGCGCTCGCATCCGGAGAGGAGCAGCCCGGCTGTTTGCGCCGTGGTGTGTTTTTGGTCTGTTTTGTGTCTCAGACTCTCTTCTTGGTGGGTGCTGCAGACCTCAAGTGCATAAAAAGCCTCCTTGTCAGCGTCTCTCTCTTTGAATTGTTTGGGAGATGAGGTGTGGCCGCTGTGGCGGTGCTCCTGCCGACACTCCACAGGGGTGCTGCCTCTGTACCCTCGTCTCTCCGTAACTTGCATCTTCGCTGTTTTATCCAGCAATGAACTGGAAATACCAATTACTGGACAATTTGGCTTTGCTTGAGGGAATAACACAAAGACTTGTATGTGAAATCTTTAGCAATGCCACAGCTTTGGTGGGGGGAATGATGATAGTTAGAGGATCCATTTTAATGGGATTTCAGGTCACGCTTGCATTCTTTGCGTGGCTTACAGCTCCTTCCTTGTGCATGGCGAGGGATGCCCTCTGCCTCCTGCCCATCAGCCTTGGAGGTGGTCACCAGTGGTGTCCCTGCATCCCTCGGGCCGGTACCCAGCCTGGGAGCGCTGGGCTGCGCTAAGGGCAGAGAGCAGCAACTGACCCCGGGCGATTTGGCAAATCCCACCGAGGAGTTCCCGAAAGTTGAGCAGCTCGTTGTGGTTCAGCCTGGAGGCACAGGCGAGCCCAATGTTTAACAAGTCGATGCAATCCAGCCCCTCAAGCTTTATCGAATRCCACTCGCTCTGGTTTTGGTCTGTGTGATGTGATGTGCGTTTCCTTAAATTACATGGAGCAAGGGCATTAAGATAACTTCTTCTTTTTAACTCCCCCTAAAGGAAGGTGTTTCCTGAGCGAGTGCCAGAAAAATCCCCATTTGTTTGATAGGAAGTGTGTGTGATGTTAGAGAAATTACAGCTTTAAGCATTCAATGTTTGCGGAGAACAGTTCACTCTTAAGATTTCTTAATAGCACAAACTGTTAAGGCACACAAATGCTCTCAGTAATGACAGATTTAAAAAAAAAAAAAAAAAAAGCCCAAATCACATAATTAGCAGACAATTTAGGCAAGAATTTGTTTCTTAAGCCCAGCACTTCCAGCTAATGATTTGCCTGTAGTCAGGGCTATCGGGCAACTGCTACCAGGTGGCAACATCCTGAGAGCTGAAGCTCCAGGGAAGGGGTTTTTTTCCATAGCATGGCAGATTGTATCTCCAGACCGCATTGCTAATGTATCAGTTTTTTGAACTGAGCCATGAGGTAATTTGTTCAGAAGAAAAACCTACCGTGTAACTGAGTCAGAAACGGGGAAAAAGCTATAGTTTAACAAATGGCTTTTCATTCTGTCTCACAGGTCAAAAGTAGTAACAGAAAAATTGACTACATGTGGACCAAAAAAAAATTTTTATACTCACTTATATGAAAGTGAGTGAAAAAAATATATGATCATACAATCTTTTTATTAACTTGATTTTAAAAAACGGAACAAAACACAAAACTTGGTTTTAGGCCTGTCATTCTTCTTTCCATTAGCAAAATAAACTCTCTAGACCCTTCCCCCAGCTAATGTTATTCTGCACACAGCGACATTCAAAAGCCCATTGACAAGCTGCAAATGATGTGTGAAGCAAACTCCAGGATTAAGTTTATAACCTTTCCCCAGGGGGAAAGAATTTGGAGGCAGGAATGAATTTGGGATAGTAAAACAAAAGGGGTACAACTGAGATGGATCAGGAAAACTCATATTCATATTTAGCTAAATGAAAAATACCAGCCAATCCTAGTTTATGTGGTATCCCAGAGGTTTTCCCAACAGGTACGTAGGACATTATTTTACAGCTCCTTCTTGCAGGTTTTACTGCTTTCGCTAACGAGAAACCACATCTCTTTCTCTTCAGCTTTGCAGCTGGGATTTGAAAGCATGATAAATAAAATATAAATGGTGGAGGACGGAGGGTTCATATCCCGTGGATATGTTTGCATCCTGGGTTTTGAAAGGCATGTACCTTCCTCCTAGGGGGGTTGTCATTTACCGCTGAGTTTGTTGTGGGATGGGTGTGAATAGGCTCTGGGGGCCTTTAGACACTGTTAAATCTCACATGTTAATGAAGTGATGGAGCTAGGGAGCTCCTTCCCTGCAGTAATCAAAGAAACAGCTAGTTCCTTCACATATCCATAAGATTACTTCCTTTCATCTGCCAGTATTAGTTTCTTTTGAAGTCATTTAATCTTTGCTCCCATATAAATTGAGAAAAGTTATTTTAAGCAGCTCAATGGGCAAAAGGGAGTCTCGTGACGGATCGTTCACTAAAAGAGGTCCAACCACAGGAGTTAACCCCTGTCACCCTGGCAGCATCTGGTGCTCACTGAGGACCCTCCTGGTTAGCTGGGCGCTGCTGACAGCTGGATGCCTGGGTGAGCTGTGCCCAGGCAGAATTGTGGCTTTACTAGGAAAATATAATTGAGGAGAACTGCAATGAAAAAGCAAGTAAAGGCCTGCCAGAACTGCTACTTCTTCTTCGGAAAAGAAAAAAAAAAAAGAAAACAAAGCTTGGGTTATAAAGTCAGTAACAGGTATAAATGGGGCCTTGGGTTCCTGGGAAAGTTACACATACTCTGAAGTAAAGTAAGCCTGGTGTGGCTAAAGTGGGGTTCAGTCATTCCCACAAAATGAGCTTATAGAATCAKAGGGTTGAGTTGAGTTGAGAAGGATCTTTAAAGGTCATCTTGCCAAGCCCCCTGCAATGAATAGAGACACCTTCCAGTAGACCAGGTTGCTCAAAGCCCCATATAACCTGCCTGTGAATGTTACCAGGGATGGAATGTTTCCACCTTTCAGGGCAACCCGTACCAGTGCCTCACCACCCTCATCGTGAAAAACTTCTTCCCCATGCCTAGCCTCAATCTACCSTCCTTTAGTTTAGACCCATTGCCCTTGTCCTGTCGCAATGGGCACCGCTAAAAGTCTGTCCCCATCTCTCTTGTAAGTCCCCTTTAAGTCCTGGAAGGCCACAGTGAGGCGTGGTGGTCTGGGCGGAGCTGGCTTCCCAGGACTCCTCTGTGCGCATACGCTCCTCAACAGAGTTTGACACTTGGGCTTTTGGCTTGTTTTTGTTTCCTGACAGCACACTTATGAAAATGAAAAATCGTGATGACTTGCTAGCAGTTGCCAAAAATGCGGAGAACTCCTATAGAAAGCTGAGCTCCATCAGCAGGACAATACAACCGGACACAAACTCCTCTTGCCAAGTTAAGATGTATGCTTRGAATGAGAGGTCAGGGCTCTGCCTCGTTATTCCATCTGATGCTCTGTTATCACCAACGCGATAAATTGCTGTCCTCGTGGTGGTGCCAGTCCTCTCCYCTTCTAAATCTCAGAGCCTTGGATCATGTTTTCATTTTTAAGGAAAATTCCACCTTTTTTTCTCTTTGGGTCACTGTATGCTTTTGGCACTTCTGCTCCTTCTGCATGGGTCGCTTTTTTTTKAAGGAGGGACCATAGTTTGGAAAGCACAGAAATGTGTTCTTTCAGGAATTCGAGATAGAAAATATTTGGCAAGGTTTTTTGTGAGATATCCTTTGGAAATATGATAGTTCAAAAGTAAATATTAAGTAATAAATTCAGATTGACAGGAGAAAAGTTTTAGTAATAACCCRTCTTTTTCATATAGGAGAGAAGTTGGTATCATCTGTCTTTTTAATTGCAAAGCATGAGTTCATATTTGTGTTTCCACCCCTTCTCTCCACTCTCAGCCCTCACCGCCTGGGTTGCAGATGTTCCTGCTGTGTCCACATCAGGGATGATGGAAAGAGGCAGCGAGCAGCCTACAGAAACTAGCCAATTGAATTATGGAAAGTATGCAAACACACATTGTCTTCTGGTTTCTCCCAAGTACAAAAGAGTTCCTTGTAGCTGTAATGCCTCCCAGAATGTAAGGTCTGCTGTGCTGTGGCTGACCCTTGTTCCCACGTGTAAGAAGGGGGTAGTTTCCAGTGACCTGATACCTGGTTGGTGTCTCCAAGTGGTGACCTAAAGGTGAAAGGCTGTGGTCTCCTCCCCAGCTGCTGCTCTGTCTGGTCTTTCTGTCAGGGATGCTTCATCAGGGATGGGGAAAAGTGGGGACAACAGGTGACATTTTACTGGGGGGTGGGTAGTTACCCCGAAGTGGGAAACAGCAAAACAGCTGAAGACAGTGCTTTTGTTTAGCACCCTGGAACAGCCTGGTCCTACACCCCAAGTATTTTTCCTGTGTTCACTATCAAGCCCCGAGTGTGATATTTTGGCTGCATTTACGAACTATCATGGTCAAAAACTTGTACGGATCGCTGTGTTGCGTGTCATCCTGTGGCTTTGGGCTGCAATATCCATCAAGTGCTTCTGTCTTATTACTTAAACCCTTAGAGCAGAAAACATGCACATTCCGTGGGCTGTCCCGTTCRCGTTTTGGTGTTGTTGCACCTGTTGCTATTGTCCAAGCCAGAGGATGGAGGTGATGGTAAAAGCAGATGGAAGCCACGGCCATCTGGAGGGAGATGTGGCAGCAGCCAGCTGTGAGATTCCCTCCAGCTTGGATGAGCAGCTCTTGCTGGATGTGTGGCTCTGTTGTTTTCAAACGGGCTTTTTTTTCCCTCGCTGTTCCTTTGTAGTCCTGTTTTGTAAAAGAAATAAAAGAGCAGATTACAGTTCTCTGCCGGGAGAGAGGAAGGGAAGAGGAGGCCGTTGCGCGGATGTTCTTTGGAGGTTATCTCAGATGGTTTTCAGATGATGGTAGAAGGGGAGTGTGCCAAAAAGTTGAATCACACAGTGTCATACCAGAGCCTCGAGTTTTCCAGAGTACTTTTGTGTCGCACATAATGCCCACATCTTGGATGCTGAGCTCTGAGACGTTTCCTCGGTGTTCCTGTGGTGCTTTGATGAGAAAAAGTCTTTTTGAATTACAGGGATTGGTTAGCTGTCTTTTAGAAAAATAAATTCCAAGTGGTCTTTGTTAACCGCTGAATGATAGGGTTTTGTGGCATAAAATAGAAGTTCACTCAGACTGCACATTTTTGTTCTGAAATCGGCAGGAGGAGGAAATGCTGATATGGGTGTATACATGGGAGGAAGATTTATCAAAGAAGCATACATTCACACACCCTCTCTTTTTTAAAGTTATGGTCAGTAAATGATAGGCTTCCTTCCCTTGTTTTTGACTGCCAAATAGATTTCTAACGAAATTATTTATATACRCTTCCATTTAAAAAATAGAAAGCATCACCGGGTCAGTGCGAGGGCTCAGCATCCACTTTAGAGTGGGAGATTAGGAAACTTCAGGCACAACCTCCAGCCCTTCCTGTCAGCACAATTTCTCTCTAGGAAGGGAAGATGGATAAAGTGAATTCCACATTTTGTTGTGGATAGTTTGCGTATCGGTTTCTTCCTGCTTATTTTAACGTCCCTTGATTGCAGTGCATGTTCCTTGCTGTTGACGGGCTTAAATCTTCCCCCTGTAACTTTGATCACCTTTATTGCTTTTTGAGTATGGCTCGTGGTGACAATGACAGTAGAGCTGGTTGTGAATGAGGATGGTGGCAAGGCCAGTGCTGGTGCTGTACCTGCTCCCTTGCAGCATGAACAGTTCTCCTCCTGCCTTCTCCATCACCAAGGTACCTGGTGAGTTATGAGTTACAAATTAGAGTTGTCAGTTAGACTTACTTTTTAAAAAAATACAAGCAAACACAGAAAAAATAAATRCTATCCAACCTGCAATCCTAAAATCCTCGATACTGAGGGAAGTATTTTCCCCAGACCAAGCAAAAATGTATGTATAGAAAGTTTGCCCTTCGTTGCTAGGCTCACTAGACATACTCTATTTATATTGCTGAACTGGCCAAGACAGTCAGGATGTAGGTTTTCAGGCAAATGAGTGTGTGTCTGTGCTTGCACAGCCTTTCTTCTTCGGGGATGTTCTTCCTGTTTCCTTTTCAGTATTTCTCCTAAAATTAGTTTCTTTATGACAGTCGACACAATTGGGTACTTCTAGATAAAATATTATGAGTAAAGGGGAAAAAATGTTACTGTTCTTAGTCTCCCTGTGGGTCTGAGTGATGCTRGTGGTGATTAGTTAGTACCACTTGTTTTAATTGCTGGTGTTCGAGCTGTAAAAACCAAGGACACATTTAACCATCAATGACCAAACCATCTCCTCAAAGACTTTTTGCACCTGGGTTGAGTGATCTGTAATTCTGGAGAAATGTTTCTTTGCTTACACTTCGTTACCAATCTTCACAGTTTAATGGACAACCACTGTTCGTTTTATGGTTACCCTTTGTCTGAAGATTCCATGCCCATTCTTCCCTCCCCACTGCCCCTAAGATGCCGTGCAGGGAAGAYGTCCTTGCCAAAGGCAGAAAGTCGGGCTCCCCGTGATTGCACCGTTAGGAATGTGGTGCTGTAGCACAGCAGCAGCCCATAGAGGATAGGGGTTTGTGAGTGCAGGTCCTTCACACACCCTTCAACTGGCTCTGCATCACCTGAGAGGAGATACCTCAAGCCTATGCAGCAGGGCCAGAAGGACTTTGGGATCCCAAGGGACTTAGAGTCCCACCTGGATCTGTCATCTCAGAGATCACTTTGTTTAAAACCCTGCATGTTTCACTACTCTGTTTTAAAATCTCCCGCTTTTTAAAATAGGGAAGTGTAGAAAAAGTAGCGAAATGGACTAAAGCAAYGGGCAGAAACCCCAGGGATCTTAAGGTCGGAGCCAGCTGTGCTTTGCTGTGCTGCAGCAGGAGCAGCAGAGGGAGCACAAGCTAACACATCATTGCTTTACCAAGAGCTRTACTGTCATCGCCGATGACATTTTGCTCGATGGATGAAGATCAAGAATGAAAAAAAAAACCCCTAGCCTAGTGAGTTTGCCACAGGATAGGAGGATAATATCCCCTRTATTAAATGTGGAGGGGTAGCAAATGGAAACGTATCCTATTACAGCTTCTGTTTTAAATTTTATGCTCTCTGTGAAGCTCCAGGTTGCATGATGTCAGTACAGTTTCATGCCAGGCTGCAGCCGAGGGAAGATTGATGCTGTGTGGTTTTGGAGGGCTGTGGTGCCGTCCTGCCTCGTGGCGTTCTCCTGATAGACCTGAAGCAGCAGATTAAGAATTTTAGGGATTGGAAAGGAAAACGATGATGGCAAACAACTGGCCAAGTTGTCTTTGGTGGGTGAGATTAGAACCATGAGCTGGTCAGGTTCTTTCAGCACACAGCAGCCTGGCCTGGCCTGGCCTGCAGGCAGGATTTAAAGCAGAGCTCCATTTTCACTGAGTTTACGATCGTGCACAAAAAATACATATCTTTTCCTTGAGGTCCGTTGTGTCCTTTCAAACTTGGGCAGTGTGGGCTCTCTTCATCCTTGCAGTCCTTGCCATCCTGCCAGGGCTTTCAGAGCGGATTGTCATCACCAATGTCACCAACTCGTAGTTGTCTCTGTTCTCTTAACCCTTAGGCGTGCAATTCTGTCAGCTGTTTTCCCCATAATCAAAACTTTGGACAGCATTGAATTTCCTCCTGCCAGTTCCCAAAGCAAAGTCCCAAATAAGGTCAAAGAGGAGAGATATATTATTTTTTTTTCCCCCGGGAGTTTTAATAAACCAAATGCAAGCTCTAGGTTTTTCCTTTAAATTAGAGATTGCCAATAGCAAATCTTTGCTTTGTTGAATTATTCAGCAGAAGCAAAGGTTACTGAAACGTGCACAGATAGATGGCTGGAGACCCAGAGGGATAACTTAAAAAAGCCCTGGCAGTACTGGGGGCAGGAGCCAGTTTTGATCTCAGAGAATAGAATTGTCTTTGTGCAGATAAAATAAAAGCACTRGTGTCCTTGGAAAAATTCACCCTTTCCACCTTGCTGTTTTATTCAGCAGCCTACTTTGTTTCTGAGGCCACTGCTGACTGTACACTGGAGATAGGCACAGGCTGCTGGGAATCAACAGGTTATCTGAGCAGGTCAGGCAGCCAGGTCATTGTTTTCCAGGAACTCTTGTTCAACAGGCAATTGCATAATGCTCAGAAGTTGGATGCACAGATGGAGGCCTTTATAGTATTCATTACCTATGAAATTAATTACCAGCTCCRTAGATTTTCAATGTGTGATTTGCTGGATAGCCACTTTTGAATATCTTCTGGAAGTGGCTGTTTATTCTCCCAAGTACTGATTTTTGTGTTTCGGAGAAACTTCCCTGGTGTATCTTTATTCATAGTTCTCCTGTGAATCTCCACAAGCATCAGCTGGTCTCTGAGCATGTAAGCTGCCCTTCCCAAACTTATGTAGGGTTTTCTGTGCATCAGAGCGCTGGTGTACTGCTGCCCAGGAGCCCTTCTCCCATAGCCATGAGGGRGGGTTTAGTCAGTGAATAGCATCAGGCTGGAAAACCAAAGAGACCACCGTGGCATCCGATCCCCAGCTTTCACAGGCTACAGAGCTTATTAAAATGTGTCCCAGAGATACGTGATATTTTCTAGAAGTCTATTTAACTCCAGCACAAGTAGAAAAACCTTGCCTGGTTTTATTAATTTCAGTTGTTTTCCTTCTGGGCAGTCCCATGATAGGTTAGAACAAGGTGAGATCCAGTTACAGACTCATTTGTGTGAAGAATCTACTTAGAAAAACATTGAAGGTCTAGTGCAAGACCTCTGACATTAAATCTCTGATACAAAACATGGTCACCTGTTGTAGTCTGTGTTTCTRTATGACTCCCTTTCGTTTACCAGAAGCAGAGAGCTAAAGATCAAAAGCCACAAATTGACAGCACCATGGCCTTTGCTGTTACCAACTTTTGGTAGAAAGGTGACTTTATCCGGTGTTGGTATTTTGCCCCTAATACTCTTCAAAACAGTAGTTTTAAGGAAAACGTCCAGATGCTGATATTGGAGAGGTTTATTTTATTTTTCTCCTTTATAATGATGTTGGCTATATGAATATAATTTATCWTGATTTGGTTTAGCTTCAGCCAGCTGTTTTTGATTGAAGAGCTGATCTTATTTCATCAGCAGGAGAGCTCAGAAGTGAGAGAAGTAGCACCAAAAGAGCAAAATACAGCATCTAGCATCATCTATAAACTTCCAGCACTGGCTCTTTTTGCRTCTAGCCTTTCCTGTTAGTTTAATATAAAAGTTGGAGATCAATCTGTGGCTTTTTTGTGTGAGTGCGCTGTGAAAGGTAGTTCTCTTCATATGCACCTCTGTCTTACTAATATCCTGTGTGGGGAGAGAAAAATGGACATTTGCAACAGAAAACCATTGTAATTTGTGGCTTAAGTTATTTTTTTGAGGTAGACAGCACAAAAAGCATTCTATGAGCATACCCACCTGTGCAGATGTAAAAAAACCTCAGAGCTTTGGGACTGGATTTACACAGACGTTTTTGCAATTGAAAGACCTCTCTGTAAATAGCGAGGCAACGACAATTGGGTTTGTCACTTCTCATTTCTTTCCAGTTTTCTTTTTCTGCCCTGAGGAACGAGGTTTGGCCTCCAGAGCTCATGGTCAGTGTTTGGCAGTGTCCCTCCTGGTGCTGCTTACTGGTGTTAAGTGCTGGTAGCTTGGTCTCTCTGTCAAGGCCCTGGATGCAGGGGACCTATCTCAAGAAACAGCAAAAAGCTGAACAGTTGTACAGCTGGTAGACCCATTTGCTCATTTTCTTAGATCCAGGGAGAGTTTACTTTACCCTAATCCAGTATTCGGTTAGTAAATTCTGCTGAGGCATTGATCCTGTTTCCAAAACAATTTTCCCGGGTCTTGAGGGAAATCAAGATGAGCGTAGAGCTACTTGATCTATCAGAGCAGAACTTGAAACAGCACATACYGTGTCGGTTTAAAGAAAAAGAGTGATATAGGGAAATAGAAACTCATTTTGTCTTCAGAAGGGTTGGAAGGAGGTCGTTCTCAGCACAATTGATGGAGCTGCACGGGAGAGCTCCCCGCCAAAAAGCACTGTGTGCGCTGGGAGTCAAGATAGCTTCAAGGGAATGTTGGACAATGTATGGAAACCACATCCTGCTCAAGAAATCCTTGAACTGAAAATGGCTGGAAGCTGGGAAGTGTAGGGGGAATTACTCTTACGTGTGTCCCGGTGCTTTTTTTATCTCTGTGGTTTTACACTTGCCTTTTCACTCAGAATTATCGAATCRTTTCAGGTGAAAAAGACCTCCAAGACCACAGAGTCCAACACTGCCATGTCCAAACAAACCCAAACCCCAGCAATATGTTTTTTCTTAAGAAATTTTTCTATACGTGCTTTTCATAAATTACTTCTGTCACAAATGTTAACTGGTTGGAATTGAAGTTGGGCTCTTGCTTACTGCAGTAATGAAGGCCTGAGCTGGTGCACCTTTGGTCTAAGTATGAGCATTCTCATGCTGCTACATAGCAGCAAAAGCAATGAAAAAATGATTTCTGCAGCTCCATCTCTTTATTGGACAACAAAATAAATGTTATTTTGGGCTTGCTGCATCAAGGGAGGGATTGCTTAGTCATTTTTAATGGCAAAGTTAGTAATGCTTTGTAAAGGCATGTCCAGGGAATTTGTAAAACAGTTGTTACCATATATATTTCTTAGAGTGGTTATAGAAGTGCCTGTCTGGGATACCACAGGTACAGTTGATCCTCTCTTTGGGCATGGGGATGAACCAGCTAGTTGATTTCCAGATTTTTCCAGTCTTACTTCTTTTGTGTTTGTAATGCAGGACAGAAGGCCTTGGCATTGCTTTGAGGACTGCTAATCCYAGCAGGGTTGAATAACTCAGACATACTCCAATTTTAGGCCAAGCCATGGTACAGTAGCATTAATAAATTGCAATTCAAGCTGCAGTGCCCTAAAATAGGAACAAATGTGTTCTGAGATGGAAAATCAATTAAGGTGTTTACAAATGAATTGCTGTCAATTGTAGAAGGTTTTTTTTTTTGGCAGGTTACCTTTCTCCCTACTGTTAGTCCTRTAAACCTTCTAGGTAGGTTTAAGCAAACAAAAGACTTTTTTTTCCCCTTTTGCTCTTTTCCAGTAGATTTAAGAAGAAGGAATGGCTTGCTTCCARCCACTTGTGTTTCTCTAGCAAATGCTTACCTGGGRTATTCTGGTGGTCTGTTAAGGCACATGCAGCCCAGGGCATTGCATTGTTCTGGCAAGAAGGAAGGGCTGCCAAAAACAATACTGAGCYGAGATTTCAGATTCATTCCTTATCCACCTCTGCTTTCTTGATACGCATCCCTTTTTCGTTTAAGAGGATGTGTTTCACAGTCTCAGGAAGGGCAGTGTTTTTCCGGCCCCTGTGTTCATTTCTGAATTATTTTTTTTTTTTGGGCCATAATTTCTGTTAATAACGAAAGCTTCACACAAATATTTCTTTTGATTTTAATTTACGGTTCTTCAGCCTCTGCATGTGTGTATGGGAAAAAGGGCTTGCCTTTTACAGCACTGTGGGAGGTACAACAGGAATTCATCATTTCAAAAAACATCGGCAGAAGCCGGTTAACTGGCTGCCTTTCTCAGAGCATCTTCTTCAATGTGAAAGACACCAAGGGTTGTTAAAATATTCATGTACCACTGTAACCCTAGGCAGGAGGATACATCACCCAAAGAAGTGAAAGTGGGGTCAAATAAATAAATAATGCACGTTCAGAAGCCATTGTCATTAAGTAAAGGMTGAGTGAGCCACAGGTTTTATTCAGGTAGTGTGAAGTTTCTTACAAAATCTGTGAAGTCTGAGGTCAGAGAGCTTTGTTGCTGTCTTTTTGGTCAATATGGTATAAGAATATTAGACCAGTGTGTAGGTCTTSGTCTCAATATTGCTTTTAAAGCACATATTTTGAAAATACCTGCATGTGTGTATATATACGTTAGGTAAAGACAGCAAATAGATTTAAACMCCACAAAGAAAAAAGCCCAACCAAACCTGAGATATTACTTAGTTAGTCTTTTTTAAATTGTGTTTTGGTATGTTCCTTTGATTAGAAGTTGGAGAAGCTATCTTCCATCATGTACTCTGTCACCTAAATAGTGTTAATAATTTCAATCTTAGGTAAAGTAATGGTTTGGATTTTTGTGACTGTTTTGTCACAGATGTAACTGAAGCTTGAAATGCTAATGTCCTTTACAGGTGGCATGCCAAAATAGATGAATAATGTTCTCTGAACTTTACAGATGATAATCTGTCTACCAGAGACAGATTTCATCAAGCAAGTGAAAGGGGTAATTAGAATGAAGGACAGCCTTGCAGAAMGGGGAGACATTTGTTATTAAGAGCCCTATAAAAATATTTCCTTCTGTAAACACAGCTGCTGTATGAAATGTTATTTTAAAATATATTGTGAGTGTCATGTAAACGTCTAATTGACAGCTGAGATATTGCAGAATGTAATCTGTGTCTGTGGGTCAGGAGAAGAAAGTGATAATTCAATGACGAGACTTTTTTGACACAGTAGTCGCAAATTCARACTTTCTGTGTGCTTCTTGCTTGCRGATTTAGATAATATTTAGCTTTTCTCATGGGACTTCAGTTGTCCAGGATGTGCCTCCTCYCTGTTTGAGCTCCATCAAGAGCCTGTTCAAGCCCTCTGATGGCTGTTTGTGGACGGGAGCAGAGCAGTGTTTCCCTGCATTTTCCCGGCCAAGCCTGGCACGGCCGCCTTCARTTGGCCATGTGTAGATGGCAGCATTTACCTACTGTGCTTCCCTCTTCAAAGACTTCAGGTGATGGGGATGAGCAGTTCTGAGTGCTGCAAAAAATAGYCTTTCAGAAAAGAAAGTTGGCTATTTGGGTTAAAAAAGGGCAGTGCTGGGTGTTGGTGGGTCCTGATGAGAAGCAGTGCTCTGGACCCTGCCTCTGGGCCATCGTGCTGGCAGTGGTGACTTGCCTTTCCCAGAAACAGCATTCCTGTTTTTTGGGGTGTCATCCGAATCTCRTTGTTTTTCACAGTGAAAAGTCTGTGTGAGTGCTCTCCAAAATGTTTTTGCCTACTTGAGATTTGGTGGTTTTTTTTAAGTGCCCTGTTCCTCATTATTCAAGTTTAACTTGAATAAAAAATGTGAGGAATACAGAAATTCTTAGMTGTCTCTCTGTAGAATTTTTCTTATTTATTTAAAATCTTTTAAAGTAATTGTGTGCATAAGGATTACATACGCCCTAAAAATCTCTCTTGCCATGAAGTCCAGCTGTTGAACAAGTAAGAGACAGGTTTTGGAAAGTAAACACTGCGTGGCACAGAATTTGAATGGAGCACGAGGCAGCCTTCTTCTTTTTGCAGCACTGGGAAAAGTTAAAGAGAATTTTCAAATTTTGTTGCTCTTTGCTTTTGACCTAGTCTATCMCCCCACTCTGTAATATGCTTATAACCTGTTAAACTCCTATTATTATTATTCCTCCCATTGCTTTGCACTAAGCAATCCATTGGAGTCAGCTCATAGGCAGCAGCTTGTGTGCTTTGGAGCAGGTGAGTTCCTGGGATGTGTGGAATGCTGCGACAAACACTCCAAACTTGTGATCTCCTGGGAAACTTACAGCAAATTAACAGATCTCTTTCCTTCTCCCAGTATCCCGTAATCATAAGCCACCAGAAACAGCATCCCAGTGCTGCACAGATCCACTTGATCCCTGTGAGCTCAAAAATATTTATATATTTCACCACTGTAAACCYAGTTCAGTTAGTTTGTGGAGCTGCCCTGATTATTTTCACCTTGTGGAACAACAGAGTGTTTAATTTTACTCCAGTTCAAACATTTGCCATCTTGCTAACACACACACCCGGGAGAACACCTTTTAGCTTTCAGGTTCCAAACCAAGTGTAATAATTGGCATGTTTGCCTGAGAGGAAAAAGTTGGATCCATATATTTCCTATCTTACTGATTCTGTGTAGTTTCTTTAATTTAAAGAAAGATTACAGGAACAGGAACTAATGCAAACTCTGTTGTCTTTYGATAAACACAGTAATCTTTATTTTTCAGAATGTGGCTGTAGGGACAACTTTTACTCTGGTAGGCTCAGCCTTATCCTAGGACAATGCTTGGGTGAAATGATGAGGAAATGTTCAGTGTGTGCTAGCAAGGATCACAGTTCAGTATTCTACCTTCTTCTGTAAACTCARGGTGAGAATATACTGTACAGACTGCCTCTGCCCCRAGGAGTTTGCAGTACAAATAAAATCAGAGCAGAGTGCACTGGGGAAAGCAGAAAGGAAATACCTAAGTTTGAAAAAAATRAAAGAAAGATCTTCAACTTATTATTGTTGACTCATATTTCTGGCTATTCTATTAAATATAAAATGAGATGAGAGCAAAAACAATACCTGGAAACTCCACGGTGTCCAAGAGTAGGAGAAATTTCGCTGTATAGGGTTTTAGTATTATAAGATTTTTATAAGAGTCCATGACTTTGCAAGTTCTGTTGCCATAAGGATTGGCAGCGAAGCATAGCAAAGCAATAAAAGGCCAAGGCGTGGAGCCAAATACTTCTGTTTGTAATTGTGGTGGTGATGTGCAGAGCAGCAGGAAGAGCAAATCCAGTGCAGATGGTTTTTGTATGAAGGCTTGACTTTTATTGGTGATAGCGCTCGAGGTGGTGTTGATACTCTGCTATCCCTGGATTAAGGTTTGGGTTGTGGAGCGTTTGAAAGGGATGCAGGCAGGTACCCTGCACACATCGTGGATGGTGCTGAGCTGAAGTGTGAAGCTTCGCTTTGGTTRTCCTGTTTTCTCACTGAGGTCTCTACCAGGTTGGTCTTATCGACTGCTGGTAGTCACTGTTCAACCAAACTGTTTCCTAAAGTGTTGTGGTAKCCACAGAGGGAAGGTTGAGAGGAACCTGCACATTTTCCAGCACAGGGGTGGGACCTCGTGTGCCTTCATTGTTCCTGGCAGTGACTTCTGCTTCTTCCTAGGCTCTCCTCCCTTCCAGCGCTGCAGCGTTTCCTCCTGGTGCTGACCTAAGTTGTTTTTATTAYTGTTTAAGTCCTTTGGTTTTTAGACATGCAGGACAATTTATTATCTTTCTGCTTTGAGGCTATTTTAGTATAATTTCTCTGTGTCTTCATTTTCAAGACCGAATCTCATCTCTTTCAATTCACCCAGTTCGTGGGTCATGTTTRATGACTACAGTCATCATTGCTGCTCTTTTCTGAGCGTTTTCCCTTAGTTCCACACAGTTACTGGATTTCTGCACTGGAATTTGATCCAAAGGCTGTAGCTAAGGTGAGCCTGTGAGTGCACAACAGAAGGCTTCTTTCCCGTGCCATCCGCGTGGCACTCCTGGTTTATGCCGTAGCATGTGGCTCGCCTTTCCTGCATCTGGGGCACATTACTGGCTTGTGTTCAGATGGGAAGACCCCACTCCAACAGAGAGATGTGACATCTGTGGCTTTTCCCCTGTGGCAAGTGTTTGTTGCTCCCTCGCTGCAGGAAATTAGGTCTGTTGTACACAGTCGGCTGGTTTTTATCTCCTCGTTATCTCCTAGGTGCCTGTGAACCCTTTCCTCGGCTGTCTAGGTGGTATCTCTCTCCTTTTGCMTTCTTCTAGAAAAAGGTGTATATAAAACCTCTTGCTAATGGCTTTGGAAYGAGCAGGTGATCTTTCCTCCTTACCTCCCCTCGCTTCTCCTTCAGGAGCGATCGTGACATGGAAACAATGCTGGGACATAACTGCTCACCAGAAGGGACATATTAAACACAAATCCCTGTCAGGAGCGTGGGTTGGAAGGTGGCTTGTAAAACACTCAGGATATATTGACTACGCGTCGCCCACAGCGCTGCCTGCCTGCTCGGGAAGGACATTGAAGTGTGCACAGGAGAGCGGTAAAAACCMTGAGAAGATTGCAGGTAGAGAGTAAGGCCAGTGGAGAAAGCCTGTGGGAGGCAGTTCATTTTTCAGTGGTTGGAAGACAGGCGCTTTCTTAGTTTGGCTACTTGGATACAAGGAGAGACACAGGTATTAATGGCAGGGGGATCAAAGTAGCAAGGTTGAGAGTGGGAAATAGGCAGGGTTTTGGAAAACTGCACCTTCTGTGGCACCACCACTGCCCCAGTGGCTCGTACAGGAGGGGATGAACTGTGGGTGATGTTAATGGGAATGATAACTCAGGTTATCTTCTCCTTTCCTTAAGGAAGTGTCAGACCCTGCAAATCCCTCAGTGCAAGTAGGTGAATACTCTGCCGAGGAAAGTAGTGTTAGGCTCTTCCTGAATAAATCCCATGCAATTCATGCTGTTACATTAATACACCCATAATCATGGTAACTCAACCCATTTGTAACTGTGCAGCTACGAACAATGGAAGAGACCTCACAGCCTTTTCCAACAAATGGGATATGTTACCACATAGAAGCTGCACTCCAAATGTGCGTGGCACTGCTGCTTCAGTAGGACAAGGACACAGACCAAATTGCATGTCCAGGAAAATATTTGGACCTCCTCCACTTGGTTCTCAAGTATTTGGCAGAGCAGAGACTGAAACTGAGATAACAGCCCTTGTTTGCCAGGCCTGGAATAATCTCAGTGGACATGGGGAGAGGGAGCAGCCATTCCCAGAGGATGCAGCTCTGCACGGTGCTGGCAGCAGGAAATAAGCAGGTGGTCTCTATGAAATACTGAATATTTTTTTACCTTCTGTTTGAAAGCATCTTTCTGAGACTTTCTGTAGGCTTTGTGGATATTCGGTAGCTTGGAGCTTTGAGATATGTCTCATTTTGAATTCCCACTGAAATTACTCGGTTATCCATCCCTCCTACTGAGATCCCCCAGGAGCTGGTCGAGGTTTGCTCTGAACTAAGTATTGGTGTAATACCTGCAGAAATCTTCTTCCTAAAATATGAGGCAGGGTTAATGCTGACAGCTCTCTTTGGCTTAAAATGTGCTTTGTTTGTTCTGACCATAAAGTTTTTATTTTGAGGAGATTTTTCTAAAATACATTCAACAGAACATTTTTATTTTATTCCTTGTTTGTAAAACGCAATTGCTAGACAATGAATGCTTATGATGAAGCTCTCCAATGGAGATTTTTTCTTTTGCTAATAAATTCCTGGAAGGCAGCTCGTCAAACCTTTTTGTATTTGAAAACGTAAAGCCCACACACACCTTTTTTAAACTGAACTTTTGTCCAATGAATCATTAACTTAGTCCCATCAGTGGGTTCATACCCACTGTGTGAACTTAATATATTTTTTTTTGCTTGGCTTGAGGTTGTGAGATGATATCTGGTCATGGTTTTAAGGTTATTGTTGACAGGGCTGAGCAGCTGTACWCAAGCAGATGCAAAGGCTTAAGAGCAGATGCCGTAATTACAGAATTACAGATGTACTCATTTATTTCTGTTTTTAAATTTACCTCTTTTTTTCCCCCCTCTCTCTTTTTAAACCGTACTCTGTAAGTGCAGGTGTATTTTCCAATGGTGTCTGCTGAGAGGATGGCTCACTCTAAGGCACAGCCCTGTGTCCATTGAAATTTGAGGCTGTATGTRGTAGTAAGTGCAGTAATAACCTGATTTTTTCTCTGGTGCATCAGCTGTGTATGAGTTATCTGGGTTACTGGAGCATTTGGCTCTTGGCAGGCGCTACCTGGCCCCGTGCCAAATGAGACACACAACTTTCGTTGCTGTGGTGCCTGAGTTGTACAAATAAGCTGCTTTTTAGGCCCACAGGAAAAAAAACACGTCGGTTGGAATTGTTAGTCACCTTTCCTTAGTCACATTTTAGAGAAACAAGATGGTATCGTAGCCATTGTGCAGAGTTACACAATTGGAAGGGGCTCGTGGTGAGAGTAACATAAATCTTTTTAGCTGGCATTATTTTGTTGCATGGTTGCTGTTTTCTGTTTTCTAGCAGATGACTCACATAATGGACCACTTTCTGGCATGGTTACTGCAGTCAGTAGGATTTACAGCAGCAGGATTTTTGATRTAAGTTAATTACGATTTCAATGCCAGGAAATAAGCTCAAGTTTAGAAGAAAAAAAAGAAATTAAAGTGCTGCTCTGTTTCTGTGTAGTCTGAGGGTATTATTTGTCAAACTGATTATCAAATTCATGGTGTTAATGGAGTTAGTCTTAATAAGATGCATACATGAATGTACCGAAAAAACAGAGGAGCTGAGCTGTCTT
Source organism: Amblyornis subalaris (assembly GCA_018881555.1). Classification (NCBI taxonomy): domain Eukaryota; kingdom Metazoa; phylum Chordata; class Aves; order Passeriformes; family Ptilonorhynchidae; genus Amblyornis; species Amblyornis subalaris. The sequence continues at coordinate 2,020,553 of JACAXG010000007.1, forward strand.
TGTGCATAAATTAGAAAATTTGATAAGCTACTATGATATGAGTGTGGCACTGTAAGCTTGATTAGAAAGTACCAGTGAGGTCAATGACTGTATACTATAAAAATTAGCACAGAATTTGATGTGCTTTTTGTGATGATTTTATTAGTTCAGCAATTTATTTATAATGTTGTAGCTGTGTATTAAATGAAAGAGCCACAAATACTGGCAGTCATGGTTTGCAGCACAATTCCTGAGCCTGCAAAGTACAAAGTTATTACAAAAACAACATATACTAAGCCCAAGAACTAAAAGTTGAATGTTGATTGAGCTCATGCTGAAATGCAGTGAATAAATATGATTTTGAAGCTACTTGCATATTTTTAATGACCTTGTATGTAAAGAAAGTAATGATAATGTACTTTGTAAGCTGCTTTCTAATGCTGTTCTGATGTCTGTGGTGTTTTACCAGGGGCTGCTAGAAACATAGGAAAAGACTTTTGTCTAACATTAATGGAAGAAGGATGCCTTCATAAGTGTCAAACTACTTTAGGTCAGTAGAAAAGTGTTTTGGTAGCCCTGTTTGCATTTCTGCTGGTCATTAGGTAYACGTTCATCAGCCTGAAAAATAAGAAAAGGATTGAGGCAGCAGGTAGGGATTTACCAGAGGTGCCCATGTCTCCTGGGGATGGGGATGTGCAGGATACCTGAAGACCCCAAAACACTGCCCAAAGGGATGTCTGAGCAGTTGAGCCCCTCTGGCACATTCGGGGTCACCTCTGCTTGGTTTTGCCCCTCCAAGCTGTGCTGTTGGTCTGGGCTTGTAAAGTCATATTGGGAGGCTTATTCTGCTTTGTAAGGTTTTTCTTTGTAAGATTTTCTGTTTCTTTTGCTTGTTTTTCTCTAAGGCCTAAGAAGGGGAAAGCTTTAGAGCCGGCGTAGGGTATAATTATCAAAGGCCTCAATTGTATTGAGGTCGGCACATTGTGGGGGGAATGAAGGGGCTTTGCTCAGCCTGGTTCCCTCCAGCTCCAGGTCAGACCTCGTTTGCAGTGAGGGCTCTGTGGGCAGGGTGGGTTTGGGGAGGAGAGGTGGCTGAGAGAGCTCAGCCATCGTCATGAGGAGGCCATTTGGAGCTCCTCGCCCATCCAAGCATAATGTTATATCAAGCCCAGAGAAATACAAGAACTCCCTGTGCTTTTGTTGCCCTGGACACCAGGATGACAGAGCTGGATCTGAACTGAATCACAGAGTGGTTTGGGTTGGAAGGGACCTTAAAGATCATCTCATTCCACAGCCCTGCCACGGACAGGGACACCTTCCACTATCCCAGGTTGCTCCAAGCCTCATCCAGCCTGTCCTTGGACACTTCCAGGGGTGGGGCATCCACAGCTGCTCTGGGCAGCCTGTGCCAGGGCCTCACCGCCCTCACAGCGGAGTTTCTTTTCCATAGCATTTATTAACACAAGGCAGACTGTAGGTTCTGGCAGTCTAGACAGAACCATAATGTTTCTTCTGGCTTTTCTCATTAATTTTGACAGATTTGAGGGGTTTGCATTTCTGCACAAAGAGGTTTCAATTAACCCTTTTAACTTGCTTGTATCATAGGCTCATTTTAATTCACTCGGCAGTGTTTGCCAAGCACATTAATCTGTGCTATATATATATATATATGTGCAAAGAAAGGCGTTAACCTTGCTGGAGTCTCTCGGGATTTGTTTTGGGATAACTGAAAACAGAATGCGAATCCAGCCATCAATTAACATTGTTACTAGTATTCTCCCTTCATTTCTTTTTACTGTTGTTATTGTAACCTGAATTACTGCAATCATAACCTGTAACTTTCTCCCTGAAGCATATTGCAAATACTTACAGCATTTTGCAAACTGTCTCGTGTTGGGGAATTGCCATAGCCTGGTTGGAGAGCATCTGTGACTTACTGAGCTTCAAGGAGTAWGAAAGTTGTTGAGTGTGGTTTGGTGATGCCTGTGTAAGAAATGCACTGGGAAAAATGCACAATTAATAGTTATAATAATATAGTCATAATAGTTCATCATTTTGGACAGTATCTTCTTTTGAGACAAAGTATGACCTGTCAGCAAGTGGCACACAGCAGGGAGTGTGTCRTTGATTCATAAAGCATAAAGGAAAGGTAAATAACACCTTCTGCTTTTCTGTASTATAGTTTGGTCATAGAAGTCACTGAAGGAGTGACTTCAATTTACGCATGCTTTTTGGGGGCTGAGATTTCTTGTAAGAGGTTTCCTTCATCCCTTTGTCATTAGCGACCATACAGCTTTTGGATAATGTCACATTCTGACTGAAAATGAGGAATGATGAGGGCTTAGGCTGGCAGCCAGATCTGCCATAAACTGCACTGTACCACTCCAATCACCTTATGTCTCCAAACCTTATTTTTTCCCCTGGAAGACAGATTCCATAATATTTTACTGCTAAAAAGATGCCTTTAATCATGTTTGAGAAAGTCTRCTGGAAGTTTGTAGAAGGCAGCTATTGATAAATGCAGAGACTACTTTTATTAACTTCTCACAAATGCTAACATTTCAAGCAATGTGATTCAAGATAGGTGTGGATATTTTCAGCTATACAATGTTTTTAAACAGAACATCTGCATCTCTACTTCCTATGCAATTACTTGTAAGAGAAACAAATCCCTGTCAAGCACACCATGATGTCTTCGAGGCATAATGCTGTCCCTGTTGCCCTATCACCAGCTGTTCATTGKGAAATTATGTTGGTAATTATGTTGTTGTCACCATTAACACGATGAGCTAGCGGAGGCATTTGAGTCRATGCCATTTTTTTAATTATTCAGAAGTCTTTGCCTGCCTTGTTTTCCTTCTTTCCACTCATTGCTTGATGACTTTCTCAGAAAGCTTTCAGGATTATTACACTTGTACCTAGAAAATACTTTTTTTGCAGAAAAGTTTTGCTCTGTCTTTCTTCAGTGTTACGCTTAGGAAATAAAATAAGGTGTGTCACACCCTATGGAAGCATCAAACCAGGCTGAGATTTAGGAATYTTAGGTGATGGTGAGGGAAATGGTACAAAAAAACAGGGAAAAAGCATTGGTTTTCAGACCTCTCCATGATGCCTAGGTTTGAGCTGTAATTTTCTTACTAAGAGTCAATGTGTGACTTTCTTTGGTTTGTTGTGTTAAATTTTGCCTACTCTCTGTTTCTGTTTTCCTGCCATATAATATAATATAATATAATATAATATAATATAATATAATATCATCATTTAACTGTAAGCCATTCAAATTTTGTCCTCAAAATACTTCTTTTTTTCCTCAATTGTCTGTAAAACTATTGAAATGCTTCAATTGTGAACATACAATGAGTGATCATCCTCTAATCTGTTCCATATGGATAGTGGGCCAGTTKGTACATCCACTACACAGAATTTTTGATTCAGTTAAAACCAGCAAGACAGAGACTGTTGCAACCTACAAGGTCTTTAGAAAAAATGTACTTTTAAAAAAAATCTCGTGCCACAACATAGACACCCTATTGAGGGCACAAATCAAAGGAAGTAAAACAAGGGGAAAACGCAAAGAAATTGAGCTTAGGTTCAATCTTCAAAAGACAGAATTATATCTTTTAGTTGTGTATTTAAGGGTTCTTGAACTCTGTGAAGTTTCTGAATCTTTTATGGTTACACTTGAACATTCATTCTGATTTGATTTGTTTTGTTTTTTCTTTTTTCCTGTGGTGCTCAGAAGGGAACTGGTGATTCTCAGCTCTTCTAAAATTCCTCCCATACATTTTAACTATCCAGAGACTTGTAGTAATGACCAGTGGTGGTGAACTTTCAAAGGATCAAAGATTTGGCACGATCAGGATAATAGCTGAAAAACYCAAGTGCTATAATACAAGGGATAGCTGAGTCACTTCAGTGGGGACATCAGACAGGGACCCGAGCAAGAAAAGGTTCTTTGGTTTCTCTTGTGCTTGAAATACCCTGAGAACCAGTGTCTTGTGGTGCATCTGCTTCCTGCCACACTGAAATTAAGGTATGCAGAAGTGCCAGTGTATTTCTTTCTTCTTTTTTTTTTYCCCTTTAAGGTTTRCTAAGATTATCAAAACTCAAAGTTTTTACTTGATTGAAGGGAGGCTTTGATGTGTCCTGTCTGGAGTAGACCAAGTAGCCCTGCTGGCAGCTGTGTTTGTGTTACAGTTGTCAACTGCTGGGGATATTTCTGACCCAGTAATCAGGGCTTGCTTGGGACTGTCCACAATAAAACCAAGTCGATGGAAGATCAGTTCTGGTGCAAAGAGCTGTGTGGAGAGATGTAATATAGGAATATGCCAGGATAGGATTTGGGCTATTAAAAGTTCTCGTTATTGATTGTAGCGGCCAGAGAGCGTAACTTCATAGTTTGATGGAGGTTYTGCATCTAGGGAAGATGGAGTGGATATTTAGGAACCAATAAAAGTCAAATCTCTGAATTTATGCTCAAATAAAACACTTCATATTCTTTATTAAGGAAGATGGCTGTAAGAATCCCACATAAGCACACTGTTCCAGCTATCCCAGCTATTTCTGTGAAAGTCTGGGGGTTTTCACTTGAGTTTTCTTCAGTGTGCAAGGTCATGTGTATATTTACAGATCTGATGAAATGATAAGTTTGAAATGTACCTTTCAATTAGTCTTTAATGCTTGATTTTCTATATTGTGTCAAATCCAAAGTCCAACAGCTGAGTAAGAAAATTCAAAAGGAAAGTGAGGGAAAACTAAAACTGCTGGCTGACATGAAGATTTCTATAAACTGAATTTCAGCTACCTTTCACATTCCCAGGCCGAAAGAAATGTGCTGTCCAGCTATTCAGAATATTTCTGGAGATGAAAGTTTGTAGTTATATATAAATTTGAATCTTCACAGTTTGGTGAGGAACCAATATAGTTTTTTAAATTCAGCTTCAAGAAGGGCTTTATTGCAAAACCTCATCACCAGAAACAGCAATTTTTTCAAGAAGAGATAATATAGACTCATTGAATCTTGTTGGGCAGAAGAATTAGGTTTTGGAGGCACGTGGGACTTTCTTTTTTGTCCAGGTATAGGACTTGGTCTGATACACAGTGACTGTTATCAAGTAGAACTTTCTTGGTAATTGTAGTAAAGGTTGCATAGCCATGGTGGCCCAAAAACATAACCTGGGGTAAGATTTGCATGAAGATACAGCTGCCTAAGTAAAAATTCTGATATAGGAGAGGAAAGTGGATAGAGGAGGGCTGGTGTGCCCAGCAAGTTGAAGTTCTTGACCCTGCCACTGTAGCCTTGAGGGTCAGCTGGCTCTGCTGAGGGCAGCCACATGAAAAGGTCCATCTGTGGCCACAGAAAAAAGCCTTTCTGGCCTCAAGTGGCCTGTGGCCACAGGGAAGGGGCCYTCTCTGACGCTGCAGGAGCAGATGTGAAGCTGCTGCATAAGCCTGAGGTCTGCAAAAGAGGAGTATGGTGAAGAGGGCATTTCCTTGAAATTTGTAAGAGGATGCAGAAATACTTGGAATTTCTAGCCTCCACAGTTCCCTGCTAGCAGCCTGTTGGTGCTGTGGGGGAAAAGCCTTTAGGCATTTCTATAAAACGGCCTCGTTCTTCTAAATGCGAAGCTGGAAAGTAACACGTTGGCCTTGTGTGTTTTATTGGCTGAAATCTATTTAGCTTCACATAGGGATTCTTCTCAGAAAGGTGCCACATATAAAACCCTCGTAACTGCAAACCATCAGTCAACATTCAGTCCTATATCTTTAATTCCCTTCTACTCACAGAAAAAWATCTGTGCTTTCTTTAGTGTCTATAGCAATGCTTTTTCTACTATGGTTCTGAGTAAAGAGCTTCTCTTTTGCTGTTTGAGCAGCCTCCAGTGATGGAGTGGATTTATCCTATTGTCCTGATGACTGTATGTGTCTTAAATGTCACACCTGTAAGTTTAATTAGGTGATTTATTTAATTTAGAGGTGTGACATTCCCATTCTTGAACTTCTCATGCTTGCGTTTTCTGACTTTATCTTTTTTTTTTTTTTTTTTCTGGCATGGACTGAAATGTTCTTACCGATTCAATCCATTTCTTATTACATGGCAGTAGACCTCATTTAATTAAATGCAAAGTTATAAACTAAATGGTTCCCAAATGTATACTGCTTTGAGTATTTAAGGGGAAAAAAAAATCCAAAAAGAAAAAGCTCACTAGGAAGTGTTTGCCAAGTGTTTGTGTTGGTTTGGCAGGTATTTGGAATTGAGTTTGTTACTAGGGGTACTCCTAGATATGATAAAAGTAACATCTTTATGAGAAAGTCACCCCTTTTTTTCTGTGGAAATGCCATAGTGCCATGTGTGTGTGCATATCCAGCATCCATGGAAAGGATGGGTGGGTGGAGGAGCTTTTCATGGTCCTTAGTGCCAGCCCAGCCCTGCCTTGGTTCCACTGCATTGCAATTGCTGGGCAGACCTCGGAGAAGTCTTAGTGTGCTAATTATTCCTATTGACATGGAGTTCAAAATAACTTTTTCCCACAATCAACCTATTTTTTAATCTGTATGAATATTGACTGAGCTATACATGTTACTCACTTACCAGTACTGACAATATAACCTGTATTTCATTGTGGTTTTGGTGGTGAAGGGGGTGGAAAAATGGCTGCTTGTGGCATTTCTTACCACTTTTATCCCTTGTACCAATTTGATGTTTATCTCTCATTTATTGTAAAGCTGGATTAGAATGGATTTCCATGCTTACGATTCTGTATGTTTTGATGTGTGTTTTAAAATCAGTGTGCTGTTACTGCCTTGAATTAGCCAGGGTTTGAGTAGTGCTTTCCTTACCCCAGTTTTAATTCCCTCTGTTGCATGTGAGACCGTGTCTCTTTTGAGGGAGCAGAAAATGATGTAGTGCCTAAATTACTTTAAAATATTGATTTCAGAAAGAACAAGAGTGGTAGCATGGCTTGCTTTGCCCTTAGGAGAACTTTTTTTCTAATCTTCTGGCTGGGAAATGTCAATGTCCTGTCCTGGCTGGTGGCCTTTTGCTGGGATAAGATTCTTTCTTTTCAGTGTCTTTCATCTGGACTTTGGCAAAAAAAGTTTGATGTAGCCACGGTAGGTAACGCATTTCCAGACAATGCCTTATTGTCTGCACAGGCTGGATGCAGAGACCTTGCATACTACTTAGAATCAAGATTAAATTACCAACCTTTTGGGCATTTTTATGTAAAATGCTCTTTATTATGGTTTTCTCATAGCTAAAGCATGAGTCACTTGCAAGCCATAATAGATTTTGGCTACGCTGCATGATGAAGTGTTCTGGATGCAGTGAAACATTTAATCAAGGCTCCAGGCAGTGCAACTCCCAGTGGTCACCTTAACAGATAGAACAAAAAAAAAGGAGAGAGAAAACGAAACAAATTATTGCACCTTTCTTTTGCACAGCACTAAGATCAATATTTGATAGAGACAACAGGAGAAAGTAGCTTCTTTTTCATTTTTAATTGTAAATGATGATGAAAGCAGATTTACAAGTGATTTAGAGTAGGTATAAGGAAGAAATTGTCCACGATGAGGGTGGTGAAACACTGGCACAGGTTGCCCAGAGGGGTGGTGGGTGTCCCATCTCTGGGAACATTCAGTGCCAGATTGGATGGGGCTCTGAGCAACCTGGTCTAGGTAAAAATGTCCCTGCTCATTGCAGAGGGGCTGAACTAGAGGATCTTTAAAGGTCCTTTCTAACCCAAACAATTCTATGAATTTATGATTTTTCTGATAATGTCAGTTAAATCACTGAGGTTTTGAAAGCGCTCTGATCTCCCAGCATTTTATAGCGGTGCTTTATAAAAAGGTCTTGGTTGGAAAACATCAAATCACCTTACTAAGCTTTACAATATGACATTAACTGCGGGAAAGTGACGTGGTGTTAAAATACTGGAGTTAGAACCCGCGGATTAAAATTACCTGGGAAATTCCAGCACTACATATTAATCATAATAAGATTTAGAAGACTCMATGCATGTTTGTTTAATGGACAAAGGAAAACATGTTTCGAAAATGYGTTGAGCCCTAAGTTTCCAAACAATTTCAAGGCTGGTAATCAGTAGTAATTCCTGGTTCTGTGAGGAAAAAGGGAGATATTTCTATAATCCCTGTTCTGAATGACTGTTGTCTTTTATTGGGTTGATATTCTATTTGCTTTGGGGTGGCTGGAGTGTGCACTGTACTAGAAGCAGTTTGGATAGTATCCACCACACTGATTTTTTCCAAAGGTGTTATCTCAAAATTTAAAGTTCAAGTGATTGCTGCTGCCCCTGGACTTTCAAACTTGGCCCTTTTTTTTTTTTCCCAAACAGTGCTTTTTTAGCATTTTCGCCCCACATTTTCTCCCCAGCTGCAATCTTCCCCCTGTTAATAGTGGGATTCTTAACAACATTATATTTCTATTTAACAGGTTTGCTGGCCTGCAGCACAATAGACTAATGGGATTTTTATTGTGCTAGCGTGCGCTGGGATTGTTTGCCTCCTGGAAAATGGGATATTCAGATGCCTCATTCAGCCTCAGTCTAAGCAAAAGCTATTGCCTTGTCCCAAGACATTTTCTTTATAAATGGACTTTCCATCTTGTTGTGAAAATTGTAAATGTGCATGATCTGTAGTTCAGGTTTTTCACCTTCCTGAGCTCTGCTATTATTGGGTGCTCTAGTAATTTTAAAACATAAGTGTTTATTTTTTACCCTCAAACTTACTGTTTCCCAGTGATTTAGGGCAAGTGGGAAACTGGTTCAAGAACTGGTTCAGGATAGCCTATGGGGTTTTATCATGATTCAAAATTGTATTGTAGATATTTTTGAGGAACATATCTATATATGTATATAGATATATATAAATACTTTCTTTTAAAGAGAATTTTTCATCCTTTCACTTTTATTCAGTTCAAATTGATAATGTGCTGCCACGGTCTCCGGCAAAGAAGAAAGAGCTGCTTAATTTTAATTTAAGATGAAGGATCATCTAATGACTTAAGCATAAACAGAAGTCTTGAGGGTGATGTGTGCCGATGCTGCCTGTAGATTATTAGATGGTGTCTCTGGARAGAGGCAGTGAGCATTAGGGCAGCAAGCAAAGGGAAGAAGAATGACTCAACACCATATAAATTGAAAGAAAAGCTGTTGCCTTTCCACTCTGTTTGATCTTTAATCAAATAGTCGTAGCGTTTGAAGAGGCATCGAACGCGTGAGACATCTGGGAGTTCCTCTCTTCTTAGGTCGTGTTCTATCTATAGATCTCTGATTGAGTGTGTACCATGGATAGTGTGGCTGCAAGCAACAATTGCTCTTTTGGGACTCCCAGGGAAACTTGCTGCTGCCACGTGAGCCCATTCATGTTTCCTGTGTCATCTTTTTTCCTCCYCGCGTTGTCATTTGATAGGTGGAAGAACTTCAGAAAGCTATCCTGTCTGTAAACCCTTCTCACTTTGAAATAGAAGAAAACTAAATGTTAATAACTGTAATAAAACAGAAGGATAGGTCCTGGCCAAATGAGCCCATTGGTTTATAGAAGGTGTTATGATTGGTTAGAGTTTGGCACGTTGCCTTCCAGGGCGATGTTTTATTTTACATACCTTTGTAGCTCATAAACCCAGTCACTAAAATAATTTCTTTTTCCAGAATAAAACTCTCATTTTAAGCTTTTTWTGTTGAGCATGGAACTTGTCTAGCCTGTCCAGTAATAATTATCTGGGGTACTAGTATTTTTGATGTGGATTGGTGTTTTTGCTCTAAGAAATGAAGCTTCGTCTTTTAGCAACTGTTTCTTAATTCAGCAAATTATTTTGAATAAGCTTAAGAATAATTTATGTCCTAAATGCTTAAATAGATCTGTGTGCTTTAAAACTTGAGGTCTTGATATAATTCCTTATATCTGTTAAGAACTCAGGTTTTCTCAATGGAGAAAGAACTATTTTTCTTACGTCTACGTTTAGAGTAATTTGAGGCAGAACTGTTTGAGGTGAGCGYTGCCCTGCCTCAATCTGTTCTGAATTTGTTTAGGGAGAAAAAAACCACAAGAGGCTAATTTGAGCAGCAAATAAGAACCCTAACAAGATCAAGGCAATTAATACTTCCTCTGCTTTGAAAATGTCCATGACAGCAGGCTGGAGCAATCGAATTGTCACAGATGAGGATGGGTTGGCCATCTGTAACTGTGGCAGGAGCAGGGCATTATTGTGAGAATGTTATTAAGCCTGTGAAGGAGAAATTTGATTCATGCACAGGGAAATTTGTGGTATTGTTTGACTCGATATTGCTGATGTCTGTGGTTTGTTGTACGTCTGTGTTTTTGCATCTTAGCTTGAATCAAATGCRAAACAAGCCCACAAACAAAACTAACAAAAAAACCCACCCAAAGATAGCTTGCATAGAAATGGATCTGTAAAATTATTGTGTTTATTTTAGAAGGGTTAGTAAATATCCAGCATGTATTTTTCTGAACAATAAGCTGTGAGGGAAAGCTTTAATTTTCAGTCTTTTTTCTAGATGTGTTAAATGTGTGAAGGAAAAACACTATACTAGAATTTGTACAAAAATAATTTTGTGGAGATTTATATGCGCATGGATTGAACAAAGCTTTCTGATTTTTTTTCATTTTCCCTTCACCAACAAAAGTAAGACAATATTTTGAATCTATTAATCAGTTTTCCATCACAGTCTTAGGAGATTTAGAAGGGTCTGTATTTAGATTTATGTTCTCATGGCTTCTGCAGAAATTCAAGGCTGTTCAGAGGAGCAAAGCCCCCATCAGTACCTGGACCACGTGGAGAGAGCAAGTTAGAGAATTAAAAAGGTGCAAAGATGCTTCACTACCTTTTCTGCTTCTGTATTTTATTATATTTGAGTCCTCTGAGTGGCAGTAAGAACTTCTGGGTCCTGTATTAAAGGTGCTGTTGATATAATTGKGGATCAAGGATTTGTCAGATGGAAATTTGGAGAAGTTTTTGTTGCGTAGTGCAGTACTTTGAGTGGTCCAGGGGGTGCTCTCAGGTCATTGGTTTCTATCTGTCTTGCTTCCTAGAGTTCCATCAAACGATGAGTTTGAGGTCAGGGAAGAATAATTCCCCATTTTGGATAGGTTTGGAGAAGGGGGTGGTGGTTATCACTTTCCATGTAGCCTGGGCATGTTGCTTCCTACACTTCTACAGGCATTGTCACGTAGTGGTGACAAACAGCTGGTGATACCACCACGACCACTTTCKCTTGCCTTCACGAAGCTCGAGGCAGAATTGCACATAATTTCTAATTGGTAGCATAGGATATTAATCAAACCGTGTATTTCATAAAGTGACACGTTGATATCTTTATGCAAAYGTGAAGTGGGATTAGAAAGATAGCAGCGGTTGGTTGGGAAAAGATTTAGTTTAGATCTTTGATTAAAGCTTTGTGGAATTTTTTTCTTTTTCTTCTGATAAGATGTGATAAGATAGGCTGCAATCTTCCAGGGCCCTGTGGCAATGAAAGACTTCGTGGCTTTGGTTCTCCTGTGGGCTTCTGCTTCGTGTCAGAACTTCTGAAATAATTTCAAAGTGAAATTAATTTCTGAGCTCCTGAACATTCAGTTTACATGCGATCTCATTCAGTCTTAAATGGAATTTAACAGACTCTCATTTTGGGAAAACTSTGAAGATTTTTCTCAGATCTTCCCCATAGATGTCTTAGACCAGGCTGGATGGGCACTGAGCATTTAAGGTCCCTTCCAGCACACACTTGCCTGTGATTCTATAAYTACTTTAGTGAAATTTCTTCAAAAGAGTCTATCCAAAGGTCTTATTCCCTAGGTTTGCAGTACTGTTTGTAAGCTGAAGTAGTAAATTATAGCAGAATTTTAAAGATAGTTTAAGCATGGATGCTAGTTAGACTTAGCCAGTGGTGAATTATGGAGCAATACACATTACCTAAGCCCTGTGGATAAGTAATAAATGATGGTGTAAATGGTCTTTAAAAGTGTTGTGTTCTTTTCTAAAAAATTCTCTTCCTTATTTGAGAATGTCTTATTTTTCCACCATCTAAAGCACGTCTTCAGTATAAAATACAATGTCTTTGTTTACTTGTGAACTGATTTTTCAGAATAAAATTACCTCTCCTACTCTTCTCCTTTTTTCAGTTCTCCGGGATCTGACTTTATAACTAATTTATTTGTCCCCCAATCCTCAACCATCTGTATTCTTGGATTCTCACTATTTTACATTATTCAAGCTGTAGGCGATGCACAGCTCCTATCCCAAACCCCCCAGAAGTTGTCACATATTTTTCCTGTGATTTGTGCAGAGGGTAATCTCTCGTCATGAAAATGGGTTCTGGTGGTGAAATGTCACCCGCAGCTGAAACATTAGCTGTGAATGACATGTATGGTAGGAATAAATGAATTGCAGAGCTGTGCAGCTGCTTTACCTTGAAACCCTGTCTGGGGAAATGCCGCACTTTGGGGAGGAAAGCAGGCAGAGTTTGCTGTGCCAGTTCATGGGGCAGGACCCTCTTGGCAAGGATGGCTGGCAAAATCCTTCTGTCTGCCATTTCTACCATGCMTCTCCCGTTTCTGTGATTCCTTGTCACCCAGATGCAGCAGTCTCCTTGAAAACCAACCTAGGCTGGTTTATTCTCGGAAAGTTTGTGTCTGCTGAGGTGGTTGTCAATCACCGGTTGTGATTCTCTGGTAGCACTTCGTGTGCTTCTGTTGTCAGGGATATCGATTTAATGATAAAACCTTCTGGGTTAATCCGTCTCAGGCTGTGAATTGTTTTGTGTACCATTTGTGAATGGCCAAAGGGATTAAATATGGGATAAATAAACAATGGCCTTCTATAAAAGAGCACTGTTTTGCCTCCACTTCCAGCACATGTAGCTATTATATTAATATTGTATTAATATTAATATTAATGTTAATGTAATATTTCCTCTGATTTTGGGATCATTCTGGTGATCAAGTCAGAACAGCTTGACAATTGGTTGCCCCTATGAAAACAGAACAGAGAAGAAAATGTTATTACAGGGACTAGAAATAGTGGAAATTGTGGACTTTGGATCACTAGAAATGTCTGCATTGGTTATATCCAGAGCAGCTCAACCCATGTATTTTCAACTAAGTGCAGGGAGAATCCTTGTGGGTAAGGGCATAGCAGATACTGCAGTGTAAATAATATTTTATCTGTCAATCCATGTACCTTCTTTAAGTTATCCATACCTTTGCCTCCCTACCTGTACAACAGCCCCACTCTACCTTTCTCTGTTCCTTGGTGAGACTTCCTTCAGCTATTCATTTTGYCCTTAGTGAGTCTTCAGAGTTTGGTGACTGTTCAATATTTTGGGTCTAAAACATACCTTTTTCCCCATGATAAATATAAAACAGCTGTGTCTTCTTTTTCTATTTTGGAATATTACGTTCCATACCCAGCAACCAGAGAAAACTTAGCTCTGCATCTTTTTGAATTAGCATCAGCAGGGCAGCAATCTTGCTTRTGAAAAACAAGGAATAAGGATCACAAAACAACCTTTCGGGAACTATCATTCTTACTTGGAAAAGCATACAAATATGGCATGTGAAAAGAACATTTGTTGGGTTTTGGATAGGCGAGGAGAGTAGGATGCTAGTGGGTGCTCCTAAAGTAACGTTTATGTTTGCAATTAGAGGAGAACTTTGTGAGAGAGAGAAAAACAGATTATTTGTTATAAAATATATTAAGTGCAAGGGGGTTTTTTCCCCTCTCGGCACGGAGAGTTGCCAATATATAAACATTTCAGAGAGAATTTTACACCACCTCATCTTTATGTCAGGCAGCATTTAATGGTTGAACGATCTCCTGCCCCGGCACTTGGCAGATATTCTCCAGGGGATGACTTTGAGGATTACAATGACAGTCTATCAGTGGATCTTTTCCAATATAAACTAGACTAGGACATTTAAAATCAGTTGCTATCAACAAGTCAAATTAACTTTATTTGTGTTAGAGGTTTTTCTAGGAGTATTTTATAACAACGTGGAATTTTAATATCCGGATGAGCTTTTCCTCTTGTTGGTGTGATTTGGGAATGTTCTAATTCGTGTGATTAAGAACAATTTACCTGATTTCTTTCAGAATTATGCGATTCGTAGCATTCAGGTCCAATCAGCCTCCAGCACTCACACAGCTTTTTTCCTATTCCTGCTTTTTACAGGTAGAAATAACACTTCAGGATATCAATGACAACCCACCAGTCTTTCCCACAGATATGCTCGATCTGACTGTAGAAGAAAATATAGGAGATGGATCTAAAATACTGCAGCTGACAGCCATGGATGCTGATGAGGTAGGAGCATGGTTTCATATTTGAATGTTGGTACTAAAAGTGCCATTCYGGAAATACTTTTTTACCTGTTCCCTTCATCCCTTTGTGTGAGTTTGGCATTAGGAATCAATGCAGTCATTCACAAAACCCTGCCGAGTGTCATGGAGTCAACAGAGGCAAACACACACAAGCAAGTGAGACAACTTCAAAATAATTTTGCCCACTTAAATTCGTTTCTGTGAGGACTCTGCAACTAAAGTGCTGTGGAGAAACTGCAATGCTATTCATGCATTCATTTATTTTAGAAACTAAGTTATGAAAATGTTAATCATATTACTTTTGTTCGCTTGAACTGATTCTTTCCACAGAGGAAAGGYCTAAAAAGTCGATATAAACATGCAAAGAAGCTAGTGTTATCATTAAAATATAGAGTTACGCTTGACAACAACAAGAAGTTCTTGCATTCAAATAACAGGGTAMTTCAATCTCCTCAAGCAATTCCTGGCCTTTTCTGTTAGTCTTCCTGTGATTGTTAATTGGTGTACTTAATCTTACTACTACAGAGGGAACCACGGGAACACCCCCAGGAATGGTATGAATGTGATTGTAAATATTTTGTTCTTCCCTTTATTTTCTGGTAGTAGCCTGATATACAGACAAACCCCGGGATTTTGGAAAGGTGCACTTCTGTAACAAAAATTCAAGCTRTTTGTCCTTATTTTGGGAAGAAGTAAATGTTGAACTACCAGTCCCTGGTGTGGTATGGCAAATATATCTAAGATTATAGCAATATCTTATGCTCCAGCCTCTTTTTAACCATTCCTGAACTGCACCTAATCTGTTACCCAYTCTGCAGCACTCCACCCAGTGGGAAATGATTTGCTACCTTTGAGAGCAATCAGTCAGTCTTTTTATCAGAAGGAATGATTTCAATTTCCCTAGCAGATCATTTGTAACTCAAACTCTTTACAAAGAGCCCAGGTTTTCCTAGCGATGTGCAGCTTAGGGTCAAGATACCTTTTTTTCCCCCCACTTTTAGAAGTTGAGGGCACAGTATAAACCAGTATCACACGTGGCTGCTGTTTCAGCTGCACTCTGTTAGAAGGACTCTGGCTGGTCAAACAAGAGGTGAAGAATGTGGTCACCTCTGAAATTCTCATCAGATGTGGTGGCTGAGCCACACAATTGGAGGAAAGCGTGTGACATGCCCTAGGCACACCTGAGCACACAGCTGAAGCACTGCATGCAGCTCTTAAGGGCTAGGCACCTGCAGAAGCCTGTTTTCTTTCTAAATTTCMTTTTATCAGTTAGCTCAGTCTGATTCTTTGAAGCAGCACCCCAGAGAGAAAGTTTGGCACGAGGCACTCTGGTAAGGTCAGGTAACTAATGCCTGTCTGTCCTCTCACAAATACGAGYGGGTGTTTATCTCTGTTAATTTGCTTTTTTAGGCAAGAGTATTTGAAACAGCCATAGAATTTCTTTTTGCCTGATCTCTTTGATCTGTTGTTCATAGCAGAAGTGCCACTGGCRTGTCAGCAGCAGGTTTCAGCTGTGAAGCCTGAGCTCTGGCCTGGCACCAGAGGAGAGTGCAGTAAATATCTGCTTGCCCACCAAAATGCATTGCCAGGCAATCAGCATGCAGGGTATAGGTACTGTAGCTGATGTTAGAGGTTACCAGACCTTCAGTATYCTTAAGACTGTCTTGGAAAAAGAAGGACATGACATTTTCTGTGCAACATTATTTTTTCTTAATTTTCCTTTCAACCGAAATGCTCAAAGTCCCCATGAATGCTTTTTTTTCCCCCAAGAACAAATGAGATTTTTTGACCCAAAAGCAAATGCTTTTGACTTGCAGCAGAACCCAAGAGATCAGAACTGTGATTTTAATGATATGTGATTGGTCACTTTGGGGCTTTTTATTTACAGGGGTAAATATATTTCCATGCAGMAACTGACCTTTGAGGGGCTGCTGCAAGCATTGCCCCCATGAGTTTCTGCTGACCATGAGCTGTGGCCCTTGCCGTGTGTGGTGGCTGGAAGAGCTGCCACGTGGCTGCCTCAGGTCCTCCCTCATTCCATCCCTCACTCCCTCTCCTGCTCCCTGCATCCCATCTCCAGAGAGCAAGAAAAGCAGAGGTGATCCCACTGGCTGGGATTTAATTTAGCCTTCAAACATAAAACAAGAATAAACATTGTGATCGTTATTAAGATGTCACGCTGCTCGGTGGTGCTGGCTTGAAACTCAAACAGGTAGCAGAGCTTTTTGGTATCGATTGGATGAAATCCTTTTATGAGCAGTGGAGCAAAAAGTATCTGGGTAATCTCAACATTTCACATCTCGTAAATAAAAGCTGTGTGCRTATGTGTCTTTAGTGAGGGACTGAAGCGGGGACTGGGCAGGAAGGCTGTTTATTAAAGGAAACCGTTCTGAAAAATAATCTCCAAGTGCAGTTACTGGAACGATCCTTGTCTTACCGAAAGTTATGATGTGGTTTTCCTGGCAAATAACGTGATTTGACCGCTTCTGTTTTGCCTTAGGGAGCCAATGCCCTGGTCACATACACCATTATCAGCGGTGCAGATGATAGCTTCCACATTGACCCCGAGTCGGGAGAGCTGATAGCCACCAAGCGCCTGGACCGGGAGCGCCGCTCCAAGTACTCCCTGCTGGTCCGTGCTGACGACGGCCTGCAGTCCTCGGACATGAGGATAAACATCACTGTCAGCGATGTCAATGACCACATCCCCAAATTCTCCAAGCCGGTGTACTCCTTTGACATCCCAGAAGATGCCACTCCAGGTAARTAGGAAATGGAAATATGATCACTAACCTCTTCAGTGGTTATTTTCCTCTTTTAAAACTTGTTTCATATGCAAGAGTGTTTTGATGCTCTAAAAGTGGGTTGTAAACTAGAAAATCTGATCTGGARGTAATTGAGATGTCTGTATAGCACAGAGTGCTTTGGTTGCTGATCCCCAGCCATGCTCTTTTCTCTTAGAGCCTTGAGTCTCGGTCTGTTTTATCAGGAATAACCCTGGAAAAGGCAAGCCTAATTCCCTCCACATTAAAATGAGACTTCTCTCATTAATCATTTGTGGGGTGTACATTAGTGCCTTATACCCAGCTTAGCAGTGATGGATGCTGAAGGAAGAAATAGGCAGAATTTGTATTAAAGTACTGCATCTTGTCCTGTCCTGCCCTCCAGCAGTCCTGGAGCAGCTGGCAGGCTCACCCCAGAGGGGAAGGACCGCGAGGTTTCCCCTTCGAGGTTCCACTTTCTATCCCAGAGAGTAATCCCCGTTCCCCTTGCAGTTACAGAAATGTTCAAGCACAAAGTAATCAAATGGGTGTAAAAGATACCAGTATATCCAGCTGGATTAAAGGGGATTGCAGCATTACTCTTCATTCTGATGATGCAAGCAGTTTTCATTATCACGTTGCTTGAAAATAGTTAACCGTGCTGTAATGCACGTAGTTCATCTCATTCCATGGAAAGGAAATTTAATGATTTATTTTCTTGGGAATGAGCTGATCTTAATTATAATTAGTGTTCAAAATACTAAAAAGTGACACTTGATTTCCAAACCTTGGTCAGATAGGTCAGTCATGCGAGGGCAGCTATGCAGAAATGAAAACACTGGCACGAATTCAGAAGGCRTTGAATTTCAGAAAACAGCGGAGAACGGACCCCTATAAGGTTTCTGGTTTTCTAACCGCAGTTACCCTGCAAAGGCACTGCTTCAAAAAGCAGAGCTGGGATGTGTGGTATGTGCTCACATTTCGGTTTCTGCATTTGGAAAGAAATATCTRGAAGGTTTCAGGACTTGTAATTGTCTGCGGGAAGGAGAGGGTCCTTTGAGTCATAGAAAGACAATACTTAGCAGGAGAAAAGGTATTTTTGCCCCTGTTGATATCTAATCTGGATAAAGATAAAAAACATTCCTGGCCATTTTTTGGGTTGTTTTAGTAGCCTCTTGAAGCAAGAATATGATGTCCCTTTCAGCTTAGAAAAGCCTTTTGTAATGGTTATTGAGATTTTATTGAGGCTTGACTTTCTCTTGGAGGGCATCTCATGCTGTGGATSTGCTTGGCAATGAGCTGGCTCTGGCCAGCCCAGGGAGCTGCCTGTTGCCAGTGCCTGATGGTGCCATCCTGTTACACCTTGCAGGTTCCTTGGTGGCAGCCATTCTAGCCACTGACGACGACTCCGGCATCAACGGGGAGGTCACGTACACCGTCAGCGAGGACGACGAGGAGGGAATCTTCTTCCTGAATCCCGTCACCGGGGTCTTCAACCTGACGCGGGCCCTGGACTACGAAGCGCAGCAGTATTACATCCTCACYGTCCGTGCCGAGGACGGGGGGGGCCAGTCCACGGCCATCCGGGTGTACTTCAACATCCTGGACGTCAACGACAACCCGCCCGTGTTCGGCAYGGCCTCCTACAGCACCTCCGTGATGGAGAACCTGCCCCCGGGGTCCGCCATCCTCAACTTCAGCGTCACCGACGCCGATGACGGTAGGGGCTCCCTCACGTTCTCTGTCTGCGACCATAAATACGTATTTCACCTTGGCAACGTATTAGAAGACTTATTAAAAAGGGAAAATTAGGGCTACCCTTAAGTTGTTGCTCTCATATGCTTAAATTCGCATTTAAATTAGGCCCGAGTGTTCCTGCGGGCTTTTTTTCTGGAAGTTTATAATATCTCCTAAAGAAGGTTGTGGTAATGTCAGATGCTATCTGCAGTCATCTTAAATGTACTGTAACTTTTAAGTATATCATGAAGCRAATTGTCACCTACAGGGTGTTGATAGTGGAGCTTAAAAAATTGRTTAAAAGAGATCTTGGGAAAATTTCTCATTAAAATGAGCTTTAATCTTGGGATTATTTATGGCATCTAGGAGGTGTTAATGTGTTGGAGCATAAAAGGTACAATTTTTATAGCTTGCTTAACAATTTGTGCCCAAGCAAGAATAATTATAGAATATGACCGTAAAATACACAAACATCATTCCATAGTGTACTGCATTTTCTGAAGTGTCCACAGACATTACTCAGTGCGACTTACTGCAAAACTCTTCATAACACTCCCAGTGACTTTACAGGTGAAGGTTATTTTTGTGACATGTTGAGCAACCTTGTCTCCTCTCAACGTGACAGGGGCTCAGCAGAGCCCATGGAAGTCTCTCACGCTGAAACGTGCTTCAAGCACCAAGCACCTACGTGCTTCGAGGAATCCCGCTTTCTGCACTTACAGTGACTGAACCCATCAAGAGTATGCAGTAAAGCCGTTTTTCCTTAGGAAATGCTGAGCTGTTGAACTCAAACATTTTTGTGGGGAGATAAATTTTGCGCTGATGGGTAGAACTTTCCATGGTTAAAATCATGTAACTGGTTTTGAGATCAAACTGGGGAAGGGAGCAAGAAGAGATTCTATAAGATAAGCCAACAAGTCAGAAGTTGTAACTTTGCGATGCTGGCTATTCTTTCATGAATCTCTCTTTCACCACACTTGTTAAGGCTTTTATTTTACATAAACTAAATATAAGTTGGAGGAGGAACTTGCACTTGTATCATGCATACCCTGGGAAGGGGTTGTTCCTTCAGACTCGTAGATAAATGGGGTTGTGTCTACCTCCTCTTTTATTCCTTATTTTCCTGTTAGGACTACAACACTTGGTTTCAAATCTTTCTGGAAGTTAATTTCACTTCACCATTATGGGTCTGTTTTCCTTTTCTCTTGCACCTCATACATTAATTTCCATCTGTGCACAGTGGATGGGAACTATATCATAGCACTGACATATCAATTCACATTCATCATAGACTCAGTTATCAAGGAGGCAAATGAGTATTTGAGGAGCAGTGCAGTGAGAAGTCAGATATCTTGCCTTTTATATTTTCTGGCACACTTACTTTTCTAGCAGGCTGGMTTTAAAATTAATAGGGCAGAAATATCATTCCAAGAGCATGCCAGGTTGAGTTCTCCCATAGGACTGTAACTTAAGCAAATGCTATGGTGTATTGTTGTTTCTGTTTTGAGCCCCAGCTTGTTATCTTGTGTTGTCTTATATTTATCTAGAGCACAGAAATAGCTAGTGCTAGTATTATAGTCTTCTCCATGTGCTCACAGATAATGCACTCAATACAAATATAATTTCGTTGATTATTTATGTTACATGATCCCACAGTTTGAAGGAGCTCTGAAAAGACATTGTTTTATAATGAGGTATGGCTGTTGTTTTAGGATAAACACTGATAAAAGACAGAAACATTGTGATAGTGAAACTGCTCCAATTTTCATTTTCTTGTTCAGCACACCCCTTGGGAAACAGCAGCTGTTTATCTCAGCTTGGACTGTTTCACATACAGATCCATAGGAAATATCAGCTTCAGCTCTTGGCTATTTAATAACACAGTAATATAATAATATATACTAAGGAACTCAGTTACCTTAAACACATTCATTTTGAGATTCAGATTTTATTTTTTTCAACAAAGAATTAACAGGAAAAATCTCAGAGGAAAGCACACACACGTTTGTCAGTTTGTTAAAAAGTATGGTAAGGTGTTCCTCCAAGCAAAAGCTGGTGTCATTTTCCAGCTAAACTCTACAGGTATTTATAGAATGGCAGGGGGGAAGTAGGATTTTTTTTTTTCAGTCTCATTAGTAAATAAATAAAAATAGAAACAAAACCATTTAAAACAGCATTATCATGACATTGGTGACTCCATGTCTGTCCTTTCAGAGTTTTATCAGATTAACCCTCAGATTAAATAAACCTAAGGTTCAGCAAAGAGGATGTCCCTACCTTCTCCCTAAAAAAAGCCCAGCTCCAAACTGTGGAAGGGGGAATGGATGAGGTGCACAACGCCGGCTCTTTTTTTAGGAATAAACATCATAGGAAACACTCAGGGGAAAAATAGAGTATTTTTGGAAGTAATTTTCTTCAGGACCCAAATCCTACCCATCTCCAAAAACTGACAAAAATCTTGACTTCCCAGAAAGTACTTTACTGAAATCAAGACTTTCATCCATATAATTAGTCATTTGAAAATACAACTGAACAAAAAGCAAACTAATATTAAACTTTCACTGTCCTTCACTTGATCAGAGTAATGGAGAAACACTAATATCTGRCAGATAAATGTGTTAATTTCTTTAATTGCATTCAGATATTTTATCTTTGATGTTTGGTTCTATTCATTTTATAATTAAATTCCTACAAGAGGAAAAAGAGAGAGGGAAAGACGCCAATTAGAGTAGCCACTGGGGGAAACACAAGTAAGACTAAATTTCCCAAGTCTGAGCATAATAAACAGCAGAGATTAATAAATCTAATGCAGGAATAATTTTATTATCAAAGCAATTCGCTTGGAGAGAAAAGAGCTTTGAGCAAAAATGACAAAATACACAGCAATCAGTGAAGTGGGCAGCTTGGTTTCTTTGTATGACCAAGTTAGTTTGAAGAGTAAATTAGTAGCTAATGGTGGTTTAATTTGCTAATCCTAAATCACAATCTTGAATACTCAAATCAAGAAAAAAATTTTGAAATTAATTAAAATAGGAATAAGATAGATGAGAGACAACTCATTTCACAGTTAGATGTTCCTCATAATTATTTGCTTAGAGTGAACTGCGGAATTGAAGCAGTAAGACACATTTGTTTCCTGTATGGAATATTTAAGGATATTGCACAGCCTCGTCAAGGTTCAGGATGCATTTCCCTTACGGGAATGTCTCCCTTGACCATAATTGCTAGTTATGTTTTGATCATGAGATGAGGGCTGTTCATTTGATATTTTGGAATACCATGCCATATATGGGAAGCATACCTTTCCCCAGTATTCACTCTTGGCTTGCTTCATCTAGGCTTGGGAGTTTCTGGTTGTGGCTTTTTTTAATTGAGTGGAAGAATTCATGAAATAATTACATTAATAATAATGTTGAACTGGGAAGAACGGAGGAAAACAGATGTTCAGTGAGCAGCAGAACTACTTTGTCTTGATTTCTGAAGGAAAACCTTTCAAACCCTTTATCCCTAACCATTGCAGATGGGGAAAAATTACATTTAGTGCCACTGTGCAGCTCCTGCTGAATGAAATGCAGAGATGAACCCTGCCAGCCATTCCCTCTGTGCCCTCTCCAATTAACATCCTTCGCACTCTCTTTTCAACTCTTGTCAGAAAATGATAATTTCAAAGGCTTCTGCTCCACTGTGAAACTTGGCTGAAATTAGCAGATGGATTAAAAAATGGTGATAAAGAGGCTGAACAGTCAGCGTGGTTGTACAGCCCTGATTTCCATAGGAAAACGAGGGAAAGTTTTCTATGGAAATGAGGCCAGAAATATTCATAGCTAGCTCGGTGGGATGAAGTCGCATTACCTACCTTTCTTCTCCCTCCCCAACCAGGSTCCAACTCCCAGCTGTCCTTCAGCATCGCGTCCGGGGACAGCGCGGGGCAGTTCGGCATCGACAACAGCGGGGTGCTGAGCATCCGGCAGCCTCTGGATCGGGAGAGCCAGTCCTTCTACAGCCTCGTCGTGCAAGTCCACGACATGGCCCCCCTCCCAGCCTCCAGGTACACCAGCACGGCCCAAGTCTCCATTATTCTGCTGGATGTGAACGACAGCCCTCCGAGCTTTATCTCCCCTAAGCTGACCTACGTCCCGGAGAACACGCCCATAGACACAGTTGTGTTCAAAGCCCAGGCGACCGATCCCGACAGCGGTCCCAACAGCTACATCGAGTACAGCCTGCTCCGGCCTCTGGGAAACAAGTTCAGCATCGGCACCATCGACGGGGAAGTGAGGCTCACCGGGGAGCTCGACAGAGAAGCCGTGGCCAACTACACCTTGACTGTGGTAGCCACAGACAAAGGCCAGCCGTCCCTTTCTTCGTCTACGGATGTGGCGGTCATAGTCCTGGACATCAATGACAACAACCCGCTCTTTGCCCAAAAGCTTTACAAAGTAGAGGTGRCGGAAAACACTCTGACAGGGACGGATTTAATCCAGGTGTTGGCTACGGATGGAGATGAAGGGACAAACGGGCAGGTCCGCTACGCCATCCTGAGCGGAGACGCCAACAGTGAGTTTCGGATCGATTCTGTCACCGGGGTGATAACTGTGGCCAAGCCTCTGGATAGAGAGAAGCAGCCCTCCTGCACACTGACTGTTCAGTCCTCTGACCGCGGGAGCAGCCCGAGAACCGATACCACGACAGTCAGCATTGTTCTGAAGGATGTGAATGATTTTGTTCCCACATTTGAACTATCTCCCTACTCTGTGAACGTCCCCGAGAATTTAGAGACGCTCCCAAAAGTTATCCTTCAGGTGAGTACATTCAGCACTAAATACGTGCCTCTGACAATGGGTAGCATCCTACGTGATATTAATGTACAGTGTCTTTCCTCCAAACTAAAAGAGGGGCAAAATAATTGGAAAGTTTCCTCTTGGCTGTAATCAAACTCGCAGTGGTTGTTGGCTTGTTTTCCTTTTTGTTTGTGTGGAGGGGGCTTTTTTACCAAAAGTTTATAGTATGCTTTGGAGTTCCGTTTGTGTTTTCCCKACCTAAGCTCCTGCCTCCACTGGGATTTTAAGAGTCTGCTCTGTCTCTCATCTCATTCTCAACTTCCATGCAACAAATCTCTCAATCTGGTCATTGCCTACATGGGATGAGGCTGCGTGCCAAATAATGAGAGAGCGCTAAATGGATTCAGACAGCAGGACGTGCAGTGCTTGCTTTCATATGGAGCTCAGCCTGTACCAGGTCATTTGTGGTTTCCACTGAGCCCCAACACAGTTTTACTGTATTTATGCTTGAGGAAAAATAGGTAATCAACTATTTAATATTTTCAAACTATGCTTTTTCAGTCCACCACCACTGCGTTAAGTATTTTTTTACAATTGCAGCTAATTTATACTTAAAGCATTTGGGTGAATTCAATCCGTTAATTTGGATTATTATCATTGAGAATGTTTCCTCTATCCCAGTGTAATTTTACAGACTCTGCACTCGTCAGGTCTCTGATATCTCTTCTGTTTGCATTGCCTGTGTAGGTGGTAGCAAGGGACGATGACCAAGGGCTGAACAGCAAGCTGAGTTACGTGCTGGTGGCTGGCAACGAGGAAGGAGCCTTCACTCTGTCGGGCAGCGGAGAGCTGCGCTTGGAGCGGAGCCTGGACCGGGAGGCCAAGGAGCAGTACCTGCTGCTGGTCAYGGCGGCTGATGCAGGTGAGGCAAGCAGAAAGCCCCTTCTGCTGAGGTCGTGTGGGAAACATCGCGTTCTGGGCAGAAAGTATTTGTTTTCGTGGCGGTCTGAAACTTCACGGGTGGAGATTGCGTAGCCGCGTTGAATGGAGATCCCTGYGAGGAGAGCTGGGCTCACCTGATGTCAAAGGGAATTTGGTTGCTGGAAATCGGGATTTTGTTCTTATGCCCAGTTGTCTGCTCTTACTAGTACTCACTACAGATTTAGGTAGGTGGATTTTTGCCTTGCAGTAGTAGGTGGCCCTACCTAAGTGAAAAGAACCTCATGCGTGGCAACAAAAACCCCAATATAAACAGCAATAAAACCCTATATAATGTTGGCATCAGAAATGTGCAGAGGTCACATCAGTGACCAGAAACCAGCTATGGACTACCCAGTTAATCTTACTGAAATCTTAGCCCTGAAAAGTAATAAGAATTTACATTTCAATGTTTTAATTTCCTGCTTTGCTTAGGATCCAGTCATACTTTTGCTCCACAATACCAAACGTATTCCAAGTTCCCTCATCTAAAAACAGGACGTGAAGTCTTGTTATGAAGATTAATTACACTTTCACTTGAGGTGTCCAAGCACAAAATTTTGATTTCAGATTTTGATGTGAATATTACTAACAAAGACATCCTGCATCATATTTTGGATTGATCTCCAGTCTCCCATGGTTTAATGGATTTAATTTACTGCAGAACTTGCTCTTGCTTTCTAGCAGTAAAAATAGAACCAAACCCGACTTGTTGACAAGTGAACACAGTTCTGTTTTCTGCCATACTGTGTGCAGTATCTTGTGTCAGTGACAATAGCTATGGCTTATATTTTCCTATTGCAGCAGTGCTCAGGTATTCCACAGCCTGAGCACAGCTGAAGCTCTGAAACACAATTTTAGGGCTTGAAATATCATTTGTCTTGTACTTTGGCTTGAGATACTGTGTGCTTTTGGTTTTACACTGGCTTTCCATTACTCTGTAGTCTCAAACTGCTCACTTGTGAATTGGACTTCCTTGGGCTTGAACATCCTTATGTTCCTTCAGAAACTGAGGCTGGATTTGTAAGAGATCTCAGATCCTTGATGTCTCTTTGGTCTCTTAGTCCAAGCTGGCAGAAGTCAGTGAGGACTGTGCAGAACAAAATACCCAAAGACTGAATTGATAAGGGGTATCATGCAGCCAACAATTACTGTCCTTCTTGGAAGAGGGAGGGGWGCAGAAGTCAGCTGTGCCCCACACCCAGCACCATGTGTAAGCCAAGAGTTTGACCAGAGCACAGTCTTTTCCTGGACTCTGGTTCCTAAAAAAATATGAASTCCGGGAGATTTAACCAACAGTTAATTCCGGCAGTCCCAAATGAAAATCTTTAGTTGTGCTGGGAGATCTCTGAGTTTCAGGTAATCCAGGGAGACGTTAATACATGAAGTGTGCGTGGGACCTTTGCCATAAGTGGCTGACAAGAACAGCAGCATGTTTTATGAGTTCCTGTGTTTAAACCTGTAGATATCGTGCCGATTAAACACTGTTCGAAACTTCTTTTTTAAATTTGCTCTGTTCTTATAAAGCTAACTCACGATTCCTATGCCCTCCTGTTAGTGTTAAAATGTGTGTTCAGAAGCAGCTGTTCAGTAGTAACCTTAAGCTAAATGTAACTGCTCTACTGTGCTTRAGTTTACAATCTGACTAATCCACAGCTGGTGTGATTTGGGATAGTTTTCAACCAGCCTGGTGAACAGCATTAGCTGTCATCTTCTGATTGCACTGAAGAGTTGTTCTGAATTCATACTGTCAAAGAATACATTGAAAACTATGCTAGGCATGATTTATCTAAACTAWAGCCTCACAGGAAACTAGAAGTCTTCTGTAGAAGTCAGTGGCAGAATTTAACTTGATTTCATGGAAGTGAGATGTGAACCATAGGCATATCCAGGTGGGGCCAGACTGGCTGCTGCTAGTCAGTGCCTGCTTCATTAAATGAGGTATTTCTTGCCATACTAGCAAAAAGATGGAAATGACACAATCTTAAAATGGATAAGAAAAGTGCTTGGAGTATTCATGTTCTTGAGTAGCTGCTGAATGTTTATAAAAGAAACCCTCACAGGCATGTCCAGCTCTTTTGCTTAACATAACTATTTCTTTAGAGTGTCTTAGTTTGTGTTTGTTTGATAATTCTTAGAAAGAAGGATTTTGCACAGAGGCCATTCATCCAGAAATACACATGCAAAACAGGTAGTGTTCCTTGGTAGGGAAGCTGTGCCTGACAAAGAGTTGAAGAAAGCAGACTTGTCTGAAATTCTCCACATCCATATTATCTTTGAAGATGAATCACGGAAAAGGTATTATCCTTTGCACTTTGAGGTTGGCTTTTATTAGCTGTGATAAACAGTCTTTCTAGTTGTCTTTAGCAGCCCAAAGTACAGTCTTGCCATATATGGTGCATCTGATTTAAGGTTTGGGGGTTTTTTACAGATAAAAATCATGGTACACATCCAGATGCACTTAACTCTGTRAAAGTCCGGGTAGCACATCAAGAGCAGGATTCTGTCTGTTCAACTCTCTTCCCATTTTTCTTAGGATCTGCATCTCAATTTTTATAGACTGCACTGACTGGTTTAAAATATTCAGAGATGATATCCTGCTCCTATAGAAGTCTATGCCAACTCTTCCTGTTCTTTCCAGGAAGCAGACACAACACATACTTAGAAGCACCGTTAGACATAAGAACTAATGGATTCCCAACTTAGTTTTGGCTGTCTTCCTGGTCTTCTTATCCATAATCAAGGATTTCTTACTCTTCTTATGTTTATTTTCAGTTCATCAAGTTGTGACTGTGGGTTCTTGCAGTGTTACCTTAGTGTGTGTGTAGGGGAAGTTGCTGGAAGAAGGATGATTTTTAATTTTTCGTTATCTTTAYCTGGAGGTGTCAGCCCAATGCACCTTTATAGGTTTTACAGCATGGTTTGGCAGCAGGTACACTGAGCATAACAGCAAGGGGAGGATTAGGCCGTGGTAAAGTGTGGAGCCAGCAGGGCTGCATAGGACACAGTGCCTGTGCCGGCTCAGGGATCTCTGTGCTCTTTCACTGCACACGGGCGTGCTCTTCCAGAGCCCAGATCTTAGTCCTGGGCACGTGAGAAGAGCTGCTGAGTTACTGAGAGCTGAGCTGCTCACAAGCATTCTGGACAGGCCAGGTGTGGGACCGCCGGTGGGACTGCATGCGCCAGCAGTGGAAATTCAGGCAGTTGTGGAAGAAATGCTTCCCCAAGCAAGAGCTCCCCTCAGGCCCAGAGAAGTCAGTCATGATATATGCATTGCCCTGGCTCTGGCCCAACTATTCCTTGGCCTTGCCTGCTAATCCTCTGCCTGGTCCTCAGGGTAGGCCGTGGGTCAGTAGAGAGTCTTCCCTCCGTGCTGGGGGAGGGAAAAGATGGACAAAGCGACTCCTGGCGCTCAGCTCAGTGATTTGTGTCCGTGCAGCCTGCTTCATGCCCAGTTTCCACAGGACAATCTGCACAGAGGGTTTTGATTCCTACCTTGGTTTATCATCACTCATCCCTCACTCCTGCGCTTCCACCATGCTCTCAGTGCGGCTGGGTTTTGGATACCAGACGGACACTCCAGGCAGTGGGGATTTATGGGGACATGCAAAGCATCCATCACTGGGAACGTTCAGCATCTTCCAGAACTGTACACCTGTGACTTTGGTCGAGAAATAAAACATAATTCAACCCCAAAGCTTAGCCATCCCAATTCAGAGACCTCTTGCAGCACAAGCTGTAAGAGCAGAGTGCATGAATTATAAATACAGCGACAGGCAAAGTGATGGACTGTGGAATAACAGGATGGTGTTTAGATTGCAGATGCTGCCCCAGAATGTCTGCTAACATAAACGCCAAAAAACCTACACACAACTATTTGAATGTGTCTTCATGGGTCTGCTTCTACCACATAAATCTGTTCTGCTTTGCTATACCTTTCTTCGTGGCAAAATGGTTGGGAAAAGAGACTTTCTACATTTTTTTTTCACCCCATCTGGTGGGGATGCAGCACTAGGTAAACATTCAGCTCTGGCAGTATGACAAGAACTGGTGCAGCTGCTTTTATCATCCCTGTCTTTAACTCTTTGAGCAATTTTCTGGACAAATGTTAGCATTCCAACAGTCCTCCTCCTTTTATTTATTGATTGCAGGGATGTGGAGTAGCACATCTGGAAACCTGCTCACTGCCCAGGACTACTGTTTAAATAAACTGCAGCCACCATCTCTTGATTTGGTCGGTCAGAGTGGCACATTGCCACGATAAAACCAAAATCAAATTGTGATGTTTCTAATTAGAAGCTGTGTTCCTGTGTTTTGGGKTTTTTTATTTTATTTTCTTAAATAATCTATTTACTGATTTAGATAAATAGTCCTGAAAGAAATGAATCAGAGGACTGATTATTATATTTAGTTAGCTGTTCTTTGTGTACATCGCTGGCCTGGATGAAAAACAGCCATATGTTTTTTCTTTAGAAAATGTTGGTCTCCGACTTATGCATTCTTTCCTTCAAGAATGTAGGAGGCCAATCAAGCAGAGAGGTTATATCCTTCTCAGGAATTCTCTTCTGAGCTAGGCTTTTGGTTCCCTTCAATCCTAAAWATCAAATGAAACATGACACTGTAGTTGTATTGTTTTTTTAACACATTTGAAGATATTTCCCAGTTTGGGGTGCCAACAAAAGGACAGCTGTTGAGAAAGCCTTAAGACTCAACATTGTGTGAGATTTATGTGGCTGGGCTTGAAGACGTTTATACTCATCCTGTTTCCTTAGCAGACACTGTATTTCTACCTAACATGGAGTCCACAGTGGGAAAAGAAGCTGCCTGAAAAGAATGAGTATTATTTTTAAAACAAATTTCACTATTTTTAAATTTTGGTGCTGTCTAAACAAGCTAGCTGATTTCAGCTAGGGGTGTCCTGTTTGCCAGGTTTTCTGTGCCATGTCTAAATACACCCATTGCTGCAGGCTTTGGTGAGCTAAATGAAGCTGGTGTGTCACCTTGGTGCTTTGCAGTTTACAGAAGGATTGTTTTCTGGTCTTCTTTTATGGCACAGCTGTTTCAAAATGAATATTGGGTTCTGTCCCAGCTCCATTTATTTCCTGGTCTTTCTGGAAGCTCTTCCTTCTGTCAATGCTGTCTACTCGAGTCTAGTTTTAGTGGTTTGCTCTTTTACTAACTTCATTAGTTTTGCTCTTTTAATGCTGTTACTAAAACTATTGTTTTAGTAGTTCTRCATGATTTTTTAATTTGTTTCTAAATGGCACCGTGGGAGAACTGAAACAGAGACACTCATCAATGAGTGTCTTGCTGTTCACATTGTCTTACCATCATCTAAAATCAGGAGGCAAGAGAATTGAGAGCGGCATTTTGTGGTTGTGGCAATCTAATAGCAGGGTCTGACCCTCTCCCAGAGCCTAGAAACTGTTAGCACGCTGACATTTTTCTCTAGAAGACAAAAGCTCCAAAAACTATTTAGGAAGCGGGTTTGTGGCACAGTCAGTCTGATATCCCCTAAAGAGTTACTGTCAAGGAAGAGAGCATATCAGTGTCTATAGGATGTGACACATTTACTCCCCAAAGGAGACGAGGGCTTTAGCCCATCCCTTCAGAGAACCGCCCCACGAGATGTACAATACAGCCCCAGAATACCATTTGAGGGATTTAGTCCTCCTTTTGGACTTAAACGTTCATTATTAGATCACTATTTTCAAAATAGTCCAGCCAGAGTCTCTGGGCTAAATCCAGGCATATAAGTTTTCTGGGGTGGGGTGCAGGAGAGACTTATATTCAGGTTGGCAAAGAGCTCAGGCTGGCCAGCTCAAGCTGAAATATCTGTGAAAACAATGAAAGATTTTCACTCAGATTAAAATAACGCATAGCACTTCAGTTTTCAAACCAACTCAAACTAGTTGGAGAGGGGAAAAAAGTGGTTATCTCTCTTCAAAAAAAAAAGATTCAGGTCCATTTATTTAAACTGGAAAACTAGCTAGAATATAATGCTTAATATGTAGGATTTAGTAGACAGTCAAAATTTTCAGGGAAGAAAGAATTGTCTGTTTGTCAGTTTTCAGGCTTCCTCTCTTATCTCTTCATTCATCCATCTTGCTCTGATTAGTTTGGAACTTTTACATCAAAATTAATTTTRAAATGTTGTTCTTCTGCTTACATCAC
Organism: Amblyornis subalaris; assembly: GCA_018881555.1. NCBI lineage: Eukaryota > Metazoa > Chordata > Aves > Passeriformes > Ptilonorhynchidae > Amblyornis > Amblyornis subalaris. Next base: position 2,051,317 of record JACAXG010000007.1, read on the forward strand.
TTTCCTGTGAAATATTACTTCATATATGCTAATGAGTTCTCTGAATGTAATCTGTTTTGCAGAAGAATACTTAAAGTAGTTGTTACACTGTGCAGTTTATCAGCTTTTGAGAAATACTAAGATTTTTCCAGTCTTGGTGATCTTAAACCGTTTTTTAAATTAAACTTTACACCTTATAAATTGTAGGTCTGCTAGCTCGATCTTCAAATACAAAGCTACAATTTCAGGAAGCCTTAATTGCAAGGATAAAACAAGTAAAACATGCACATATGGCCTGAACACTTATCCTGCTGGTTAATCTTCTCTATTTATACAGGGTGTTTTTAAAGCGTAATTCAAAATTGTGCATTACAGGAATTTCGCTGTGGGATATTCAGGAGTCACAAGCCGTCAAAAATTGCCTTAGTCAGCACTCCCTGCAGGAGCCAGCTCCTCTGTTTTTTCTGTTTACAGCAATAACTTATAACAAGGAGGAGTAATTTGGTGGTTTTAAGAAAATATTTTTTTAAATGGCTCTGCCTTTCTTCTGAGTTGCAGTTCCACTTCCTTTAAATCTCACTTTGGCCGCCAGAGGCCTTGGCGGGGCCGTGCCCACCCTCCCCTCACCGCCTGCCTCGGGCACAGGGACATCATAAAATGTTTYGGTATGGCAGGGAACGCCCTGCCACAGACAGGGGCACCTTTCACTATCCCAGGTTACTCCAAGCCTCATCCAAACTGGCCTGGGACACTTCCAGGGATGGGGCGTGCACAGCTTCTCTGGGCAACCTGTGCCCGGGCCTTGCCACCCTCACAGGGAACAATTTCTTCCTTGCACCTTTAGGACCAGTCATTTGCCAGGTTTTTTTAATGAACATTATGTTCAGCATTTTCCTTAATTGTTCATTTTTTGAAACTTATTTGGTAGAAGGCAACTTCTTGTTCTGGAAATAAAAGCACTTCTGGCTATGAAACCTGTGGTACCTACAGGTGAGATTGAATTTGTGCTAAATAGATGTTATGCTTTTGCTTTATTGCATGTGTTTTGCTCTCATTCTGTGCCTGTGTTCCTGTAAGTCCAGGTCTGTAACAGTGCTACAGCTTTATTTTCACTTCTCTGGGTTAACAGCTGCAGGAAACTCCTCCTGATCAGAGGAAGAGAGCAGGGATAGGGAAATGTGTAGATACACCAGAGGCCTTAAAATTGCCTCTGTGCGCCTTCAAGTCACGTTCTTTCAACATCTTATTAAATCTATTGCCRTGCGATGTTGCCCCTATTCTGAAGCTCCAAAGCTTAATGAATCCATAGGATGCAGGAATTCAGTCAGGAATTTTGGTATCTAAATTTAAAACCCATGTGAATAAAAACAGGTGAGAGATCCCATCTTGCCATCACTATTTGGGACAAGGTTTTCTTTTGCACTCTCAGAACAGGTGTGAGTGTCTGTGTTTGTGCACATGCATCAGTCTAAGCATGGCTGAACATGTCATTGCTTGAACAAGGTTGGGCTCTGGTCTAGTGATTAATTTACTTTTTTTTTTTTTTTACTTTTGATGTGTTATGTTCTCAAATTTGGTTCTGTTTGCTGCCAGCTTATTTAGGCTGCTAGATGRGGTATGGTACTGGCTCTTCTAATATTTGATGTAGTACAAAAAATCCCTTATTTTTTTGTTGTTAGAGAATCCTTGCAAAGGTGCAGCTCTATCCCAACTGTCGATATATTCCCTTTTTCGAAGCACAAGTTCTGTTAAATCAGCTGTAGGAACAACTACTTCTTTGTACCTAACTATGAGAAAAAYTCAGATTTGACACACTCAGAAACTTTGAAAATCTGAGTTTCCTGCGTAGTCTCATTCACCAGTCACCCGCTGAACTGAGTACAGCTTTCTTCTAACTTTTTAATATCTTTTATTAGCCACTTATTTCAGCTTTTGTCTCAAAATAATCTAGGTTCACCAGTTTTTGTAAGACTTAGCATGATAGCCTGTGGTGAAAAATTGAGCAAGAAGAAAACAAAGCACAGTCAACATACTCAGCCAGGACAAATATTTGTGGTGCAATCTTGTAAAAAGAACTACTTCTTTTTCTCATTTCACATACGCAGTTTCTTTTGTGTTCTTGGAAAACAYGTTAAAGTCATCCATGTTCCAAATCAAGCTTCATGTGCACTAGAAATCCAAAGTGCAAGCTAGTTGCGTTTTCACTTAATCTAGCTCCATATTTATTATAAAACTCATCAGTTGAGTGAGGCTCAGCACACTCTGTTTGCATTTAAATGCATCTAGAAAGATTGGCCACTTTATTGTGAGAAAGGCCTTGTTTACTTGAGTGAAAAAGTTAAATCTCTGTAATAACACATACAACTCCTAGTCCTGGGACTCATTCACTGAGTGTTTGACTGGAGAAGTGAAATCCGCTTTGTTGCAAAGCAACACATTTCAGTGAGGCAAAAATTCCATTTCTGTTAAATCGCTTTCCAATTTTCAGGATAATGATGTGTTTAATTTACCACAAAACATGGTAAACTGCCTGCAGTACGAGTCTTGATTAATCATTTAGATTCATTTTATTTAATTTTAATCCTTTTTTTTTTTTCGTTTTAGCGGGATGTATCTGTGGTTTTTTTTGCTTAAGTTTATTGTTAGTCTTCTAGCACTTAATTTTGATATTTTAATGCTGGCAAAAACTTTTGAGTTCCTGGTGTCTGAAAGGAATGATGGTTTTACTATCTGCTGTGCTAACCATGGCGCAGACAGGGCCCAGAAGCCGTTAAGGCTTCAAACAATATGTGGATGGTGTGCTGAACACATTCTCCTATTTCTAATTTTTGCTGGGAGCCAAACAGCACCACACAGCCGAGATAATTTCCAATAGCATCATCTTTTCCTGAGCTTTCTTGTAGAACCTAAATGGCTTTGCAAGTTTCCTGCCATGGTTTTTTCTTACTGCTCCAGTCCGCTAAGTACTCTGATCATTCCCCACTCACCCTGGTGTGGTGTGGAGAGCTGAACATGTACCGGGGCAGATGGTGCAATGTGGTTGGGGATTACAGGGAGCCCAAACAGCTTACCTGCACCATTCCCCAGGACAAGGGGGATGAAAAGAACTCGTGGTGCTCCCTTCGTCCGAGGGTGCATGGATAGACCAAGGCAAAAGTGAAAGCAGTCTTTAGGTGCATCCCTTGTGGGTGACTTTGTGGCTTCGAAGCATCAGCACAAGTTAGGGGAATGAGTGGCTTATGATGAGTTCATCCAGAAAGGTGTATTTTCCTCTCTCTGCTGCTTACCCAGCATTTGAAAAGTAGAGATTGTCAGATTAAATGGTATTTCTCCCCACTGTCACCTTCCTGCATTTCATTTCCTTTCTTCTGCTTGTGTTGCTGCACATAGCCAATAATTTTCATCCCATTTCTCCTGGATAGGAAGAGGAAGAAATTGACAGGGCTTGTTCTAACTTCTAAGGTGGCAAATTACAAATATCATCATATGTTTTGTGGTGATCAGCYACAAGCAAGAGTGGGGCAGAAAACCTGCTCATAGTTCTTTGCCAGTCCCATCTTGCTGGGACAAGAGAGATCCTGCCCTGTGCTGCTGCCTGCCTGCCCCACGTTCCCCATGGCTGTTTTTCTTCATGTCGCTTCCTTCAGTGTCCCACGCAGAGAGGGGAGCCACAGCCCAGTGCTGSCCAAGCCCAAGGTGGCCTCTCATAACCTCCCTCTGTAACTCATCCTCCACCACGGGCCTCCAAGGAGCAGGCTCCCAAGGTCTGCTCCTTCTCTTCATCCCCAGACACGTGTTTACTTGCAGATGCAAGCGAAAAAGCTGAAATTTTTGGAAGAGCATCCGTGGGAAGCAATTTTCCTCCTGAACTCAGTGTTGCTATTTTGACACTATCCCAGGTTAATCTCTATTTCAACAGTGATGTGTGGACGTTTGTGGGACCGTCTGCTTAATGTATATGTACAGCTGCCACCTAGAAAATAAACTGTGCAGTTCATAGAAACAGACCACAGCACACAGAGATGGGAAATTCAKAATAATAATAATATAGGAATGTCACCGTTTTGTAAATTTTAAAGATTTGATGCTCACTGAACAGGAACAGCCAATTTGATCTCTCCCATTTAGTTCATGTAGTCAACTTTATGTTCTCTGGTTATTCATCATGTGATGGTTCCTTCAGTGCTCCAGAAAACTCTTTTCCAGCACGGATATTCTAAGCCTCTGTGAGACATAATATTTTGGGRTTTGGAAATAAAAACCTACTAGTAGTATAACACTAGAGAAATGCTCTAAATGAGGAATGTCTGACAAAGAAATAGTTGCTGCTTCTGCTGAAAAATAGTTCAGGTTATCATGAAAAATCAGAAATTTTCATGCAAGTTCATTAAGGGAAAAGTGTATGTTTCTTTGTGGCTTTAGCCCTCAGGGCTGTTTTTAAGAGTACTCAGAGGCTTGTGTGGCTGTGTACAGCAATTTCACATAGGTTGTAACATCTCTGGTTTATTAAGAATGGTTTGAGGTCATCTTGTGTGTTTGGCTAATATTGCAGAATTTACACTAAATTTACTGCACTTATTTATGCAAAATATTAAGGGCAGCTTGAATAAAATAGGGGAGATGCTCTACCATAATAAGAATAACTGACTTGGGGAGGACTTRCTATTGAAGCAAAACTAAGAAATCTGGGAACTCAGCCTGACCATGGAAACTACTTCTCTCACCACAAATATGACATGTACATTTTATGAAACCTGCTTATTACCAAGGGCCAAATTCTGTGGTCCTTATGCAAGCACAGCTTTCACTGGAAGTTCACTGAGGACGGTAGAATTTGGCCCCGAGCTATTTCTTTTCCATATGAAATTACTTCATTTGTAATTTCCTCTTCTTATATTTCTCAGTAACTGCAGAAATGTGAGCTAGTCATTTAATTTCAACTGAGTAAAAGCTTTGAGGACTCTGTGAAATTGCAACTATATCTTTTGATGTAATAGAGTAAAAGAGTAAATTTGTGGACGTGATATTTTACTTAAGAGGTAAAAAACATATTTGGATAACTACACAGACAGGAAACCAACGTAAATACATGAGTTTTTCCATCTAAGTAAGATGAGAAAGGTTTGGGGTTTTGAACTGGAGAGCAGTGACTTGGGATGTTACAAACAGCTGAATTAATATTGGCCTTCTGGGATGTCTCTGTGAGCGCTCTGCAGCCACAAGCTAGTGTTGATGAAGTCTGGGTTACTTATGTTACCCTGGCTAATTTTGTTGGTGTGGTGCTCAGCCTTGGCTGGTATATTCCCTTTTCTGAGGCTGATAGATGTGCTCAGACTGCACTGCATGGTGCCTTGTAGACACTTCCAGTGAGGAAGGGGAAACGGAGAATAAGGGATTGGGGTATGAGACAAAGGTTGGGATCTCCAGGCGCTGCCACCTCTGTTCATTTTTGTGACTAAMCTGACTGTGAATTTTCTGGTGTCAGCTTTGTCTTAGCAAGTCCATTTAAAACAGTGAGTTTCAGGTTTTAGCTGTGAGCTAGCTTTCTTTTCCAGACTGCATTGCGTTACTGATGCTCTTTGGATGTGACTTGCCCAAGATTAATTTCTGAATTATATATAAATTGTTTAATCAGCTGCGAAACTTTACAACTTTCAACCTTTCATTTCATTAGCTGCGAGATGAATGTCAATAAAATGCGTTTGGAAGGCCAGAGCTTGATGACACACGCAGCAAACGCCGCTGAGGACTCCCTTTCGTTTAATGCAGTAATAATAAACACTTCACAGGCAATATTTCAGCAATCAAGAACACTTTTGCAGGCTTTTCTATCTATATGTGTTTGGCTAAGTGACAAAATCGTGAGGGGGAAAAAAAAGGCTAAAAAATGAGTCAGACTTATTGCCTTAATGTAACCTTCCTGGCTGAAAGCGTATTAATTGGCAGAGTGAATTACCTCAGTAATTCACTGAGGTGAATTAGACTAGAGCAGAGAAAGGCCTCTATTGTGTGATGTGAAACCTATGCTTCTTGGCTTGCACGTTCTTTCCTCGGCGTTGTGATCTTTCCCCTCTGATCAGCAGCCTTCAAATTCAGCCTTGCGAGATTTATAACGCCTTTCAATTGGAAGCTCTGTCATTCAGCCCATTTGGGCATTAAACCCAGTTACTGTGAARCCTTTTGTGGTGAAAAGCCCCCTTCCCGTGCAGAGGCTGCTCCCAGCTTCTTCCTGCGATGCAGCGTGGTGCTTCTCCAACCTTCAAGGGTTAACGTGTGGGAAAGTGGGTCGTTATTCCTCCTTTTATATAAGAACTTCGTGTTTGGAGCCCTTGCCAGGAGCAGATGAGACCCAAGAGCAGAGCCTGCCTCCTTCCCAGCCCCAAGGTTGAGCTCCAGCAATAACCTTGGAGAGCAGTGACCCAATCATCTGCCGGGCTGGAAGGGCTCGGGCGGTCACAGGGGGCGGCCTGCATTCCATCAAGTGACAGCTCCATGTAATATGCCTGCCTCACGGCAAGGGCTCCGCCAGTCTCTGCCCCAAAGCATTTCGTTATCATTGCTTTTTTCCCAGTCCAGCAAACACTGAATTGTTGCATCTGAGATGGAAGGGAAAGCGATGCAATCTTGGGTAAAACAGGCATGGTCATCATCTGTCTTTGGAGTAGAAGGGGCCATAAATCACGTGGTTTATGCTCTGCTATCGCTTCTTCCTTCTCCTTCCTGTGTATTGGAAGAAAGGAATAATCCCTTTTTTCCCAGGGACCCTCAGTGAAGAATTTGGTTAGCAGAAAATGTCCTGCTGTTTCTTGGCTGAAAAGAAGCGTAATRGACTGACAAAACTAACATGAACTTGTAAAAGTCCTCATTGTCTTCTTCTTGGATTTGACAAAGGAAAAGCTTAAGAGAATAAATACTGAGAGATTGCACATGAATAAACATGCTATTTCATGCTCGTTGCTGCTCATCAGAGTTCAGTTTAGAATAACAAGGAGGATGAAAGCCCTGGGTTAAATAAGTTCAGTCCTATTTCCCATAAGCCAGGACCCCATCGGAGCGAGCGTTATTTGCTGCTCTAGATGGTTGCTTCCAGGGAGAAGATGGGTCAGAACAGGATCTGAACAGGGCTGGAGACTMTGCAACCTTCTCACCCTCTCCGAGAAGGTCTCCCCAGGTCAGGGCTGCGACCGGCAGTGGAAAAGCCAGGCGGAAAGCTGGGTTTTGCCTCTGTTTCCACTCTATTTGTTCTGCGGGTAAATAAATTGAGGGCTGGAGTCTTGACGTCTGTCAGCGTGCCACCTTTGAAGGTCTTCTTGCAGAGAAATGGGGAAGCCAACCACATCTTCAAATTGGTCCTAATTGTTACAGGAAGGCTTCTGAGCAGTTCCAAGACCATCTTTTTCCACTGAGCTTGKATTACAAGATATTTCTGGAATTAGATGGAGCAAGAAAAATAATAACCTTTTTTTTTTTCTTTGCCTTTCACAACTTGTACTTTTTATGTCAGGATGACTTTGAAACAAACCTGACCCCGTCCTCTGTGTTGAACTGGCTTTCTTGCTCTGTGAACTGTGACATGCTCAAGCGCTCGGCTCTAAATCGGGGCTGGCAGACCTCCGATTAGCGTGCTGGTCTTTGTAACCTCTAGCACTTTGTATCCCCCTTTCCCGCAGGATCTCCTGCCCTCACTGGCACTGGAACCATTGCTGTCACAGTGGATGATGTCAACGACAATGTCCCCACGTTCGCCTTTAACATGTATTTTGCCACTGTTCCGGAGGATGCTCCCACGGGGACAGATATTTTGCTCGTAAACTCCTCAGATGCTGATGCTTCTACAAATGCAGTTATTAGGTAGGCCGATTGCTGTTGCTCTATTTAATAATGCCTGAAGGTTTTTCTTCCCCCCAGTGTCCATCATCAACGTGCCTTAAAGCTGTAAGACAAAATAGAACAGCTGTATTTGTGTAACTAAATTATTTGGGCAAATCTGTCTTTTATAGCTTACAGGCTTTTAGAATTACATTAAGGACAAGTAGAGTTGCAGAGTTACTTTAGTTTTTTACTAAGYGAAAAGCAAATGAGTTTAACTTGCACCTGCACCCACTACTACCTGCCTTGCTGCTGCATTCACACCTTTTCATGTAATGAGCAATTTTCACTGAAAGCCAGCATGTTCCTTGAGTAAATTTTTGGTCAATTAATGTCTTCACTTTAGCATGAAAATCACACAAGGTGAGGCATAAAGTTTATGCCCTTCAGAAAACCAGTGAAAAGTTAGAATTTGGCGTTTTTGCACTAAATGCCAAAGGGTTTGCAGAGCTCAGTTGATGGAACTTAACTGGGCACTGGGCTGAACACTGGCCATTCCCAGTTTCACAGACAAGGGTAATGAAGATGCTGAGTGGCAGTGACAAGCTGATTATCCACTGAGGATTGGTACTTTGCGAATGGAATGCAAAGCAAATTTGTTATTAATCAGAAGGACACACAGATAGTCTTACCACATTTAACTATTGTGGCTGGAAACATCACTGTTTCCAAACTTACAAAGCAAGATATAAAAGTAACTTCTTTATTTACCTTTGTTAGTTCACCTCAGTTCATTCTTCAAAGAGCCTGAGTATACCACTCTGTCACTTTTTTTAAAGAAAGGAAGTAAAATAAAACAGAACTATGTTATGGCAAAGCAATGTCTGTAAAATAGTGTAACATTTTCTTTCCAACTAGCTACAAGCTAAAAATAGAAACTTGGTGTTTAGATGTCTTTAGATATTTGAAAATCATCCAGAATTACCATTTATTAAATTGTGAAACAATGAAGCTTTTAATTCTATTCACTCTTAGTCTAAGAAAGTATTTCTGGCAAGCTCCTTTACTAAAAAAGAATTCCATGCAAAGCATGAATGACTGTAATGATTGCATCCCATAATCAGAAATTATCAGAGTGCTCTTGGATTTCTTTAGTATGGTTAAATTACTTTAATATCTCTGTCATTAGTCTTTGTCATTCACTCAGTACCTCATCATAGAATCAGTTGATAAAAATATTTTTTCCCTTCATAAGTAGCTATTAAAAAATTGTTTTCAGGTTTTGTTTTACACTCTTTAGGCTCAGGAACAGACTTTGTTTTTCTTGGATGGAACTTGTCCAGATTCAGCATTTAAAGTAGATCTTAAAATATGACTGGTATTACAAAACTGGTGAAAGCCAGAAGGACCAGAACATGTAAGGTCGTCTTGTCAGAGGTGTTGAGCACTCAGAACTGCTTTTCAGCCTTGTTAGAGTCTGTTTCGAAATGAAATCTTTGGTTTCCAAAAGGGATATTTAAAATCCTTGGCTGGCATTTTCATGTAAAGTCAAAAMATGTGCTGTGTTTTCAAAGAAGTGGTTAATCTTCTGCAAAACTGTTACCTATTCATATGTGCCAACTCTTCTTGTTTCTGGTGATAACCTGTGAAGTCATTAAAGGAGGGTGATGGGGTTGTAAATGGCAATGCACGCTTGAGCAGTCTTGTTAAAGATAGTAGACATAAGAGGGGTCAGCACAGACCAGGCCAGATTTTAAGTGTTTGGATCAAATTCCTTTTATGCCAGTTGTCACCATTAGAGTTTCAGAAGGAGGATGGTTTTGTTTTTGTTTAGATTTTTTTGGACTGAGTTTGGATTTTTTGCAGTTGTGTTGAGACACAATTGAGACACATTGTTCAGTTGGTTTACATGCAGTTGCACTCAGACATAGTTCAGAATATCTTATGACAAATGGTTTTTTTTGAAGCAAAGATTTTCGTAGTATCTTTCTAGTGCTAAAGTTTGAGCCGTTATAGATATGTGGAAATACAGAAGAGAAAGTTTCTATCTCTGCAACACCTCACAGGGTTAAAGCATTGCAAATCACAGTTGTAATGTGCCTGTGCTGCTGCTGTTTAGGGAGACTTAAGTGCTGCTTTAGGCTTTGTGCACATTCTTTCCATTCTAGATGCACATTGCTGTGGCTGGAGAATAATTACATATGGCCATCATATTATATCATAATTAAGCAATTAAAGTGTGCTCGTGGCATTGTGTAGAGATTAATGACTGAGCAGGAGAAGTTGCCACAGCTTATTACACAAGCTGGCTCTCAATCCTCTCGGTGCAGCTTCTGGGCTGTGTTATTATTGCTGTCATAACCTGTTCTGATCTTAGAGAGGTGAAGATAGGAATATTAATCTCTTTCATTAAAGCCATTTTCTTCTGACTCTTTCACAGAACTGCTTCAAAAAAGCTGTTACTGTGCTGCACCAGGCTACTCTGAAGGTGCAATGCTAACCAGGGCAGTGTTGGGTTGCAATATTGAATATGAGAATTATTCGTTTCAGCTAGTTTTTGTTTCTCAAAAATCTGTTATCTGAATTGATAAAAAATCTGATATTAACCAATTACCTTTAAAAATACAGGCCAGTGCTCCACATATCTTTGAGATTCGTTYTGTTTGAACACAAGCTGGGTAAGCTTTCTAAGAGAAGGGACAGACTCACTGTGGTAGGAAGCCAGAGGTAGCCTGTATGTTGCRCTGCAGTGAGCACACAGTCAGTTATTATCAGATCACACAGGGATGTGTGCACACACAAATACACCCACCAAGGGTCAAACTCTGGTCCCAATTAGTCTCTGTAAACATAGCCCTGTGGTTACTAATGTGCTATGAATTACTATAAATTAACATTGAAATCTTGAATAGCAAAACTTAGCGTCAGGAAGCAATATGAATATTAAATCCTCATTTTATTTTGTAAAACCGTCATCCTTTTATTTCAGAAAACAGTACTTTTTCTAATTATATTYTGCAGGTTCAGTTAAGAGGTAGGTCAGCCTTCTGGAGTAACACTTAATGCATTAGCCCAGGGAAATCAGTACTAGAGGATGYCTCCAGTAGGCATCTTTGAGAGTATGTCCGCTGGTGTCTCCAAATATCCAAAGGCTCAGTCAGGTACTCATGTATTAGAAATCTTTCTGTGTTAAGCAACCGTGCCTGGAAATCCCCGAAAATGTCATTTGTGGCAGGCCTTGAAATATGAAAAAGTAAAAAAGTGAAGACAGATGGACAGCCAGAAGAAAATCTGACTGTCTGTATTGATACCCACCAGCATGGTGGTCTGAAGAGTTTTGAAATCTGTTATTATCTTAAAGGCAGCAGGCTGCCTTTTGAAATACTAATCCAATTTTTCTTCCTTGGTTTTCCTTTCAAACAGCTACAGGCTTATGGGTGGCAATTCACAGTTCACCATCAACCCATCTACAGGACAGATTATYACCAGTGCCCTCCTCGACCGAGAGGCCAGGGAGAACTACACCTTGGTGGTGGTGGCCAGCGACGGGGGCTTCCCCCGGGCTCTCTCCAGTTCCACCAGCGTGCTCGTCTCCGTTGCCGACGTGAACGACAACCCACCCAAATTCCAGCACCATCCCTACGTCACCCACGTCCCATCGCCCACCCCTTCAGGTAACCTGATCACTGGCAGTGCCTGGGATACTTCAGTTTGCATAGACATAGAATCAGAGARTGGTTTGGGTTGGCAGGGACCTTGCAGATCATCTCATCCCAACCCCTCTGCCATGGACAGAGACGCCTTCCACTAGACTAGGTTGCTCAAATCCCCATCCAGCCTGGCCTTGAACACTTCCAGGGATGGAGCATCCGCAGCTGCTCTGGGCAACATCTTMATGAAATGCCAAGCTGTGCCGCAGGAAATGTTTGTGAGATGTTCCTCTGCTGCTGTTTTCCTGGTATTATCTTCATGTTGCATGGCAATGAGGAATATGAAATCTCAATATACCACCCACARCTTAGCAGGGTTTTTCTATTGTGTTCCTTCCATCCAAATTCAGTTATGTTCCTGTAAAACAAACATACTGTAAATGAGCACCCACTCAAAAAAGTGATTATTTTGCCAGGGTTAGGAAGACAATGGCCTCTTTTTATTTCTGACAGTATCCTCTGTGTGTAGAAGTTCTTTTTCAGCCCTGAGCAATTCTTAAAGAGGATTTGGACAATGTCTTCCAAAAATGCCATGTCTATGCCAGATGTTAATCATGCTGCCTTTCCTTGAGCTAAGGGATGRAGTAAAATAAAATAAAAGTAAATCCAAGCAGCAACCTTCCTTTTGTGGAGCCTACACCCAAATTAAAGTTACTTCACTCAGCACAGGAGTTAATTTCTGGTTCAGTTCATATTTCGTGTTTTCACATGCACACACATACATGGATATGTGATGCCTGCAAAGAGGATTCCAAGACAAATGGTTTACAAAACAAATCTTTCTKTAACAGAAAAAAAGGCTTATTTCCATGTCTTGGTTTTTCTCTCTAAATTTTAAACAATTGCAAATACTTCTCCTTTTTATGGAAGAATGAATTTGTTTACAATTCTTCCCTGTTTCCAGAACAACATTATGAAATTGTTTTATTATTGCATTGGTGCAACTTTTTGTATTCTGACTAGGGCACRGTGCCTTTGGTTGGTTTGGTATGATTCTTTAAATGCTTTTCATGAGGACTACACATAGATTGAAGTGATATTTTCTGGCAATATCTTTTTGGGTGCTTTTTGTATGAAATCTCTGATAACTAGAAACACAGAGAAAGCCTAAGCTATGTGTACTATGTTTTTAACTTAGCAAAAACCTAGGGATGCATGCACTTTCTTATTTACAACTTTCTTTTAAAAGAGAATGTTAATATCTTTTCACATTATTTTGAGAGGCAGTTGACATGATGTTGCTAGCAGGCATGAAATCCATCAAAAAAACCCTACAAACAACATCTTTGTTGAATGTAGCATCTAAAATAGCTTTTCCAGTAAAGAGTAGAATACTTTTGCTTTTATGCCAATCACAGAATATCTAGTGTAAATTTTGAAAAAGCTTCATTTCCTTGTTATTTTTCAATCGAGTTTAAAAGGGGCAACTAGTAATAATATTAATAGTATGATTTGAATAACTGCAGCAAAAAATCTTTATTTCTTCCTGTCCCATTTCTCACGTGGGTTTGAATACTGTTCGTGTCTAAATATTCCTGCCCCTGGAGTACGAATCACTGCACATGACAAATAGTGACATGAAGTACAGTTTTAAGGGATACTGTCAAAGTCATTCCTGCCTGTAAATGATTTTCCCTTAAGAGGGTGAAAACAGCATGATTTTTATGCAAAAACTGGGTGTTTTCTAAAAATTAGTAACAGTAAAACATCAACAGTGTTCTGCAAATTGGTTGGACAGTGTCAAATTTGAAAGACRTGCCATGCATTAGATCTGTAAAGTCCGGTGAGAAAGAACACCCTGGATTCTCCCTGCAGATGGGCAAATATAGAGGCTAAATGCAAACAATGCCCATGTAGTCAAGCTTATTGTGAAGCATAAATTCAAAAGACCTGAAATGTCTGAATATATTCATGTTATTGAACTAGTGTGCAATAGTTTTGTATTTCTATTTTGCCCCTTTCTCAGAGGACCAGCGTGCCTTTAAAAATGCGGTCCTCTTAGTTCTTGTCCTTGGAATACTCTTAGAAAATCAGAAGTAAGGGGCTAGTGGGGAGGAAGGAGCAGCACCTGGGGAATACAAAGAGAAGGGACCACAAGGGAAGGTGGGTGTGTAGGGTAAATGTCCATGAGTGCTGTTTGTTCACTTACGTAACCTTAATAATCCTTGTATTCCAGGGCGGGTTTTTTTTCATGGATGAATAAACTAAGAGTAATTTTAAAAATCAAAATTGCATTCAATCATATTAGGTTTATGGCTTTCATAGTGTGAATGTTCTAGATTTAGGATGCTAGGCTTCCAAAAGATTGCAGGTCTGTTTCCCAGTACATGTCTTGTGGACTCACAAACTCACCTGCCCCTTGTTGAACTTAAAATCTTGTGAGAAAAGCAGTTCATTTGGGGAGCAGTGTAAGGAAGAGCATACTGCTCCAGGATGTGCTTCCCAGTGAAGAGCTGGCACCACATTACTCACAGTCAGTGCATTCCTTGAAGGACTGACCTAACTTTGTTCTCTGTTTCAGGCTCGTTCGTGTTTGCTGTGACCGTCACTGATGCAGATGCTGGCTCCAATGCCGAGCTCCATTATTCCCTCGTGGGGAGGAACTCTGAGAAATTCCACATTGATCCTGCAAGGGGGGCAATCCTGGCTGCAAAACCACTGTCGGGAGAGTCTGAAGTCACCATTTCTGTTCACGTGAGGGATGGCGGCCGGTACCCCAAGACAGACTCGACCACGGTCACCGTGAGGTTTGTGAACAAAGCCGAGTTTCCCCGTGTTCAGGCGGATCAGGAGACCTTCACGTTCCCTGAAAACCAAGCAGTCGGGACGCTTGTCACCACTGTCTCTGGATCTTCAGCCAGAGGAGGCTCCTTGTCTTACTACATCGCCAGTGGTAACCTGGGCAGCACCTTCCTGGTGGACCAGGTGACAGGACAGCTTTCTATTGGGCGGGCCCTGGATTTCGAAGCCATACAGAAGTACGTGGTGTGGATTGAGGCCAGAGACACAGGCTTTCCTCCCTTTTCCTCGTACAAGAAATTGGAGGTATCGGTGATAGACGTCAATGATAACGCGCCGGAGTTTGAGCAAGATCCCTTCGTTGCAGAAATAGCGGAGAACCTGTCCCCACGGAAGATACTGACGGTGGCTGCTGTCGACAGAGACAGTGGTCTAAATGGACAGCTCGATTATGAAATAATTGAGGGCAACACTGAAAGTAGTTTCAGTATCAATCGAGCCACTGGTGAGATCAGAAGTGTCAGGCCCTTGGACAGGGAGAAACTGTCTCAGTACACACTGACCATAAAAGCTTCAGATAAAGGCACTCCGCTCCAGAGCACAACTGTCAAAGTTATCATTAATATTTTAGATGAAAATGACAATGCTCCGAGGTTTTCCCAGATATTCAGCGCTTCTGTGCCTGAAAATGCACCTCTGGGTTTTACAGTAACCCGAGTCACAACATCAGACGAAGACATCGGGGTGAACGCGGTCAGCAGGTACTCCATAAGGGACACGAGTCTCCCATTTACCATAAATCCCAGCACTGGGGACATCACCATCAGCAGACCACTGAACAGGGAGGACACCGACCGCTACAGAATCAGGGTGTCTGCCCATGACTCTGGGTGGACGGTGAGCACAGATGTCACCATATTTGTCACAGATGTCAATGACAACGCCCCACGATTTACAAAACCATCCTATTACCTGGAGTGCCCCGAGCTTCCTGGGATCGGGCTGAAGGTCACCCAGGTTTCAGCCACCGACCCAGACGAAGGGTCGAACGGGCAAGTCTTCTACTTCATCAAATCCCAGTCCGAGTTCTTCCGCATCAACGCAACCACGGGGGAGATTTTCAACAAGCAGTATTTGAGGTACCAGAACTCCAGCGGTCCGAGCCACGCCAACGTCAATAGGCACAGCTTCATCGTGACGTCGTCGGACCGGGGCAGCCCCCCGCTGGTGAGCGAGACCACCGTCACCATTAACGTCGTCGACAGCAACGACAACGCGCCGCTCTTCCTCGCTCCTAAGTACTTCACTCCTGTCACCAAGAACGTGAGGGTTGGCACAAACTTAATTAAAGTGACTGCGGTGGACGACAAGGACTTCGGCTTGAATTCTGAAGTGGAGTACTTTCTCTCTGATGAGAGCAAGACTGATAAATTCCGACTGGACAGGAGTACAGGCTGGATTTCTGTGTCATCTTCGCTAATGGCCGATTTGAACAAAAACTTCCTGTTTAAAGTGAAAGCCAAGGACAAGGGTAATCCCCCACTCTCATCCGAGGTAGCTGTTGAAATAGTGGTGACAGAAGAAAACTACCATACGCCTGAGTTTTCCCAAAGCCGTATGAGCATTACTGTCCCGGAGAGTCACTCTGTTGGAACAGTGGTCAGGACGGTTTCAGCACGAGACAGAGATGCTGCTATGAATGGATTAATCAGATACAATATTTCCTCTGGAAATGAAGATGGAATCTTTGCTATTAATACAACCACTGGTACGCTGACACTAGCCAAACCACTTGATTTCGAGTTACACCAAAAGCACGAGCTGGTTGTTACTGCCACGGATGGAGGATGGGTGTCCAGAACAGGCTACTGCAGTGTCACCGTTAATGTCATTGATGTCAATGATAATTCTCCAGCATTCAGCCCTGAGGACTACTTTCCCACCGTGTTGGAAAATGCCCCCAGTGGGACAACTGTTATTTGTTTAAACGCCACTGATGCTGACTCTGGACCAAATGCCGTGATTGCATATGCCATTCAGTCCTCAGACAGCGACCTCTTTGTCATTGACCCCAACACGGGAACCATCACCACCCAGGGATTTTTAGATTATGAAACAAAGCAAAGTTACCATTTAACGGTAAAGGCTTTTAATGTTCCAGATGAAGAGAGGTGCAGCTTTGCTACTGTCAACATCCAGTTAGAAGGGACAAATGAATATGTGCCCCGTTTTGTGTCCAAGCTTTATTATTTCGAGGTTTCAGAGGCAGCCTCCAAAGGTACTGTTGTAGGTGAAGTTTTTGCAAGTGATCGTGATATGGGAATTGATGGAGAAGTCCACTACCTCATCTTTGGCGACAGCAGAAAGAAGGGCTTCCAGATAGACGAGAAAAGTGGCCAGATCTACGTTTCAGGACCTCTTGACAGAGAAAAAGAAGAACGAATCTCTTTGAAAGTCCTTGCAAAAAATTTGGGGAGCATTCGTGGTGCAGATATAGATGAAGTGACTGTTAATATCACAATCCTGGATGCCAACGATCCTCCTGTTTTTACCTTAGGAACCTACAACATACGAATCAGCGAGGGTGTTCCTCCGGGCACCCACGTCACGTTCGTCAGTGCCTTTGATTCAGATTCTCTCCCCAGCTGGAGCAGGTTTTCCTATTTCATCGGGTCAGGCAATGAGAACAGCGCCTTCTCCATCAACCCACAGACGGGACAGGTGACGGTCACTGCGGAGCTGGATCGAGAAACACTGCCCGTCTACAACCTGTCCGTGCTGGCCATCGATTCGGGAACGCCGTCTGCTACGGGAAGTGCCTCTCTCGTGGTGACTTTGGAGGATATCAATGACAACGGCCCTACCTTGTCCACCAGCCAGGGAGAAGTCATGGAGAACAACCGTGCGGGAACTCTGGTGATGACGCTTCAGTCGTCAGATCCCGATCTCCCTCCCAACCAAGGTCCCTTTACGTACTACTTGCTCAGCACTGGTCCTGCCACCAGCTACTTCAGCCTCAGCACCGCCGGCGTCCTGACAACAACAAGGGAGATTGACAGGGAGCAAATCAGCGATTTCTACCTGTCAGTGATTACGAGAGACTCTGGCGTCCCTCAGATGTCTTCCACAGGAACTGTGCAGATCAAGGTAATAGACCAAAACGACAACCCGTCTCAGCCCAGAACGGTAGAAATCTTTGTTCATTATTATGGCAACCTCTTCCCAGGTGGAATTTTGGGCAACGTAAAGCCGCAGGATCCAGACGTGCTAGACAGCTTCCAGTGCTCCCTCACCTCAGGAGTCACCAGCCTCTTCAGCATTCCCGGGGGCACCTGCGAGCTGCACTCRCAGGCGAGGTCCACGGACGGCACGTTCGACCTGGCCGTCCTCAGCAACGACGGCTTACACGGCGCCGTCACCAGCAGCGTCCGCGTTTTCTTCTCGGGCTTYGGCAACGCCACCATCGACAACAGCATCCTCCTGCGCCTGAGCGCCCACAGCGTGCGGGACTTCCTGACCAACCACTACCTGCACTTCCTGCGCATCGCCAGCTCCCAGCTGACGGGGCTGGGCACGGCCATCCAGCTCTACGGGCTCTACGAGGAGAGCAACCACACCTTCCTCATGGCGGCCGTCAGGCGCGGCAACAGCCAGTACGTGAACCCCAGCGGCGCGGCCACCTTCTTCGAGAGCATCAAGGACGTCCTCTTCCGCCAGAGCGGGGTGCGCGTCGAGGCCGTGGACCACGACTGGTGCCTGCAGAGCCCGTGCCAGAACGGGGGGAGCTGCCTGCGGAGGCTGGCGGTGGGCCCGGCGCTGAGGACCCACGAGAGCGTCCCCGTCGTCATCGTGGCCAACGAGCCCCTGCGGCCCTTCGTGTGCCGCTGCCTGCCGGGCTACGAGGGGAGCCTGTGCGAGACCGACATCGACGAGTGCCTGCCGTCCCCCTGCCACAACGACGGCACCTGCCACAACCTGGTGGGGGGCTTCTCCTGCAGCTGCCCAGAGGGCTTCACCGGCATGGCTTGCGAGAGGGACGTCAACGAGTGCCTCTCCAACCCCTGCAAAAACGGGGCCGCCTGCCAGAACTTCCCGGGCAGCTTCAACTGYGTCTGTAAAACCGGGTACACAGGTACGCTTTTACTTCTCTGCGCCTCACRGACCAGGAGAGAGGGAAAGAGGGTGGAGATGCGCCTTCTTTGCACAGTACGAGCATCCCCAGTAGGTGAAGAGATCATGCAAAATGAAGTATTCATAGTATGAAAACTCAGAAGACCAGATGACCCCAATATTATTTTATTTTAGCTCTGTCCTCAGGCAAACCTCACTTACCTGATTTGCATTAGAACAGAAAGATTTTTGCGAGAGCTGTTTAAATTTATTAAACGTGTAGAGAGCGTTTCCAATGCTTAAGCATGATTTTTCTGTTCTTGTTATTGTTATGCATATTGTGGGAGCATTTCAAGTGTGCTAGAAGTGTGCCAACCAAGAAAATCAGCCTCTTCCCCAAATTACTTGCAGGACAGAAAACAGATGAAGGATATGGGAAAAAAACAGAATTCAGGCAAAATGGTCAGCTTGTCTGTTCTGTATTTTGTCCCTTTGTCATTTTTTTTTCATTAAGTGCAGAAATGTCTGCAGCTTTCCTGCCCCTTCTGAGTATTTTTTCTCTAATTTTATTACACATTCAAACACAGCAGCATTGTAACCCTAGAAAAGCAGGCTGGTCTTTGCTTCTGCCGTGAGTAGGATATTTAAGGAAGGTCTGAACAATTTTAACCGGTGCTTATAGGCACTTTTTATAGAAATCAGGAAAAAAAAATCTAACCAGAGGAGATTAGGTAAGGATTTCAGTGCCTTTTCTAAGGAGTATTTCTGTATTGCAGAAGCCCCAGGGCAGCCCAGCTCAGCACAGCTGTGTCCATTCTGGTGTGGCTATTCAGGCTTGCTACCACCACTACCACAACTCACCTGTAACCTGTGGAGGGATCAGGGGATCCGTTGTTCCTTTGGGCTGTTTTCTTAAACCAGATCAGTACAGGAGGATATATTGCAGAGGAAAAAGTTAATTAATWTCCAAATAAAGGTTTAACTACTTAATTTAAATCACAGCTGCAGCAGTGGGTACATATTCAGTGCAGTATCAAGAACACTGATGATATCTTTCGTGTGAACCTCACAAATCTGCTCCTGAGCCTCAGGTTAGGAGCAATTGTTGTTAATTGACAGGCAGTTCTAATTAAGTTGCCAGTCCAGTATTTTATTTCATGTTGTATTAGTACATCAAATTATTTTGCCAGGAGCGTGGCAAAATAATTCTAGGGCATCTATGCCCTGTAACTCTTTAGGCCATTAGCACCAGAGAGAACATGGGCATATGTTTGCTGTTGSAGTGAAGCAAAACACTTCATTAACTCTAGCAGCGTACTACAGTGTATGCCTCTACACTATAATTTGAAACATTTATGAAACATCCAGCTGATTTCTTCTGGTATTAAAGCTCATATCTTAATGCTCAACCCTTATGTCAGCTAAAAATCAAGCTCTGCATGTGACAAGCTCAAAAAAAAGATGAATATTTTTACTAAGAGAATGTGATGAGAGACTCTTAAGAGTCTGAAGTGTTGAATTTCTTTCATGCCATGAATTAAATGTGGCATCTGATAGGAGCTTTCTTAAACTCCTTGTCAACACACATAACCTTAAAATAGACTGCCAGTGGGGCAGACGTTTCTATTTGGGAGTCAGATGTTGTTTAATCAGTTGGCCATTGCAGAATCAAGAGTTATTAAAGTGTCCTGAGGTTAATTGATCAAGACAGAAAACAAATGGCACCAGTGTGATTAAAAGACAAAATATCTTTGGAGTTTAATATCAACAGAGCTTWTTAGATAAGATCACAATTAACACATGGTATATTTAGACATTTTATGTCTGCTAAAGCATACTTGAAATTGTGCAAATTTAATATTCAGTAGGTTCTGCAAACAAATGTCAGTATACTGATTGTTTGAGAATGCTTGACATAGAGGCTATTATGTCACTATTATACTGCCAACAGAAAGAGAACACAGCTGCTTGAGCTCTTAATTTGCATTCATATATGATTAAAGATAGTGGATKTAAAATTAAAGCCTCAAACTATTTTTTCATGAATATAAGCCTTGAGYGCCTCAACAACAACAAAAAAAGAGACATCCAAAATGGTGGATTTCTAATTCAGTTCACCATATACATAGCTTAGCTGCTTCTCTTGGAATGAAAATACAGTCCCATAATTAAATTTGCATGCTCGGTAAAAAAAATAGTATTTATGTGGTACTGCATACGAGTAGAAATTAGTATTTTTTGRGACAGGCTCTCTGTTCACTGTAAATTAGACTACATGAGCTGCAGACCTTTATAATGGTGTACCTGAAAACTGAGTCTTACTTTTCCTTGATTTACTGTGTTTTGTCAGCTGCATTTCACTTCATCATACTGCAAAAGGTAATGTCATTCTTTTCACTGGATAGGATTATAAAGACTGATTACCTCAGAGCGACATCATTAGGGTTTAAACAATCTGTTATAATTACATCTCTTAATGATGAACAGGTTTTGTTTTTAAAATAATCWCTTTCTGGAGGGAATATGCTTTGTGATTTACAGTAGTTGTCTGCCCTTCCTTTGAACCCTTCATTTCCTGTTTTCCAGGATTCATTAAGATGAAGGAATGTAGGTTTGTGAAGTTGTTTCAAATGCAAGATTAGAACATTAGAACAACCACTTTAAAAGATGGACACAGAGAACCACAAAAACTAAAACTCTCAAATCAGCTGAAATCTAACTCAAGATCATTCAGCTGGTATCTGTTCCTGTTACATTTTTCAATTAAAAAAAAAAAAGTCTGAGGAAGTTAGATCTTTGCCTAACCCCCTGCATGTGATATCATCAGCTGGAGGTGATGAATGATAAATGTTGAATGCTGTTATCAATTATCCAGCATTCTCCTAATTTTCATGGTCTGCAGAAAAAGATCTTTCTGATGCAGAAGTGAATACCCTGCATCTTTCAGTATTTCAGCTGAGAAGTGATCTATAAACTCAGCTAACTGCAGTTTTTATCTGAAGTGTTACAGAGTGGTGCTGGTTTGGAGTCTCCYTGGTTCCCAAAACTTTGGCTGAGAAGTTTCCTTCTCCTCACTGGATTCAATACCCTGAAACACTAATCAGGTGTACAYGATCAGCCTAATTCTTTATGCTGTCCAAATAAAATCAGAGTATTCATCTTCTCCTRTGTCAAAACAGTTGGAATAAAGGCAAACAGGGCCTGGAGCGATAGTGCAAGGGTTAATGGTTTTAAACTAAMAGTGGCCAGATTTAKGCTCTAAGGAAGAAATTTTTCAGAGTGAGGGTGGTGAGACACTGACACAGGTTGCCCAAAGAGGTGGTGGATGCCCCATCTCTGGAAGCGTTCAAGGCCAGGTTGGATGGGATTTGGAGCAACCTGGTCTAGTGGAAGGTGTCCCTGCACATGACAGGRGTTGGAGCAAGATGGTTTTTAAGATCCCTGCCAACCCAAACCATTCTATTATGCCAATCATACTTTTACTGGTTTCAAGAATTCTTCAAACAATGGTTAAACATGGAAAAGATGCTGTTATTCACTGGTTAAAGTACGTGCAGCTGAAATAAACATCCATATTCTCTTGCTGACTCAGCAAATGTGTCAGCTTTCATGTTAGCTGAGAAAAAGAAGAGTATTTAGTTAGATTGAACTGCAAAAATCTGAGTAAGCCTTATTAGCTGCACTTGATCTTTGTGAAAACTGAGCAACATCACTGAGCTATTTTAAGCATGTCTGTCTCACTCGTGCTATGCGTTCCCCTTCATAAGTCAAAGATCTCTGCTACGGACCATAAATTGAAAACAAAGAAAACAGCAAAATCTCACATAAAAAGTTAGCTCATCCTTCAGTCATGCCCATTAGAGAATACAACATAAATAAATACCCCCAAAGCATAATTAGATTCAGACACTGGAAAAGTTTCCTGGATTTATGGTGCATCTACAAGTTACGTATTAACCGCAGGAATCCTCCAGCGCTCCATTTCCATCCTGCTTGCAGTCACACATGGAGAGCTGCTGCTCACATGGAAGAGCTGCTTGCAAACCAGAAAAGTAGAAGAGGGGGGGGAAAAAAAAAGATGTTTTCTTCATTAGGTGGCTCAATTTGTGAAATTCTGAAAAAGGTAGCAGAGTTCTTGTAGCACAGTCCTGATTTTCTACAGTTTTAAGCACCCGCAGCCTCTAAGGACTGCATGTTGTGCATTCCTGTCAGGAGAGATGTAAAATTATAAGATATATGTGACATATAAGAATGGACACTCTCAATGCAAGCTCATGTTGTACTTTTAACTTACACGTATACATATAGTATAAGAAATAAAATAATTCATTATCAATGCTAAAAAGAACGATTAAGGCAGTCTTAGCCCTTGCTTTGTGTATATATCCGGGCTGAGATGAAGTTCAGGAGAAGTCTGGAAGACTGTGGCTGGTTTTTTGAGTCTTTGTAGTGAAACTGGAAGGACAAACATAACAGTACTTTGAAGTTTTTGCTGAGTGCAGGCAGTGAAGGCTGGCACTGCTGGCAAAAGGAAGACAGGTTCCAAGAGTTGGATGTAGTGAAAGTGTTGCTAAAATGATCAAAGTCAAGCAATGAAAACCTTAGAAATGAAGACCAATACTTTTGTAGTTAACGTTTCCATACAAAGAAAATGTTAGTTTCGTACAAAGAATCCCCGTGTCTGTATTCGGCATCTGTTAAAATCTTCACTTTTTCTCTTGGTTCCCTTCCTTGCTGAAATGAATTATGTGATTTCAGTTTGTTCTCCGGGGAATAATATTTACCACATGTGACAGTGTCTCTTTAGGAAAGGACTGTATCCAGGGTAGCTTGTTTTAGCTCCAGAGGACTGTGGTCTCTCCGAGTCAGGAAGGAGGTTGTAATTGATGAGGAAAAATAAGAACAGTCATATAATGTACAATAGCAGCCTGTGTTCAGCATGACCTGTTTGTACAGGGTCCAGCAAGGGCTGTCTGTATCTCCTTTGCACTAGTGAGGATATTGCATTCAACAGGGAGAAAAAAAGATACATTTTTCCAGTTTTTTAGTTCAGCATTGCCTTTTATTTCATGATCTCTCTTTCATCCACAACAGTAAATAAAATAAAATTTAAAAGAATGTAAAATTCCATTCAATTAAAACAACAATCCACCAGTACCTATATGATACAAGCACAATGAGACACTTGAAAAGTAAAGTTACTTTCTCTGGGCCACACATTATGCCTGTGACAGGGCTGGGAGCAGCCCAGCATCCTGGCTGTGTTTCCTGTCTCCTGGCCATGTGTTCAGCATTKGTTCATAACCTCGTTACCTCCATACCAGCCTGACTTTCCTATTGCCCCGAATACTCTGACATGGAAATTGCTTTTATTCCCTCATCACAGGGAAAACGTGTGACTCCACTGTCAACTACTGTGAGTGCAACCCCTGTTTCMATGGTGGGTCCTGCCAAAGCGGGCTGGAGGGGTATTTCTGCCACTGCCCCTTCGGTGAGTACCCTTCTTCTCCTCCTCTCCAACTCCCCGTTCCCTGTTCATATTTCTATTTATTTTTACCTGCATAAATGATTTTCTGTTTTGAAAATTATTCGAACTTTGGAAGAACTGCGCGCATTTAGAGGTTTAATTAACTCATTCTTCTTTAAAAGAAAATTGAAAAGTGATGTGATCACTTCAAATATTTATTTAGTCGTTCCTAGGAGCAGCTTCTTTGTGTGTCACACAAAAACATAACAATATCCAGTCAAACAATTCAGGGTCTAAAAATTAGCAAGAATATTTCTAATTACATAGATAGATAGATAGGTAGAGACAGATAACTGACCAAAAGTAGAATGGATGCTTGAAGTGTTTAAATCAATACCACTGACTTCCTAAAGAGACTTAGCTCAAGCACAGCTTGATCAGGGCTAAAGTAYCTTCACCACTAAGGTTATCCCGAAATTCAAGTATGATGATAACAAAGCTCTCCTGATGAATAACAGGCACTTTTAGGAGACCTGAAGAGTAAGACCACTGTAAATAACATCAGTATTTTACATCAGAGAAGCATATAGTAGTGCCAAAATAGTTTCATAATTTTTAGAATTTAATTATCCTAGATTTGGTTTGTGGAATGAACCCAACCAAAACATAAAACAACATGGATATTTTAAGGTATCATGACACAATTGCAGCAAGATTGATTTTGAATGCAGATTAATCCAGAATTGTCATTGTTCATATGGAAAAGTATGAAAGTAAATGTAACAGATTAATTAAAAAMCAGAAACCTGAGAAATCATCTACAGTGTTTTAAGGTTGCTGAAAACCCTCTTAAAAAAGTATGGTTCTCAACAGGCATTTGTAACTAATGCTGAATAAGTTTTTCTATTAACATGTGGAATAACTTCTCTATTCTCTTTTATTTGCTTTATTGTCCATTTCCACAGAGTTTATCCATTTCCATATTAGATATAGTCCATTGTAAATATAACTAATATTCGTAAATTAAACCAGGGTTTTTTTCTCAGTCACTGCAGTAAAAGAAAAATCAAGAGAAATTATGTGACAGAGATCTGAAAAGAAACATGTAGAATGCACCAAAATACTCATATCAGTGAAAACATGAGAAGGCATAATGTTTTAGTCACACATATGCTTATATCATAGGTATGAAAAATTAACCAACCAGCAAGAAACAGCTCAGATAACAGCCACAGAGAGAAAAATAAACTCAACTTGCAAATGTATTTCCATAACTGGATTAATATATGCCTGATGATAATTAACAACCATGTCTGACAGAGCTGTCAAAGTTTTTTTGTTTTCTAAAGAAGCTGTAGAGCTCAATGAAATGGTTTTTAACAGAGGTATCTGTCCTTTGTAACTCGATTTTTAAGTTTAAATATATGTAGCTCAGCACCCACCTGTGGGTAGTGGCATTCTTCTGTTGGGTTTGTGTTTTTAATTGTCCATTAGAAGTTCCTTAAAAAGCCTGTGTATCACAAACATGTCAAGAGCACATCCGTTCTTTGTTTCTGGGGGAATGCGCAGTGAGGGGAAAAAAACTCTCCGATTCCAGATTTTGCCTTTCCTTTTGCAGGTGTTTTTGGGAATCACTGCGAGCTGAACAGTTATGGATTCGAAGAGCTGTCATATATGGAGTTCCCCAGCATGGATCCCAACAATAATTACATCTACATCAAGTTTGCCACCATAAAGAGTAACGCCTTGTTGTTGTACAACTACGACAACCAAACCGGAGAGCGGGCGGAATTCCTGGCCCTGGAGATAGCAGAGGGGAGGCTGAGGTTCTCCTACAACCTGGGCAGTGGCACGTACAAGCTCACCACGGCTAAGAAGGTGTCTGATGGACAGTTCCACACCGTCATCGCCCGCCGGGCCGGAATGGTAAGAAATGCTAAAAACAAGGATTTTGGACAAGTTCAGCCAAATCGCTTTGGCTTCCACGCGAAGCCGGAGAAACACAAAATTAGCAACGTTGCGTTCACTAGCAGAACCTCCAACTTTGGGAAAAACCTCCCTCGTTTCTGGCTTATTCCGACTGACTCCAAGCCCTGTGGTGGTTTGTTTAGGATGATGATGATAAAGTGTAATGAAAAAAGCATGTGCAATGCCCCATACTCTCAATGTGAAAAATGAGAATCAGGAATAATTAATGACATAGATGACTACGCACGAGGCTAATTAACCGGTGTAGATTACAGGGATGATTATCAGGGAATGCTAATTAGCCAAAGTAACTACAAAAAGCCTCACAATAATTTTTCTTAGCATTTGGAAAATAGAAGTGGACAAACTTAAAATCCCAGGCATCCCTGACCTCCTTGAGCTAATTCAGACATTTTACCAATCTCATCAGACTGGGAGCCTGGTTTTCCTCTGTAACATACATGGAAAAAGTTGAAAGGTGCTACATTAAGGTAATTTTTTGAGGGGAAGGAGGGAAGTTACTTTTCTTTTTGTCCCCCAGAAAGTTTCTGAGGTGAGGAACTCTGCCAAAAACTGGGACAACTGATTGCCATATGCCTGGCACTTTGACCCCTCTCCTGCCTTCATTTTTTTCTCCAGTAAATGTTTTCTATTCCTCTTCTCTCATTTTTTAATAATATTTCCAAAGCAGAACATAAACCAAATGCTCTTTGAATCCAAGCCAAGTTTTTTGACTCCACAATGTTTGAGTTAGAAATGAAACCAAATCTATTTGACATCCATAATCAGTGACTATTGCCCAACAGTTCCCTTCTCAGGCAGAAATGGCCAGCATACGTGGAATCCCATATTCTTCCCATATTTGAAATTAAAGTCGTGTAAGAGTAATATATGGTTGGGTCTCCCTGTTTTATTTTGTATATTTCAAGGTAGAAGTGATAGGGAATAAAAGCAATAAACTTTTCTAGCAAGCGTGACTCCCCCTGAGTCCTTGCAGAGC
Organism: Amblyornis subalaris; assembly: GCA_018881555.1. Lineage (NCBI taxonomy): Eukaryota > Metazoa > Chordata > Aves > Passeriformes > Ptilonorhynchidae > Amblyornis > Amblyornis subalaris. The sequence continues at coordinate 2,078,099 of JACAXG010000007.1, forward strand.
CTTGAGCCTGAAACTCCATATCAGTTCATGGTGCAAGACCTGATATCTCCATTTATTCTGGGTGTTGGTCTCTTCTCCCAAGTAACAAGCAACAGGACAAGAAGAAATGGCCTCAAGTTGCAGCAGGGGAGGTTTAGATTGAATATCAGGAAAGAATTCTTCCACGAAAGGGTTGTCAAGCCCTGGAACAGGCTGCCCAGGGAAGTGGTTGAGTCACCATCCCTGGAGGTATCAAAAAGACCTGTAGATGTGGCACTTGGGGACATGGTTTAGTGGTGGCCTTTGCAGTGGTGGGTTAGTGGTTGGACTCTTAGAGGTCTTTTCCAACAGAAAGGATTCTATGCTTCCACGAAATCCAGTCTTCAGCTGGATTTGCAAATCCAATTTGTGTGTGTTTGTAGGACTTATATATCCAAATAAGATGAAAGATAATTGTGATGTTGAGCAGTGACTTTGGTGTAATAGACCTTGATAGCAGATACTTAATAATTTGCATCACAGCTTCTTAATGGGAAAGCCCAAAGGGGCGCTTTAATCTTGAAATGCACCAGGTTCCCATTTTAGTTACTAAGGTAGCATGTTACTTCTAGAAATAAGATGTAAATGGCTAAGTATAGGAGCACACAGCAAAAGTTGCAACAAATAAATGAAGTACACTGAAGAAAAAAAAATAGAGAAAGAAAATGTTTTACTTGTCAGTATGCCAGAGGACTAAAGAAGAAGAGATAACATGAAAAGGGCTATTTATAGAAAATTTCAGCTGTGAATGCTTCAGGCTGAAAGCAAACATTGAAGACAACCTATACCTTGGTGTGATTTTTTTTTTAATGTTTAAACCTTTTCAGTAATGTCTGCTGTTTACAAACACAGTATGTGCAAAGAATCGCCTTTGTCTTAGATATTTCTGCTGCAGGAGAAATGTCTCCCAGGTGTCCAAAACTGTATAAAATAACCCCCCTTCAGGATTCCAAATCTGTCATTTCCTACAGCACAGTGGGATTTTATCGGAAACTGGTAAAATCATTAAGTTGTCAGTCCTGAGCTATTGCAGAGTGACAGGATAGAAAGTCTCATAATGCGGCAAGGTAACTGTAGAGTAATGCTTAAGTAACAAGCAGGAACATTTGACTAACATTAGAAAATAAATTGTATGAACTCTGGTCCAAGCAAAATATATTCTCAAATATCCAGCCCTTCAGCTGGGGTTGGAGCTTGGCTTGCAGAGCGCATAGCGATGTAAGTTAGGGAGATTATGCTGATTGAGCTAAGAACAAAAAACTCATTTCAGTTTTTGTTGTTGATGTTCTGCAGGAAAATATGTATGCATGTGGTGGCATACAGAGCAGCCAGCTTATTATTCTTTCTCTGAATTGTTTCATTTACACAGGGCTGTAATCTGCTTTGGAACTGCAGACTGACATTGCTTGGGAAAAGCACTTTGCTCATTTGTATGGAGAGAAATTCAAGATAAGGTTTCATTAAAAATAGCAAATTGAACAGTTTGAGCATACTGTAGGGCATGATTTAGGGCTATGAATTCATTTGGTCAATACAGTGCGTCAGCTCGCGGTGTGTATTTGGAGCTAGCACGGACAATCCGAGGGGATTTCAACAGGCTGTTGTTAGCAAACTTATTTGCAGGCAGGAGAAAAAAACCTCTGCGGAGTAATGATAGCTAGTGCTGCTTGCTCAGCTCCCATAGAGTAATCTAAATCAAAATATAAACCCAGGCATTTTTAAAGGTGGCGTTTGATTTAAATTTGCTGTAAAACTGTACCACACATCTAGCTGAAACGTGAGGAGATGTACAATGTGCAGATTATGTTTATTTTTCTGAAAATTTGTTTTAAGGAATAACTAACCTTCAGGGTTGTTGGGGCTTTTTTTTTTTCAGCATCTGTTATTAATAAATCACTGTGGGGACAATTCTTTGCTAAATAAGGAATAAAATAAAAACTCCTTTTTAAATCAGCAGGAGTTATTTTATTATTTTAGTGACAGCTTTGGTTAGACTTTTATAGATTTCAAATAGAAGTGAGTAGCTTTAGTGTAGCTTTAGTGTAAATGACTTGGATGGGTAGTCACAGAATCATAGAATGGTTTTGAGTTGGAAGGATCCTTAAAGATCATCTGGTTCCCACCCCCAGCCATGGGAACACCTTCCATTAGACCAGGTTGAGGCAAGCTCATTGTCTAGGACCTGATGGCTTGGAGATAAAAGTAATAATAATAAAGAGTAAGACTGCTGTAGGTACTGGTGATGCCTGATACTTCTCTAAACATCAGCTTGGTCCCACTGTAGTTGTCCAAATGCTTCTCCATTGCCCGAGTGGAGATCTCTCATGACCTGTTATTTCCAAGGGTTACCTTAATCAGGTCCACTTGGCTACTTTTTGAGTTCTATTGAGTGGCTGGTTGTTATTTTTAACTAGTAATCTCAATGTTTGTGCTCCCAGCTTTTGCAACATGCTTTTTGTCAAGTTCGATATGTTTAATGTCATGGTCAAGCCCCTGAAGGAACGCCCTTTGTGTTCTGAACCATATCAAGAGTAGGATATGGTATGAGCCAAAATAACTGCAGTTTCAAGGAGCAAAGCAAACAAATACAAAAGAAACCCTACCCAAATCTGAAAATTTGGTGTTTAACTGATTCTCTGTGTGAAGCAGACAATTGGCTCCCTCTCTGTTTTATCCACACCATGGTAGTGTCCACACTGTGCTGGTGGAATATGTAGTTGCCCAGTGGCTCTGAAGCACCCTGCAATCGTCAGTATATTATGACACCATAATATACAAGTGCTCCATTTTAGCCAAGTTCTTGATATAATACATTTAAGTATAAATATTTAATGTGGTTGGGGACTGCAGCCTTATAATAATATTCAGCATATTTGTGATTGTGCCTTTTGCAGGCAGCATCCCTGACGGTGGATTCCTGCTCTGAGGATCAGGAGCCAGGCTACTGCACTGTTAGCAATGTTGCTGTTTCAACTGACTGGTAAATAATTCTTCATTTTGTGGGGTTACTTTGGGATTTTGGTGGGATTTTCTGGGGTAAAATCAAAAGTAATATTAAAAAGAAACCTCCCTGTAAATCCAGAGAAATTTGGAGTAATGATAAGGCTTCCAAGTGTCAGTTTCTTCCATCTTTGCAGAAGCAAATTAAATTTTCTACGTGTGCTGCTACTTGCTAGTTCAGGCTACATTTCTGCATGGAGTTGGATCATAAAAAGGGGTCTGCTCAGAAATCCCCAGTTCTCAACATCATCTCTGTCCCCACAAGCAGATAAAGATATATTCCTGTATAAAGATAGCAAACTTTATTTCCGGTGTTTACCATAACTAACTCAGTAGCCTTTGGATTGCATCTTTGGAGATAGCAATAACTTTACTCCCGATCACTTTGGCTAATGTCTTAACATAATCACAATCATATTTCCTGTCACAGGGTTTCCCTGCTAGTAGAAGTGTTATATCTTTGTAAAACAATGAGTCCATCTTCCTGCTATTTAAGTATGATTTACAATCTAAATTATAATTGGGTAAAAAACCTTGTTCGTTATGATCTCAAGCACACTGCTCTGTCAAGTGAATAGAAATCTTGGCATATAATTTTGACAATAACTGAGTGTGAATGTAGAGTCATACCCACTATAACTGTTAGTTCCAATGCTATTGATCTCTCTGTCTCCCCCCTTCTAAATGTAAAATACCAATTTGGGAAGAGGAATTTAGCCATAGGCTGTAGCTGGTGGTTGCAGTTCCTGTGTTGTCATCACTATCCTGATGCCTGATACTGATTAGTTAATTTTCCTCACTCTTTTGCAGGACTCTCGATGTACAACCAAATCGAGTTACTGTTGGTGGCATCAGGTCCGTGGAGCCCATCCTTCAGAGGAGAGGGCAGGTGGAAAGCCATGATTTCGTGGGCTGCATAATGGAGTTTGCAGTCAACGGACGTCCCCTGGAGCCCAGCCAGGCTTTGGCTGCTCAAGGAATCTTAGATCAGTATGTCTGCTATATATGGTATCAAGTGGACCCCATTTGCAATAAAGGAAGCTGTCGTGAAAGGCAGATGCTATCCCGTTCAGACACCATCAGATATTTCATGTTTAAAAAAAAAAATTACTGCAGAACCTCCTGTAAAGTGTGAAAAATGTAGGAAGAAGGTGAATTTGGATGAAAGGTTCGCAAAAGATTACAGAGTCTTCAAAAAAGCAACATCATTACATTTCTATTGCCAGTGATTTGCAGGCTGAAATTGAGTAGCCCTGATCTTGGATTTCTTTATAAATTCCACCTGGGTTTGACTGTACTCATACTGCTTGCTAACCTTCTACTCCCTTTTATTTCCTCTTAATCCACCATGTCTGTTCTCTCACTTTGCCTCTCAAGTATCACTGAATTTCCCTCATATCCTCTGAGCAGTCTTTCAGAAATGATGAACTATCTGCTTCTATTGTTTTTTCCATCTCAGGATTTGAAGTCACAGTTGTAGCAATCATGTCAGTCTTCCATCCAAATTTCCTAGCTTGTGCTTCCTCTCTCAGGTTTGTGCTGTTCATTGTGATACAAAGGCTCTGGCAGTCTGCAGCATGAAAAGCACCTAAAAGAGTTTCTTCTCTCTTGCATAACATAATAGGAGTTTGGCTGTCTCTGGATTCCTTCCTCTTTCATAAGGCTGTTACAACTTGATGCTGAAAATTGGGATCTGCTTAGAAACACGAGCTGTCTACAGAGATTCTTAGAATCACAGAATGGTTTGGGTTGGAAGGGACTTTAAAGATCATCCAGTTCCAAACCCCCTGCCATGAGCAGAGACACCTTCCACTAGACCAGGTTGCTYAGAGCCCCATCCARCTGGCCTTGAACACTTTCAGGGATGGGGAGAAGAGCCATTTTTGCATCTCTAAGAGGAAAATAGGGAGTCCCATTTAAACACAGGATGTTTCCCAGCACGTTTGCTCTGCTTATTTGTGTGCACATTCTTCAGCATCTATTTTTCCTGTTTCTTTCAGGTGTCCCAGACTGGAAGGCGCTTGCACAACCAGCCCCTGCCAACATGGTGGCACTTGTGTCGATCACTGGTCATGGCAGCAGTGTCACTGCAAGGATGGACTGACGGGAAAGCACTGTGAAAAATGTATGGAGGAGGTTTCACTGCCTTTCTCTTTAATGTACTCCTAACTGTGGCTTAACCAAAGGCCATTAAGAGTTTCTTTTCAGGGCCATGGGACAATGAATTTTATAAAAGAATGAAAACAAGCACCATGTTGCCTCTTAAGTAATTTTGAAGGAGAAGTCCACAATGGACTCTTGTCYTTTCATGGGGTAAAAATGGCAACAACTTAAATACATAATGTTTTCTGGTCTGTATATTGCATTTCAGGTAACTTGCACTCATTTAATCTCCTGCTTCCCAATAACATATAATCCGTAACTAAAATAAAGGTATCCCATAGGAGGGATCTGTCTGCTATGGGGAGGTAAGAGGGTAAGCGAAAACCCCTTCACATAAACATTGAGTTCATGTGCTTATGGCTTCTCCGAACTAAAGTCCTTTTCATCAAACTGGCTGTGGATTATATGCAAGAAAATATTGTAAATGTAAATGAAAACAAGGCATTTACGCTTGGGGGTGATTAACTCTCCTAGGAATAGCCCTATAAATCAATACGGGATTGTCTAGGACAGCAAAGTGATTTATTTCCATGTAGTTGTAGTATAATGACTGGGCTTTGGTTTTTTACATGTCCCATTATTGTTTAGCTGATTTATATGTTTTTATTGCGCCGGTTTACAAAATAATTTAGCTGTAATTTTAACAGCATTTGGTAGTCAGTGCTCTGCCTTTTCTATTCACTTTTTTTTTTTTAATGCCATAACAAATAGAAAGTCATTATCTCTGCCCTGAAGAGCTTAGAGTTCAATATATCATGAAACCCTGCTTGCAGTAATGGAAACAGTAACATCCCTGGGAAGGAATTACAGTTCTGAGAGCCAAATTTTTTTCCCTACTCCCTCACTTGTTCCCTAGCGAGTTTTAATTTACTATTGACTGATAGCAGCAGTAAATTACTCACACACTCCCACTCTCAAACACACATTCTGGTCAAAGCCAAAGAATAGAGGGGCTGCAATTGCCATTCACTCCTGCTCCCCGCCTTGACCTGCTCTGAACTTGATCTCTGCTCTGAGAGAAAATGGTTGTGATTAGGCAGATGATGGCTGGAGCTGTAATGAGCTGCATACCCAATGCTTCCCTGTCCTCGTCCCAGATATCACTGCTGACACGGCCTTGTCCCTGGAAGGCAAGGGACGGCTGGACTACCACATGAGCCCAAACAAGAAGCGGGACTACCTGATGAGGCTTGGGGCTCGAGGCGCTGCCGCGGGACCCCCGGCCGTGGAGCACTTGGAAGTGAAGTTCAGGACAAGGAGCGAGAACGGGGTTTTACTTCACATCCAAGAAAGCAGCAACTTCACTACCGTGAAGGTAAGATTACAGCTAATGCCGAAGTTGATTTGATTGGACTGCCTCGTGCGCAGTGATCAAAATCGCGTTTTTCCATTACTCTTGCTGTTTCCTTTGTAAAATATTAGGTCTTTAACTGGGCCTAGGCACTGCTCCAATATCATTCGTCTTCTCAACAATTCCCTTGCTATTTGCCAAGGTATCAGAAGATCTTGATGGTTTCGTATCTAATCAGTTTTGTCTAGACTCCAAATAGTGACTGTTTTAAGGCAGCGAGAACGGTACTCATTGCCATGGTTATTATCATCATTACACTTTACAGAACAAATCATTTTGGTATTGGCCTTTTATCTTCTGATTTTTTGAGCCTTGAACCCAGACCCTCCTTAAGCTAGCAAACGATTGCCAAAAAGTTTTCATTAATTCCTACCAACATGGCTCAAGCTTATCAAACTAGGAAGTGAGGGATATCTTGAATTCATGAGGTTACTCATAGACCAATGTCGATATCCAATTATTTTGGCATACATAGCTGAATTAATGCTTCAAATGCCACACTGTTTTGGTTTGAGGGTTTTTTTTTTCCTTTTCTCAAAGAGCTTATTGCTGCAGAAGTTACCTTTCTCAAGAGAAAGCGATGGTTCGGTTCCTGGCGATGACTCAGTCCATTTACTCATAACTCTAAATGAGTACAGCAGTGATGTTGGCAAGCCCCTTTATTGGGTTGGTGTAAGCTCCAAGTTTCCTTGACTGCTGTAAGGCTTTCCAAGTTTTTTCTCCCCTGACTTTTAGAGAAATTCATGCAGAAATTCACACTTTCTAAGCTTCAGCCCCATGGATATTCTCCACCTGCCTGGTCAGAGTTACGAAGCTTTCCTGACACACCGACTGTGTTTAAGAAGCAAGTCTGCACTACTTCCCTGGCATATGCTTTTACCACATCATTTCGTAGGAAGTTTCTGCCTTGCTCATATCAGCAGATAAGATCTCATTATTTTGACTTCTGGAGAGAAAAAAAAACTTTTCCTCCCTAGCAGAATTTGCTAGGTGAGCTCTACAAGCATTATTTGAAAAAAGAGAGAGAGTTGCCTTTCCTGGCTAAAAGCACTGGTGCTTTGTTTATGCAAACACTCTTATTATTGTTAATACTGGGGAAGTTATACAAGCAAGCAGAGGGTGTCAAGTCCCAGACCCAGCTGTGCAAGGGCAAAGAGCAGAGGTTTGCCTAGTAACACATGCACAAGTTTGAACAAGGAGAGGCAACATCAGCGTGGTAGTTGTTGCCAAGCAGTTCCCAGATGATGCTAGTTAGTAAAGCTGTAGTAATTTAACTGCAGCTAGTGCAGTATGGCCTCTGCACTGCTGCWCATACCCAGAGTAGGTATCATGATGAGTATTTCCCTCAGTGGTGGCCCAAGATGCCGGTGAAGCCAGCCCAACAAAGGTGTCCATGACATCTGTGTCTATTCCTGGTGCAGAAGTTGGGCTTTAGGGACTTGTGTTTACAACTCTTGTCAGTCTTCAAAACAGACAATTTTATAACTTGATTTTTGGGCCTTCTAATATGCTTGTTATCCAAAGTATTAGCATTCAGAGAAAACCTGCCATGTGTTTTTAATATTAAACTGTGCTAGGGAAAAGCTGCAAGTCCTATGGCTACTTCCATGCCTTCCCATTTTTCTTCTTGTACTTAATTGGTTTTGGTGTAGCTGGGATTGGGTTAAAATTAGAGGAGTGGTAATAAATCAGACCCACTGAGATTGTGAGCAGTTGAGTCACTAAATGATGGATGTAAACTCCCCTCAAAGAACCCAGGAGGGAGCTTTATGAARTAAAGGGATCCTTAATCCGGGAAAGATACAAACTTTTGCAAATTACAGTAAATAATAGTCAAATTCAGGTGGAAAATGCTTCCTCCAGAATCCAGAAGGAAGAAGGTGGAAGATTCCTTATTACTAAGGCTCTTTGCAGCTTATTTTTCTACAAATACATATTGCAAGTAATTCAATTAGAAGTAATGGGATAAATACAGCAGGTTAAAGGTGAAATTGCCTGTCTTGCTTTATCTGGAAATCTCATCTGCAAGCAGATGAAATTAGCATAAGTGGAGCTCTAAGATCTATGAATTGTATGGGTAGAGGATGTGGATTACATGTTACCTATATGAGCAAACTGGTCTAGTGAAGGTGTCCCTGCCCACGGCAGGTCGGGTGGAACTGGATGATCTTTAAGGTCCCTTCCAACCCAAAACATTCTGTGGTTCTATGCACTTATCAAGTTGTAGGAATTAATCAGAACATAACCCTTTTAAATGATATCTCATTCAATGAGCTATAAATCTGTAAAGGCTAGTGCTCAGTTTTAAGACAAATGAAAACCAATTTGTTCAATAAATGAKACTCAGAATATTAGTAAAGTTGAATCAACCTTGTAGTTAGGAATATGTTTGCTTTAGTGGTTCATTCTTTTCATTATATTGTACTTGTCAGTTGCTCAGCCATTTAAATAAAACCCAGAAATGCATGTTACTCAATACTGTCAGCATCGGCCTTTGTTTCAAATTTAGAAACATGTTCTGCTTYAAGGCACCAAGAAGAACATTCCTTATCTTTTCCTGGTCGAAGCAGTCATGGACCAGTCTTGYCTCTGGAAATTTTCTTTTCCAAATGCCCCTAGTATATTATTTATGAGTCTGTTAGCATTAGTCACGTGCAATTTTAAAGAAACAGAAATAGAGTTAAAGAGTCATAAATCAGTATGGAAAATGTCAGTTGCTGACAGGTAAATAATTCTACAGCTCTTTTCTAGAGTGGAATTAAAAATTACGATTCTGTGCTCAGTCTTCCCTTAAGCTTGGAGGGTGTTGTCTGCTGTCGTCTATTTCTTTCTGTTTGCATAAAGACCAAAATACAAGGCAGTGTCTTTATGGAGCATAAAAGACAAAATAAGACATAACAAACCAATTACAGGTTGCAGACATAAATATATATATATTTATTTGGTTCAGTCAACCTTTTTATAAGTGATTGTGGGAAATGGTGTTTAATATGTTATAATAGTCTGTGTGGCTGCATTTGGAAATGTGGGATTTTCCTTGGGCTGTGTGATAGTTTAGACATATGCCACTTGTGTTCGCCAGTAACAAAAGCATCCTCCAGGTCTCTGAGGGCAGCTTTATCAAACAATACATTTTCAAATAGTCCAAATTACTGCCTTCCTAAATGAAGAGGATGCACATATGAACCATTGTATCCTCAGTCCAAATGGAATACGTGCTAGATGCATTCCTTCAGGCTGCTGCCAAGACATGAGCGTGGTCTTACAGCCTCATTAAAGCTGGAGTGTCTGAACAAAGTCCTCAGCTTGCATCACTCGAGAAGTAAATCCAGAACAGTTAACAGTTTCTGGAAACAAGAGCAGCATTCTTGTAGCCGGTGTGTCACCTCACAGTTCTTCCCAGGTGAACGTTATTTTTCCTGGAACAAAGGATGCGAGGCTTTGAGAGCTTTCAGCAGACCTGGGGCTTTGACCTTTCCTGGACCGTGCCCGTGCACGTCCTGCACGCTCGTGTTACGGATCTCGGACTGACCGAGCTGCGGTGGGGAACACGGAATGGGGGACAGTTGTTCTGTTTAGTATTTGTGACCAAACATGCAGAACATGGAAGGAAACTTGCCACAAGTTTCAGAGCCATCCTGCATGMGCTTGCACAAGTCTGTACACCCTCAGGAGGTCAGCCAACATACCCAGATTTATGCAATGTTTGAGAAACTGGCAGGGTTGGATGCTGGGGATTCTTTTTAAGCTCCTATATCTTAAATGCAGAATTGGCACTGATCTCATTTTGGGATCATATTAAGAGGTTTGAAATCCTGCATCTCGTGATTCAGTAGAATTGCGAGGCGTCATTCCTAGAGAAAAAGCCAAAATATTCTTTCTTTTTCCTTATGAGTTCACAAGTTTTAAAGCAGTTTGCTCAAGTAAGCACTATTTGAAAATTCTCACAAAATGATGCACTTTGCAACTCTTCAGAAAGTTTTCTGAAATACAACTGGTTTTCTGCAAAATACAAATTAGCAGAAAAACCAGATCTGAAATGGGACTCTTGCTCAAGCCCTGCCATGCCTGGGCTGTGTCGTTCCTGCTGTGTCGTAATAAAAACTGGATGCAAGTTTCCTGGGCACAGACAACATCTGTTCACCCTGCAAAGCATTTTCCACACTTGCATTGAAGAAGTAGAAAGAATTATTCTTTTATTGGTTAAAATGTGTTTTCATGTGCATGTCCTGTAGCTGGCTTCTCAACAGGCTTTTCTCTTGTGACGTTTGCCAGGGAATGAATGGATGGCAGCACTAAGATGTAGATGCAATTTTTGTCCAGAAGTTTCTACAATGTGATGTATGTAATTCTGGCCAAATTTTTAGTACCGAATAATTAATGCATTTTTAATACAAAGCAATTATTTGGGAAAAATTACATCCCAGCTTTCTATTACACCAAAGCCACATGTTACTGTAGCTGTACTGAGTAGTCATCACGTCGGTTACGTGTGTATAGGAGTTATGTGATATCATTTTAAATTTACACATCATGTATTCTTCCGATCAGATAAAAGGTGGGAAGGTGCACTACATATCCGATGCTGGAGTAGCTGGGAAGGTGGAAAGGAATATCCCTGAGGTGTATGCTGCAGATGGCCAGTGGCACTCGGTCCTCCTTGAGAAGAACGGTTCTGCCACCGTCCTGTCRGTGGACAGGACTCACAGCCGAGACATTCTCCATGCCACGCAAGACTTCGGTGGGCTGAATGTCCTGACCATTTCTTTGGGAGGAATTCCATCCAGCCAACCTTTCAAGAGCACAGCTGCAGGTAATTTTTATCTTTTTTCTTTTTTTTAATAGAGTGCACGTAAGCAYGTTTCAACAGACGAAGGTTTAAGGTTGCCCAAACTACTGTAATTCTGTATCAGTAATTAGCACACATCCATTCTTTGCCAGAAAAAGTGCAAATTGAATGAGTAAGGATTACAGACTTYGTTTCTTTAATACATGCTGTAGGCTTGCTGTTTCCAAAAGCAGGCACTCCATCTGCAGGGCTTTTTGGAGGCAGRGGAGTGGCTTTGGTTGCTTTTCTGTCCACCAGTTGCTATAATTTTGTTCCCCTAATGGAGAAGAAAGGATCTATTCTTTACCTGAGTCAGAATCTGGAAAATCAAGGCAAATAATTCATTTGGGCAAAAATGCTAAACAAAAACTTTGTCTCTGTAGTGATTYGGTAAGTACTGCAGGATTTAGCCCATTATTAATATGATTAAAATACTTTCTGAAATTCCAGCTTCTCCCTGCTTTATCCTGCTGTCAAATGAAGAATAGGATTCATTTCTGAGCAACAGAAACCAAGGACAATAAGGAATCACCCTCTGACCAATGTCTAGCTGTTAAGAAGTAAATCACTCTCCCTTAAGAGTTAAAGTAACTGTCTTAAACCCTGGCAAAAGAAGTAGATAACACATATTTGATATCATTTCCCCAGTGCTAAGTAAAGATGGAAGTGATTTTTAGCTGCAAAGCGTGAGATACTCCAGACAATACAGATGTATTTTTCACATATTTTTATATTGAAAAATCTTCCTGGCTTCATGAGTTGTGACCAGATAAAGTATTTTTGAGTGGAGCAAATTCACACTTTACACTTGTGTATTGTGAATTTGTATGAAATGTGGTACGAAATCATATGGATGCTGTGCTGACCTTTATYCCTTTTCCATGTATGTTTTATGAGCAGCGTGCGCATGGAAAAATCAGAGGCTTGTAGGAAAGCTGGAACTAAGAAAATTGAGGACGCTCACCTCTCACCACTGCCCAATGCCGTGGCAGACAAATTAGGAATGTCTGGCTTCCATTAAGCACGCACAATCCAAAATCTCTTATTCATATGATTTTATTTTATTTTAACGTTGGGTTACATTGTGTACGGCATACCAAGGATTTACAGGGCGCTGGTGTAAAACTCTGCGTGAACTCAGAGTCAAAAATATCTGCAGTGCTGTTAAAGGCAGACAAYGTACGTGGGTGTCAGTTCCAGGGCTGCGAAGTTGGTGTGTCCAAAAACATTTTCAAACCCAGGTAGACCCCCAAATTCCCCATTGCTGTTCATCCCATCACGTCACTACTGCAAGGGTCCACCCCGCACGCAGCAAGGTGATCATCACTTTTGCTTGGGCTCCYACCTGAACCTAAATCTTCAGTCCTGAGGGTTATAAACCTTCAATACCATCTCAYGTGACTCGAGTATATTTGCTATTTCATGACAGAGTGGCACCCATTTTGCCACAGCTCCGAGCAGAGATCAGCATAAGGTTGCACTACCTTAAAACCCTTCCAGAAAAGATTAAGTCTGGGGAACACAGARAGTTATTAGGCTGGCAAAGGGCTGGAATTTCCTGTGACTTCACTCAAGCACCACACAGAGCCCGGGGATAATTCCATCTCCCTGGCCTCTCACAGCACTAAAACTTGTTGTAGGGTAGCACTGAGGTAYGGGAAGTTTGGGAAAAGGCCACTCAAGATTCAGAGGTATAAAAGCATTGCCACGAATTTAGGATATGGTAAGACAGGAGACTCAGCTGRAGCACGATGGGCAAACTCAATGTTTGGTGCTAGCACAGCTGAGCCAGCTGCCCACAGGTTTCTCTGTGRGAATGCTAAGAAGTTTTAGAAATACATGAAAATTAGGAAACAAAAGTATTTCAGTACATTGATTGAAGTCATTAGAAGGCATATTTGTTAAAATTCAATTTCAAGTCATGGAGTACTATTAGAATAGATGTTTCCCTCTGGTAACCGTGCGAATTCTTGGCTTATTTAGTGGACAGTGAAGGCTGTACTGCACTGTTGACAGTGCACACTCAGTCTTCAGGTCCTGACACGACCGTTCCTTTCTCTCCTAGGCTTCGACGGCTGCATTTCCTACATCAAGTACGGCGGGGAGAGCCTTCCCTTCACCGGCAAGCACAGCCTGGCCACGCCATCCAAAACAGACCCCTCGGTGAAGATCGGCTGCCGCGGCCCCGACGTGTGCGCCAGCAGCCCCTGCTGGGGCGAGCTGATGTGCATCAACCGCTGGTTCGCCTACCAGTGCGTCCCTGCCGGCGCCTGCGCCTCCAGCCCCTGCCTCCACGGGGGCACCTGCGAGCCCGGGGCCCACGCCGGCTTCACCTGCAGCTGCCCCGAGGCCTACGCGGGCCGCACGTGCGAGACCGTGGTGGCCTGCCTGGGGGTCCTGTGCGCGCCCGGCCACGAGTGCAGGGCGGGCGTCAGCGGCGGCCACGCGTGCCTGCCGTCCCCGCACCCCACCGAGCTGTCCCTGCCGCTCTGGGCCGTGCCCGCCATCGTGGGCAGCTGCGCCACRCTCCTGGCGCTGCTGGTCCTCAGCCTCATCCTCTGCAACCAGTGCCGGGGCAAGAAGTCCAAAGGGCCAAAAGAGGAGAAGAAAACGAAGCAGAAGAAGAAAAAAGGGAGCGAGAATGTGGCGTTCGATGACCCTGACAACATCCCGCCCTATGGGGATGACATGACCGTCAGGAAGCAGCCCGAAGGGAACCCGAAACCTGACATCATCGAAAGGGAAAACCCGTATCTCATCTATGACGAGACGGACATCCCACACGCCACGGAGACGATCCCCAGCGCCCCGCTGGCCTCCCCCGAGCCCGAGATCGAGCACTACGACATCGACAACGCCAGCAGCATCGCGCCCTCCGACGCCGACATCATCCAGCACTACAAGCAGTTCCGCAGCCACACTCCCAAGTTCTCCATCCAGAGGCACAGCCCGCTGGGCTTCGCRCGGCAGTCCCCCATGCCCCTGGGGGCCAGCAGCCTGACCTACCAGCCCGCCTACGGGCAGGGCCTGAGGACAACGTCCCTGAGCCACTCGGCCTGCCCCACTCCCAACCCCCTGTCTCGGCACAGCCCCGCGCCCTTCTCCAAATCCTCGACGTTCTACAGGCACAGCCCGGCCAGGGAGCTGCACCTGGCCATCCGGGAAGGGAGCCCTCTGGAGATGCACGGCGACGTCTGCCAGCCCGGCATGTTCAACTACGCCACTCGCCTGGGGAGGAGAAGCAAGAGCCCACAAACCATGGCGAGCCACAGCTCCCGGCCGGGAAGCCGCCTGAAGCAGCCCATCGGGCAGATCCCTCTGGAGAGCRCCCCTCCGGTGGGGCTGTCCATCGAAGAGGTGGAGAGACTGAACACGCCTCGCCCCAGAAACCCCAGCATCTGCAGCGCGGACCACGGCCGCTCCTCGTCGGAGGAGGACTGCAGGAGGCCCCTGTCCCGGACGAGGAACCCGGCCGACGGCATTCCCGCGCCAGAGTCCTCTTCCGACAGCGACTCACACGAGTCCTTCACCTGCTCCGAGATGGAGTACGACCGGGACAAGCCCGTGGCGTACACCTCCAGGATGCCSAAGTTGTCCCAGGTCAACGAGTCAGATGCGGATGACGAGGACAACTACGGCTCCAGGCTGAAGCCCCGGCGGTACCCGGGGCGCCGCGGCGAGGGCGGGCCCGTGGGGGCACAGGCAGCCTCCGCCGGGGCTGGGGACGGCTCCCTGYCCGGGAAGCTGGGGCCGCAGGCGGGAAGCTTCAACTGGGACAATCTCTTGAACTGGGGCCCGGGCTTTGGGCATTATGTGGATGTTTTCAAAGATTTGGCATCACTTCCTGAAAAAACAGCAGCAGCAGCAGCAGCGAGTGAAGACAGCAAAGGTGGTACAGCGAAGGCTGTTTCCAAGGAGGGGGAAGCAGAACAGTATGTATAGGCTTTATCTCCTGGTATTGCCACGGTGCAAAGCCACGGGGACTGCTCAAACCGTTATATGGTTGTAGAAAAGCCAAGGTCAGCATCTGAACCCCAGGCCAGTTTGGTTGGAGGAGACTTTAAAAAATAATAACCATTATGCTGCTGAAAGAGACTGAAGACATTGTTAATTTAATTCTGCTTGGATGAATTTATTTCTCCTGCATGCATTGTATTTGCAAACCAGATATTCGGCATGCAGCCTTTGGAAAGGGTTTCCTATTTACCATTGTTTGGTTCGTGATTCTTAAATTAATAATGCTTTGTTCTGAAAATGAACTAATTTTTTGTTTTAATTGTGAAGGATGTGCATATTGTCTCCAGCTACTAACATGTTCTACGATGCAAGGGTATTGAGGATTTAATTTTCCTTAAGAAGCGCATGGAAGTAAAATGGTGAATGAAGGAATTACAGTGGTGAGGTGTCTCAGAAAATGTAGTTACCATATCCTGCAGTTGCTCACATGTGACTTTTTGGATGAAATCAGCTTGAATAATTGCTGGCAACAGTGCTGTAAGACTTATTCCATACAAGAGGTGCTAGAAGCAGCTCAAGCCAGTCAGCACTTTAGGAGTTTTCTTCTTTTCCGTTTGTTTATTTGTTTATTTCAGGTTTCTTTCTTCTTTCCCTCTCTCTCTTTTTGGTTTTTTTTTTTTTGTTTGTTTGTTTGTTTTGGCTTTTTGACAAAGTTGTGTGAGAGCTTCTGAATCTCTATGAAATTTTTTTGGGGATGCTTACTTAACCCTGGTCCCTTCCTGCCCCCCTCAGTGATTCCCGACGGTCATTTGTCAGCCCAGCCCAGCACCCTGGCCCACAGCAGCAGGACCTCTCAATTCCCACATCTCCTGGCCTCTCAGCTCRGCTGTGCTGCTGCTGCAGCCTGTGCTTCTCCCCTGATTCCATTTTCCCATCTGTGCTATAGAAAGGTAGGAAAAACACTTGGTCCCCTGCCTCACAGGGGTGCTGTGAGGGCTGATTAGTTAACTCATCTGAAGKGCTTCGACATTATAAAGCACTATAATAAGTACTATCATAGTTATTATTAAAGCACTGCCTAGCCTTTGTGACCTTGGAGTGGCATTTTCTGCATTCTATGATTTTCTATGATGGAAACTTTGAAGAATTATTTATTGTATAGAAAATTACTGCACTCTAGCATTTTTGGAGCGGATATGAGGGAAAACTACTTGTAGATTCATTAATGTAGCTTACCAGATGCCCCCAATTCCCCAAAGTTGTAGGTAAAATAGAACCTCACAAAGTCCTTACATCTTCATGCAGATCTGATGAACCTATTGTACTGTGTAAAAACTTCAATTTTTTTTTTTTTTTTTACCTAAACCGTGTTTTTATATCAATATTTTCCTATGCTGAATAGTTTTCTTGCTTTCAGGGAAGGTAAGAAAAATACTTTTTTTACATTTGTTACTTATGTAACATCCATATTTTTCACATTTTGATAAAATTGTAACATACTGTATGCTTTCTACCTGTAAATGCCAATAATAGAATTAAAATATTTATTTAAAATCTTTAGTGTGTGTTATTGGAAACCTTTTGTCTTTTCTCTGATTTCCGCTCCTTGATCTTCATTTTTGGGGTTTAAGTTATAAGCTTTTTAAGCTATATAAGCTTTTTAATCAGAAAACAGGCTTTAAGAAGCAAGCTGATGATGTAAAATTACACATTTGAAGTTGATTCACAGTAAAGGCAGGACTGGTGTCACTATGAAAATTAAAKTAATCTCTCTGCAGAGGGGCAGCATGAGCCCAGAGCACTTCTTGAAGTCCCACTGAGTCCAGTGTGGTTGTTCCTTGCAAAGGGATGAATTTCACCAAGAGTGAGAGGAGCATTCAGCACATCTCTCTTTTATTTCATGACTGATCTTGCTGTGGTTTGGCTTCACCTATCTCAGGAATATGGAGAAGGGTTGGTATCACGAGGGTGTTGAGCCTAAGATAATGTCAAAAAGTACCAAATCTACTTTCATATTTCTGATAAAATAATAAAACCTGTATTTTTAGTCCATAGGTGTTTATTAGCAGCAGCTGGTTTTACATTTGTTAACCAAGATTTCCACCTCCACTCCAAGCTGAAGCTTTCCAGAACACAAACAGTGAGGAGTGTGAGAACAAGAGCTTTCTATCATAAAGCAGCAGTTGAACAATAAATAACTGCATTCTTTTATACTTACAAAGGGGTAAATCAAACTTGGACAACTTCTTGGAGAGTGCAGCGAGTGAAAAAGTTAAGGCTGCAGGCAAGAGGTGAGTTCTGAGGTTATACTTTGAATTAGCGATAAGTGTAAAGAACTTAGAAAAAGGATAACGATTCAAGGGGGTTTTTATCGGTTACTTGTTTGGTTTAGGGTTTATTTCGTCTCAACACTGGCAATTAGGAACCAGCTCTTTTCGACTAAAAGTGCTGCCGACTTCATCGTGCCCCACAAAAGTGAAAAGATAATGGGCCAAAGTAGCCCCCACTGGTATGTAAGTAGTTTCATCTGAAATAACATGAGATCCACAAGTGATTTCAGAGTTTGAGAAGCTGCTGTAATTAAACATCTGTTAAAAAGCTGTATGTTTAGTTTGAATATTATCCTTTAATACAAGCTGTACCACATCCAAGCGGTGATTTTAATAACACATGAAAACTTTAGCAAATGAAAGCTTTTAAATGTAACACCAAACATATTGAGGGCTGTGTTATGCCAGTTAAGCATTCTGAAATTATCAAAAAGTTTTGCTAAAGGAAAATAATACGCAGGGTGGACTTACACAAAATGTATGTCATAACTTTAACACAGTTTACAACTTATTGAGTGGTAGTGTGTTCCTCTAAATTTTGACACATTATGGTAGACAAATGTATATTTTACTGGTTTCCTTGCTTCCCTGTTTTTGAGAAGCRTAGAGGTGTTTTTGACACTTAAACATCTGATCCATTTCTGCCCCTTTTTTGTAATTCTTTCGTGATGAGGATCAGCAAAGGGTTCCAAGTGAATCATGCAGAGCAATCATCCAAGGTTACCAGTTGTGAGGGAGTGAGCTGCATAATTCCCCTGGTTCATCATCAGAGCTGCACGGTCTCGTTTCAAGATCTGGGACGTATTATCAGGCATAAATATGTGGAAAGAAAAACAGTCTGCACCACTCACTGCGGTGCACAGGAGCCTCCAAACTCATCTCGTGTCAGCAGTTTGTCTCTGACCTGTCTTTCTGCTGGTACATGGCTGAGCTGTCGTTGCCATCTCAGATGGAGATGTTTTCTCCTGACGATGTTACTAATTAGATGAAAATGGACAGGGAAGTGGCAGATTCATTTGATATTCTCTTGTTCACCTATGGAAAGGAAAATACAAGAATGCTGTTATTTGTGGTAGAGGAATAAATGAATAAAAGAAGTGAAATCTAGATTTACCTGATTCGAGACCTTTCAGTATTTTTCATCAAAGTTTTTTAACTTTAAAAGCATGAAATTAATAGTAAAACACATTGAAAAGTAACATAAAGCCCCACATTTTGGTGAAAACATCCGCCATCAAGGATCAGACTAACAGTCTGTGCTGCAGACCACAACCTGTGTCAGGGAGTATCGGTTAGCAGTGCAAAATCCAGCTGGAGCCACATTACTCCAGTCTGGGAACGAGAAGGCTTGGGGCTGGAAGGGGCTGCGGGATCTCACTGATGTCTCCAAATGCAGAAGATGGAGCCAGCCACTCCTCAGAGGTGCACAGCCAAAGGACTGGAGCTGCCAGTGTTCACAAGGTGAATTGGATGTGGTGGAAGCCCTCTGAGAGTTCTGTCTGTTTTTATTTTAGACTGTGTTTCTGAAGCACAATTCAAATAATAATCCTCATATTATCTTTCAGTGTTAGGGTGTGTAAATGGTGCTTTCTTAACTGAAGTCTGTAAGGGACTCCTAATTATGGATCCTTTGGAACTGGGAAAGAGAAAGAGGAGGAAAAGATGATTAAGAGAAAAGGTTGCTATTTTTTGAAGTAGGACTGAAGGAAGAAGAAAGTGAATAGGTTGGTTTCTCTCCTTTATCATCCTAGTGTTTTACTGTTCACCACTCTATSCTTTTCCGTGTCCACCTGTGTGTTAGTTCCATCATCTTCCCCTTTGCTCTGTGAAATCAGTGGTTTGTTCATCCCAGTATGCTCACTTTGGCTTTCTATAAATGGCACTTRAAGGGGATGACTGACAGCTTGTGTTTAGGTTGTCAGTCAGCATCACAACCTGTCCTTTTATTAAAATTCAGGTATTTGCACTCCACTGGCCTTTCCTATATTTTGCATGGATCTCACCTTCCATTCAGCCATCTTACAAGAGCTTTTCCACTAATATAGTATGGTTGGATTCTGACTAATTTTTACAGCCTTTTTCCAGGGACTTTCAGGTTTCATCATCCTTCTGTACTGAGATGATCAGCAGTGGATAGAACCTTTCAAAGTTGGATTTTGAGTTTAAAAGCACCTTCATCTCTGGCTTTCACAAAGTAAATCCTCAAGAGACTCACTCTTCAATTTTAGGGCCCACATGCATTTCATTTATGAGCATATACAAAAAAATGAATTGAAAAATAGCAATTCCCACATGAATAACCAATATCTGTTCCTCTAATTTGCCATTTACTGGTGGGGAAGAAAAAGTCTCTCCATCTGTCGTTCCAAGGAAGTATTTTCAGAAATTTTAAGCAATTTTCTGCAGTTTTTGAGAAGTGTCCACCAAGCTCATTTTCTGCTGAGAATGCCCAAAGGGAACACCCTGCACGGTGCCTTCAGCCAGTCAAATGGCAGCATTCCATTGGCATTGATAGGGATCACACTGTGCCTGCTTGGAGCTTGGCTTCATCCCTATCTTACACAATCTTCCCACTCCTCTGCTTCCAGTGCGGGGCAAAATGAGGGTCCAGCRAGGTGTTGCTTTCCTTCCTTTCTTACAACTGGAAAGCACACCTGGCAGGAGATGGAGAATGAGTGGAAATGGCTCCTCCTAAACACTGGGAAACAGGAATGCTGAAGTACATTCATTTAACTTTTAATTTAGATCCTCTTAGAGGGAGCATTTTCAGGGAGTCATCAAACAGCGTCAGCTAGAAGAAAACGTATGCAAAGCAGCACACATCCGTGGACATTCATTCCATATGGCAATTATTACCTTGCAAATTCCCTGTCCAGGTTCCATGTTCGGAAAACAGATTAGCAACCCGCCTGCCCCCCGGTAACAACAGCCCAAGCCACTGTTCCGTGTGATTCCGTGCCTTCTCTTCGAGCGCTGGGACTCTTTGTGCAGCCCGTCAGACAAGGAGCAGGGAAAATAAACGGGTCCCTGTCTTCCCATTTATCGGTTTATTTCCCCYGAGCCTTTTAAAAGCCGGAGTCTGATTTAGTAATTAGTGTTTCTCCTTGCGTATCTCGTGCAATYAGCTAGAACAGCAAATTAGGGAATAAGAAATAAACGTTAATACAGAAAACAAACATTAATATAGAAGAACGTAGGGGATGAGAAATGGATATTGATGAATCATTCGAAAAGCGCATTTTGGTGCAATAATCTAGAATCTTTACAAATAAGCACTGTAATTTCCTTTAAAATACAAATCCCTCTCAATAATGCAAGTCTTTATTAAAACAATTTGTTAGATCTTGGCAAAGAAACTGTGACAGCATCGTTTTACAAGAATTCCTTGTAGTTTGTAGCAAGCTAAGTGAGAGCTGGAATGCTTTGTCCCTCTTAAAACAACTGATGTTAAGCATATTAAAAAGGAAAATTAAGACTATTTTAATTTTTTTTTCCTACACCTATAGAATTCATTACAATCATCSAAACAGGCCGGACTTCGTGGAGCTGCATTAACCCCATGTGGCAGGGATCGCCATTTCTGTGACGGTGACACCTCCCTGCTTTTCAGGAGGGGCTGTAATCAACACATGTTATTCTGAGCTCATGCCAGAGGCAGGCTGCTAGCTTTGAGAAGGAGCAGTGAGTGCTGATAAAGAAACCCCACCCTCAGCCTCGGAATGCTTGGACCAGGCTGGTGTCCCAAGGCCGCCAGGGCTTTTGATATTGCCAGGACAATGTTCCTAAGTGCCTGTGAATTTCTGCCGAAGTACTGATTTACAAGGGAGAAAATGCTTTTGTGGTGGGAAATCGATTGGTATTTCAGTCAGAGCCCCTTATTGTCACCAGGAAAAGGGACAGGCAACAGCTTTGGGTTAGAAGGGACCTTAAAAATCACCCAGTTCCAACCCCCCTGCTATGGGCAGGGACACCTTCCATTAGACCAGATTGCTCCAAGCCCCATCCAACCTGGCCTTGAACATTTCTGCTGCATGGTTTCATGTGACTGCTGTTCTGGTTTTGAATTAGAGTCTATACAGGCAACATAGACTGGAAACAAGGGGAGTTTTTTTGAGGTTTTTTGAGTTTAATCAAAGCTGAAAGCACTCAAAGGTAACAGCATGTAAGGATGCAATCCTTTAAAAGCCAAAAGTTAATGTAGCTAAGCTTCTGGAGCACCCTAACATTTCAGCAATTGTTTTATGAAATTGCATAAAACTCTGGCCTCCCAGAAAAGCCACAGAAAAGCCAAATAACCAGATTACTTTATCCATATCAAATATACTTGTTAAAATTACCCACAGAATCTCCAGTGCCCTGGCTGCACTGAGAGCACCACCCAATCACTCAAAGCACAGCGAGTAGGAAAGAGATCCTGATGGAACAAATAGGTCCCTGAGGATGAAAATTGCTCCCTACTTCTCCCTGAAGGAGATCATTCCTGGTAAGTGCCAGCAATACTCAAAACTTGTAGCCTTAGTTTTATTCAGAAATTACTTTCCAGCTGGGGCAAGTCATGCACTAGGTATGGGTGTCACTTGGAGCTTTTCTAATCCTGTGATGTTTAGGAGTTTGATCCATTTTTTTTCCACAAAGTAGTTTGCAGAGTCATGTGAAAGAGGTGAGAAATAATTATCGTTACTTTGACAGAACTGGTTTTTGTGATTGAAGTTTTTAATTGCAGTAAGGTGGAGTTTCTTATGAGGGACATTATATTAAATTCTGTTCACTTTGACTCTTTTCCTACTGTTAGCAGTAGTTCTGTTGTTGTTTGCTGTTCTGTACCTCATTTGGTTTTCTCAGTATTGGTTTTATTCACCTTTTTTCACCTTTCATTTATTAAAACTGAGGGCAGCTTTTTATGAAGCTGATGCTGCAAATAGCATCTCCAGTGAAACCTTTCAATGCTGTTTGTGGCAAAGGGGGCCCTTCTCTTCCATTGATTTGAGTGCACTCACTGAGTAATTGCATCTGACGAGGTTCTGAAGCTTTGTCAAAGTCTCCTCTGCCTTCTGATTTCGGTTGCTTCTGTTTTGACTTTAAGATGTTTGTCACGGGAAATGAGCTGGGCTGTTTGCTTTGCTTTAAGTGACATTCAATACTCTGAAGAGAGAAGTGGAGTATGACAAGTCTGTAATTGGGTCAATTTTTCTTTTTCCATCCATGAAATAGCCAGGCATGTACATATCTAACTGTTCTGCTCGTGCAGTACACTATGTCCTGAACTTTTAATAGGGTTTCTCTGTAGCTAATTCTGACTTTTCTTGTTGTTTTTTTTACACTTATAAATGAGTCTTGCAGAGCACTGAGAGTTTTTAATCTGGAAAATGTCAGTGACAAGAGAAAAGCTGTGGTAGGACAACTGAGAGAACCTTTTCCAATTTGTCTCATCAGCACTTCCCTGCCCTTTGGCAGGAGACAATGTCACTTGGTGAAAAACAAAGCTGCAGACTTTACAGTGCCTGGAAAACAAAGGCAACAGGCGAAACTGTGGGTTTCCTGAACGACAAGCAACAGGTTGTGAAGCTAAAATCTGCCTTCAATAAATGGGTTTGATAAGATTAAATAGGGCAGATTTGTAGGTTTAACTGCCTCATAGTGTTTTTTGCTCTGAGGGGTTTTTAGTCCTGGTGCAAAACTGGCCTCTTTTTGCTGAGAACCAGGGCACTTGGCTGGCTTACAGCAGCTGGAGAGCTGCTGGTTCTCTGTGGTGAGTTAAGAGCAGCAGCACAGGTCCACAGACATCTGGGAGTAGTTGCAGAAGGGGAAATGTGCATTAGCAGAAAAAATTCTTCCCTGTGAGGGTGGTGAGGCCCTGGCACAGATTGCCCAGAGCAGCTGGGAATGCCCCATCCCTGGAAGTGTTCAAGACCAGGTTGGATGGGGCTCTGAGCAACCTGGGATAGTGGAAGGCATCCCTGCCCATGGCAAGGGATTGGAACAAGGTTATCTTCGTGGTCCCTTCCAACCCAAACCATTCTGTGATTCTGTTCTACCTACTCTATTCTATCTAAAAATAGATTTTACTTCTCTAAAAATAATTGAACTTCTTCTACATCTTTGGCTTAAAAATATGATGTGCATGGCATCAAGGGATGAGACAAACTGTGTTTTAGGCAAACAGACCTGCAGCTCTGGGCCTGATCTCCAGCTGGTGTGATATTAGCTGATAACACTTCCRTGGCACCACTGAATTGCCTCCTCAGTCGCCTGAGTACAAGGGAAAGATTAATCCTCCCCTCCTGCCCCTAGCTCTGCTATTTGTGTTTTATACACCTACAGCTGCGGGACATCTGCTGAGACAGAAGAGTCTACATAAATAAGATGTTAATGTAAAAAATGTTATTTACATTACCTAAAATGAGAACTGTTAGGGAAATGTCCAAGAGCCTGTGTATCTTTCCTGTGACGGCTGGATGGAGATTCCTAAACAAAAAGCAGCAGGCAACCTAATGTTTTCAAGGGGTCCCTTACATTTTCCTAAACTCTTCGGAGTTCTGTGGAAMAAAACTTTTAAGGTTCCTTTTAAGTGGCCCTTTATGGTCTTAACTGCTTTATTGCGCTTTACTTTTATGGTTCTTGTAGGTTCTTTCCTCTGCTTATTGAAGATCTAAAAGTGATTGGGAGGGTCACACGTGACTTCCAGATGACCTTCCATACTGGACATAACCCACGTGGAGGAGAGAAATCCTTGTCCACCTTTGAGAGGCAGCAGGGTGCATCTTCCAGCACGAGCCTTTCCTTTTTCTCTCCTTTCCTTTAGGCTGAATTTGATGCTAAAATAGCCAACTGTCACACAAATCTTTTTTGCTCCATCTTTTTACTTCATCCTGGCATCCCTTTTTCCTTGGTTGTGCTGATCTCACACGTGGATCAGGCAAGGAGATGCCTGTGGATGGCGATCCCTTTTGTTCTGGAGAGAGCAGCCTTCGAGTTTGCCAGGCTCCAGCGCCGATAGGGCGAGCCCAGTCAGCGGGGGAAAACATGCCGTGTCAGCAGGGCAACGTGAGCAAATGAAACCAACAAATTATTTGTGGTTGGATGTTTGTTTCATGACTCTTTTGTCACTCGGCCGCCCTTCTCTTCATCATGATTTTTTTTCGTTCCTGCTAAACTGCTTTGACATATTTTCCACTCCATACATCACCGAGGATTGCTGCCCTGGGAGCGGCTGTGGTAGGACAAATTCCTTCCTCTTTATTCCTGATTTCTGACGTTCAGAGCGAGGAAATGGCCCTTCAGAGTGCGGCTGGGCGCTCCTGGGGCTCAGGGATCACCTTGCAGCTCTTCAGCTGGCTGTGTTAAACTAGCACTCCATACCCRCTTGCTCACCACGGATTTAAAGGTGATAATAATAAAGGTAATAATAATACAATTAATAGTAGTAAAAATAAAGGTAATAATAATAATAAAACAACAAGCACAAGCCAAGCTGTGAGTTCTCCTGCTGGTGGGGTAAGAGGTGAGGGTCTAGTGAGGCCATGCTGTGTTGTGAGGATGTTCTGCTGTTATGAAATCTGGTCATTTCCAAACTATGTTAATCCCGAATGTTTAGAACTTTAACTTCCATGAGGCAGTCAGGTGTTTTAGGTTATCCTTGACAGTTTGAGCCTGGCTATCCACAACCTCTGTGATGCCTTGGAGCCGATGCAGGACTTTGATGTTCGCAGCGCACTTGGAGACAATTTACATGACCACATCCCTGCTTCCCAGCTGGATTCCCAGGAGCTAATCAAGCAGAACAGAATCAGACCTGGCTTCTTATGTGACCCTGGGAGTTCAGGGCAGCTCACAGAGTAGAACCAGCGGGGCTCCTCATTCCCAGACCAGGACTTCCCAGAGCCATATCCAATCTCAGAGCAGTGCCAGGGGTGCCAGGTTGGTCGGGAGAGTCAGGTTGTATTATTGTGACAGCCACAGCACAGCAGGGACATTGCTGCTGGATGGAACCAGAAGAGAAATAAAGGAGAAGTGGGGCTGCCGCATGATAAGGCACTAAACTCCCTGACGGGCACACACAGACTCCACGGGGATCTCATTCAGCACGAGATCCCAACATGATGTTCCTGAAGTTATGAGTCGTCTGCTGTTCCAAAATCTAAGCACACAGCACTACATTGTGCCTGTGGAAGGACCTCCAGCTTTGGGAGCGATGGCAAACGAGCTGCTTGTCTTTGGATGCTTCAGGAACACGTGTTCATGCTAGCTGCTGATCCCGGTTTTAATGTTCCCACCAGGCCTGTGCTGAAAGACACTCCATGTTTAGCAAATGTCTCTTTTGGACTCTCAGTCTTGCAGAACGGGCTAGTGGGTGTCTGCTGTGTGCTGCTTTTCATTTGGTGCTGTTCCTCCATGAGCAGCTGCTCTGAAGAGAGCTGCTCAGCCAAACGCTGCGCTCCAGGTTTGTGTGCATGAGACAGCGTGCACGTGCAAAACAGACAGAGGAGAACTTGTATTTTGGGACTTTTTAAAAAAAAAAAACAGATGCCATTGACTTTTACCTTCATGGAAATTCTGGTTGTTCCCCCAACCAGTCCCTGCTCTGGCAAGGTCTGCCTCTCTGGGACGTGCTGCAGTGGCTGGGGGTCTTTGCAGGGGGCTGCAGCTCTAACTCACATCACACACCCAGGCTCCTGGGCACAGAAAACAGAGATGCATTMACAGGACAGTGTTTTATACCCGAATAGAGGTGCTGAGATGCCTTCCTTGGGATAAGAGCACCCACAAAGATGCAGAGGCTGAAGTGGAAGCACATGAGAAGTGATATTGGGTTAAGTGTTAGGATGCAGCTTAAAGCATTGAAACTTTCTTTTCTTCAAGTTATGCACAAAAATACTGCAGTAGCCTTCATCAATACATCTAATGAGCTAGATTTCCCTGGGCTGGTGGGATTTGGGGTCAAGAACAAAGAACAAAGAACAAACATATATATAAGCTAYGTTTTACACCATAATGATCTGGTCACCCACTAACCAAAAATGCTGAAATAGCTCAAGTAAACTAGTTTGTCTGATGCACAACCACATGAAAGGCTGTTTTAAGGAGCTCCCCACTGCAGACTTGCCACTCTCTGTTTTTTTCCCTAAGGACACCAGCTGTGGTTTTTCCTCTCCTCCCCTCTTCTCCCCACTTTAAAAGTGCTGCATTCTCCCTGAAAAMTCCATTCCCAAAGCAAAGAGAATCCTTAGTTCCTGACACTTAAAAAACTACCAAATCTTCCTCGTTTGAGCCTCATCTTAGTAATGTATCAGGAGGATGTAGCACCCTTTGCCAGAGCAAGTCTTATCTAGAAGAACTCAGGCTATAGGGTCCTTTCRGGATATCCTTCTGGTTTCTCCTCAAATCGAAGAATTATCCTGAAAATCCTGGATACAAGCAGCTGATATGTGGGCAGAATTTAGGCCCATTTCCTAGTTCCACAATCTGCAAAGAACTGGGGTGATTGATCTACATTTTGTTGTTCAGTCTTTCCTGACTTTTCCCCGATGTTTATATCACACCTCTTGYAGCAGTTTATGTGATCTATATGCGGTTGATCAATTATAGCTGGAAGCTGTAAATCTGGGAAAAACTTCAGAGAACACGTAGCACTCAGCAAAGTGCTGATGGAGGGGCAGCCAAACAGAAATTTAACCCTTTCAAAGCAGCCCCACATTAGCCCTAKGCTCAGTCCACATGGACCCTGTGGAGAATCACGGAATGGTTTGGTTTGGAAAGGATCTTTAAAGATCAYCTCATGCCAACCCCGTGCCRYGGGCAGGGACACTTCCCACTAGATCAGGTTGCTCAGAGCCCCATCCAGCCTGGCCTGGAACACTTCCAGGGGTGGAGCATCCACAACTTCTTCCTACATAAAGCAGGGCACTTCCATGGCTTACCAGTTACATAGTTCATGGCTAAACTTTTTCTATAAAATAAAAAAACTAACTCAACATCTTTAGTTTGCTTTCATAGTAACAGGAAGCATGGCAGAGTGTTGTCAAAGGGGCTTGTTTCCCTAAATACTGTTGGAAGAATCTGCTGGCATTTATATGGTGAATGAGTTCATTGAAATAAAGATAGACTTATTATGGATTAAGTGGGAGTAAACATTCGACCTTAAAGCAGCAAAAAATAGCAATATTATTCTTGCTATCTGCACATTGTCTTTACAAGAACACTCCTCTTTGTGTTGCTGGGTGGTTCWTTTTTTTTTTTTGGATGGGAAGGGTTGTTTTTAATATTCCATGATAAGAAGACCCTGAAAAAATAAATAAGCTTGCTGGGACTGGGGGAAGGGGGACTAACCTCAGTAAACCATTGTGTTTCCAAAGCTTTCCTCTATCAACAGCCTGGCTCTGGAGTCATGACTCTGGATGTTTATTATTGTATTAGCATTGTATATATTGACAGTCTGACCAGTAAAACTCTGCTAGAATCATTCCACAAAATGCTGGTGAGAGAAAACAGTACTGAACCATCCAAAATAGTATTTGCTGAAGCTGCTTTTGTCTCTCGAGGAACTAGCAAACTGCAGGGAGTTTGTTCAGATGGTCCCTTTCTTTCCCATTTTCCCCTTATTTTTTGTGACTTTCTCTCCTCCTATTTCCTTTTTTTTTAACCCATGTTTCGTCTGTTGGCATCACGTCGGGCCACAGAACCCTTGGTTGCACTTTTCAGGAGGGAGGGAGATAATCAAACTAAAATCATCCCAAAGTGCTTTGCACTTCTATAGTCTTGAAGTGCAAACAGAAGCGAAGAAATCCTTTTCAGAACAACAAACTGATATTAGCACYGAGTGAAGGGAGCAATCTACCACCCACCCAGACCTCAGTGCTTTGGGAAATGTGTGTGTGCAGGTTTTCTTCTTAGGCTGAGTTATCTGGATGGTGTGAGGTGGTATGGATTTCTAGATGTTCCTCAGGTGATAGCATCAATTTCTAGATGTTTCCCAAGCTGATAGCATCCCTTTCTGGGTGTCCYCTGGCTGATAGCACCTTGGTGCAGTGGACAGGAGTGATGGGGCCGTGGCTGCAGAGCCACACTGGTGCTCTCAGTGACAGAGACAAAACACAGCAGTGCTGGTTTGTGAAATCCACCTCAGGCTTGTAGCCTCATAAGGAAAAATATGCCCCAGTGGAAGGCAGTAATTGGCAGAAAATAAGCGAGAGGGAGAACTCAGCTCGAGTCTCCGTTCTCATTATTTTTAAATTAGTGGAACTCCGTCAGCTTCACSGGAGTTATTCCTGATTGACACTCAGATAACTGAGCTCAGAATCAGATGCAAAATGTATTGAAACCTTTTGTGTGTGCCGTTGTGTGGCATCCTGTGAAAATAGCCTGGAAAATGCTGTGTTTTCCTRGGCTGCCTGGCAGCACCACCCAGCGCCACGGTACCCTGCCCGCAAAAGAGAAGCAAAGCACTGACACATTTTGCATCATCCAGAATTCCCCTGGTTTGCTGGGCATCACCATCAGGCATATAATGCCTTTCTCACAGAGGTAAGGAAAGCCCATCWGCAGAATTAATCTCTTCTTTTTTGAAGTGTTCTGTCCACTGCTCGTCCGGCCAAATGCGATTTGCTGAGGAATAGTTTGTGGTGGTGCTGAAGGCCGGCTTTGCCGTGGTTATTTATTCCGTGTTTCAGTCTGCCTGCTATGGACAGGCTGCAYTGCTGGTCCTGCAAGCCCTGTTTCTCCAAATGACATGTTCACTCAGCAGCCAAGCTTGTTTTCATAATTAATAACCTTTACAGTGACAGAGGCTCAGTTTCTCCCCACAACGTTTCTTTCAATACTATTTACACTGCAGAGATTCATCGGCTTCTCTCAGTCAGTACCAGTTAAACATAACCCAGCATCACTGAGGGTTTGCCATTCCTTGTTTGGTTTGGTTTTTTGGTTTTTTTTTCCTAATACCTCAGTTACACTGATAGCATTTTAACCAGAGTGAAAATCAGCAGAATCTGGAGGAGGCAGAAGCACTGAAACCTGATAGAGTCTGTGTGTCCCAGCAAGCCAGGCACTCTCGCTGTGCTCCGTGGCAGCTCCAAAATCTCTCTGCTGGCAGCCACATTTTCACAGCGTGGGCTTTGCTGGGGTTTACATCTGCCCCTCTGTAGTTCTGAGTGTCTCAGGCTGAGCTGTCTCAGACATGCTCCAAGGTAACCRGGAGCAGAATCTGATTTACAAATTAAGAGTGAAACAAAAATAAAGTTATGGTAGTGAAGTCATGAATGTCATTCAAAAGCCTTTAGTTATGCTACAGGTAAAATTCGAGCTGATTTTCTTCTGCGCTCACTCAATATCATCAGAAGAAAGCAGCTAATTTGAAGGAAATAAGGAGTGATCAGTGTTTTAAAACCAGAATACCAAATGTTGTTCTTTTATTTTGAAAATCTGCCTTTGATAAATAGATGAACATATTATAAAACCAAATAACTACATTTAACTATATGTATATATATTCTAAACAGACATGGGTTTGCTTCTTGACCATTTGCAGTGATTCAAAGCTCTGGCATGACAGCACTACTTGAAATTGCTTGAACTTATTGAAAATACTTCAAAATACAGTGAGAAAAGCTGTGTTTCAGTAAGGCCAAAGCTGTTGGACCTTTCCAAGCAGAATAAGATCCTCAAAGTCCCAGGAATCCATCATGAWAGAGCACTCCCAAACGTACCTTTTAAGGAAGTTTACGATGTTTGAGATAAGACTGGAAAGAATTTCCCAACTTTCAGGCATTTGCCCATTTCTATAAACAAACGTAAACCCTAAACTTTTGATGAATCACTCGAAGGTTTACCCCCTGCACGTGCAATAGATTTGGGTGCAGCGCAGAGGTGTTCTGTGGTGGGGGGGAAATTCAAATGTGCTGCAGCGATTTCATGACCAAAGTTACTCACTTTGGTGTATTCCCCTGGTATTCTACCCCGGTCTGTGTGCACACAGCTGTGATTCAGCTGGGAATAGGGAGGGTTCGTCTGCAGTGACATTTTGGGCAGCCTCMGAGCTGCCTTCCCCCAGCCTCGGCCGCATGAGCTCACTCCCAGCCTGCCCCGTGTGTGCGATCCAGCTGTTCCCCGTCTGCCTCCCGACCCCGAGCGCTTTCCCTGCGCCGCTTTGCCCTGCTCCTCCCTTTGTCCATCAAAATTAGGGATGAGGAATATAATCTAATGACGTTGTAGCCTAAAAGGAATGGGAAAATAAAGCGGGAAATCAGAGCTAGGGTTTGGTCTGGCTGTCCCTGGCGGACCGGCTCTGGTGCTGGAGGGTTACAGATGGATTCAGACACTAACTCCTTATGTCTCCAATAACACTTTAATCCCGTGGAAAGCCCCTGCTTTGCAGTACCTACTTTGCAACGGGATCAAAGATGTTGTGTAATGAGGTGTTTGGTGGCCGTTTCACAAATATTAAAATGGGCTGGCTAGAAAAGGCAGATGGAATTTCTGTAATAGTGTCAAATACACTTTCAGCTGGGCACTCTTCTGAGRGGGAAAACAAACAAACAGGCAAAGTAAAGTTTTCAGGGTTTTTTTTAAAGTGTGGCCCAACCCATTAACATCAGTTCAGCTGCTGATGCTTTGATCTTCTGCAAAAGGAGCTTTAAAGCAAGTGAGAAAAGAGTGAGAAAGGAGGAGAGAGGAGACAAAAGCTGTCAACAGCCCAAATGCTCCTCATGCTTCTACACTTCCTTCCAAGTCAGCTCTTCTTCCATTAAGGCTTTCCACAGATCAGTGTAAAACAATTTTCTGTGACTCTCAAGCCTAACAAACATAATCCTTTATTGTTTAGCACTTAATTGCAGGTCACCAATTCTAAACAGAATAAAAATGGCTGTAACCAGCAGGGAAAAGGAAAGCACATCCACATCACATCTAGCAGGAATCACTGAAAGGACACARGTAGGTCTGGGAACACATTTTTCTGGTGATTGAAAATCAGCTTGGCAGTYGTTGGATGTCACCTTCAGACTGGGCTGAGATCCCACTGAAAATGACTTGCTGTTAGGTAAATTCAGACTAGCTGTGTCCTCCTGCCCTGCAGGACAAGGCACTGGGGCAGCACAAACAAAAAGAAAGATGCTTCCCTCATGGGTGATATTGAATAGCTAATTAATCCACAATATAAAAATACATTAATACATTAATTTCAGTGATCAATGCCTGATTCCAGAAACCGGATTGCTGCTGGATGGTCTGAACACCTGACAGTTAGGAAAAGTATGTGGCAAATTTTTTTTAGCAAGCCCATTGATTTTGGCAAAGCCAGGCTGGATTATGCTATCTGTATGTATATACTATATGGGACCTCCTCAGGCTGTGGGATGGGCTGTCATAAGGTTGGGTTACCAATATATCTTTCCTGAGCATGTCCAACTCCATTTTAAGCTCAGTTTGGGGTTTTTTTTGTTTTCTTACTGTTGCCTCTTTACAGCAAGCAAATTTAATGTGAAAATTGCTGGCAGACATTAAGGGTGGACCTTCACCCTTCCACTGTGACAGACACTTCAGCAACAGCACAGCCACACTCTGACACTGCTCCAATGCTACCTGTTCTTTTCTTGTGCTCTGATCTCATCCTGGTTTCCCCCTGACGGTCCAATAACATCGGCCTAATTAAAATCAGGGCGAATATTTTGTGTCGTGTGTAATAGGTAATATAAAGTACATGTGTAATGATTTAACTGAACATCTGAGTTTTGGATACAGAGKAGTTTTCATCTGGCGTTGACTCCCCCGTGGGCGGAGAGCAGTGGCTGTTGCCAGTCCCGTCGGAGCTCTCTGATGGATGGATGCTCATTCTGCGGGAATTATTCAGGCACGGCAAATTCAAGCAGGGTTTTTTGGTAGCTTTCATTTATATGGGAAAAAAAAAAAAAAACAACAAAAACTATCTTCAAAGATAACAGGAGAAGACAGAACATCTGAAAATTTTTTGTGGTACTTCTGTGAGAGAGTCCCAATCTAATCTCTGTTTGGTTGTGGGAGCTGGAGCGGTATAAGACGTTAGCAAATTGGGTCTCCGGCCTCACAAAGTCAAACACAAATATTTAACCTGGCAAAGGATTTTTCAGCAACAATCCCCCAAAAGCCTAAGAGAAAGTAGGCCTTAAAATACTTTTAAAGTGATAATATGCTGATRTGCCAGGCTTCAGCCACTGCTGGAGAATAGCAGGAAGGAATTCTCTCCAGCCAGGGATGTCTGTTCAGAAACACAGATGTGGGTGTTGTGGTCCCTTATGGATGTTGAGAAAGAGCCTACCTAAACTCCTGCTTTTCTCCTTCAGAATTTAGAGAGGTGAAAAGTAAATGCAGGTAATTTTCTATAGCTCTGGCTGTGCCCAATGTACCCAAGTTTTAAAACTGGGCAGTGAGAGGAGATGGCTAACCAGTCACCAGAGGAATGGTAAAGGGAGAGATACTTTACTACTGCAAGAATGGTATTAATATTTATATTCCCTCCAAGGTGTATGACTCTGTAAATTGCAGCACAAAACTATAAATCCTTTCCCCTTGTTCTCCAAATTTATATATCAATGGTGTYTTTTCCTGCTCTGTCCTTAAATAGCTGGTGGCAGCTATTTCTATTTTTCTTGGCTTGTTTAACAGAATCTACAGAACACAATGACAGCACTTTAAAAACTTAGAAAATATGCACACACAAACACACTCTTATATGTATTGGCAGGTTGTAACAAATGTGTGAAAGTCACTCTCAAAAGTCATKACTGATACAAAGGATCTAACAGGGATTGAGAAATTTGTGTAAATTCCCATCTGTATTACGCAGGATTAAAAAGTACTGTGGGAATGAAAAGAGAAAAAGAATAAGAGATCTTCATGCTTTGTGTGATAAACCAACCATTAATTCACAGTGTTTTCCCTGGGGACCTTTTTTCACTTTTATTCTCTTTTTGAGACCTCTCTCCTGAGAGAAAGGATAAAGTGGATCACTACTCTGAATCAGTATGGAAATTTCTATGCTTATATTTCAGATGTTTCTCCCACTCTCCACTCTCCTGACCTGGACAGCTGTGGGAGAACCTACAGAAGGAATCAGCTCTAGCAAAATTTCCCAGAGTTTGGTCCCATTCACTGCAATTCCAAAGGCATTAGGGTTTATATTAGGGAGTGTAAATTGCACGGGTTTGTATTTAGGCCAGACTTCAGGCCTAAATTCCCAGTATACTTGCAATGATGCTCACAAGCATGACCAGTCACTCCAGTCCTAATAAGACATGCTGATTTTTTCTTATGGCCAGTCAGGAACTGCTGTTTCAGCATACCTCTCCCTATGAATTTTGAGCACTATAAAAATAAAAATAACYGCTGGATTAAGGGATTGGAACCTCRGTCTAGCCTCCAGGCACGACACCTGCCTTATAGGGCTGCAATCCATCCTCTGGTGGTATAATTAATTTCATGCAAAGTGGAAGGGCCTTTTTCTGTTCTGATTTCCAGTGGCTCAGTGTGAAAGCATTGCTGACAGAGAAGCTTTTAGTGCTAAACTTAGGGGACTATGGGAAGAATATTAGGATGCGTGGTTTGTGGTGTTGGTGATGTACACGCTCAGCTGACTCCGGAAAATCTGTCATCGATTGTGCCATCACTGCTGACAGTGAGGGACCAGATTGGAAGGGCTGGGTGTTACCAAAAGGGCTGTTAGCAAAATCAGGAGGAGACTAAATTTGTCTAGGTGTTTCATAAGCTGGACGGGAGCTCCTCAGTTAATGGAGGAAAGGGAAAGTGGGCACAGCTGCCTTATTTCTCTAAATTAAAAATACCTTGGCTTTATTCAGCCCTCTAAGAGCCAGCCCAAACCTGTGAATTGCAGCAGGATGGAAATAGCTTTGCACCTTAATGARTAAAGGGTTCTGAGTCCTGGACAGGTATCAGGATGCTCAGGTGTTGGTATGTGGCGTGGCCAAATTTAAAACCAGCCTACGAGGCTGGGTGTGGACAGACACGAATCCTGCTGACACCTCCAGCCAGCTGGACCCTGCCRTCCCTCGGGGTCCCAAGGGAGGTAACCAGGTTGCTCCAAGCCTCATCCAAACTGGTCGTGAACACTTCCAGGGACGAGGCATCCACAGCTTCTCTGGACACCTKTTCCAGCACCTCACAGTAAAGAAGTTCTTCCTGATATCTAATCTAAACCCACCCACTTTCAGTTAAAACCTTTCCTTTTGTTCATTTATGTCATTTTGTGGCCTTGCTACTAAGGAGAGCAGCACAAACRCTGAAAGGTACTTGATTGCAGTTCYTGTCTCCCCTTTAGGTGCTGTCCATGGCTTCTAAGGAAGTGATGGGTCAAATTCCTCTACARGAGGACCTTGCAGGGGCAGGGTTAAAAAATGAGCTCTTCCCAGGGAAATTCCCCTTACAACAACTGCTTGTTGCAGGGAGCAGAGCCACCTGCAGCCCATCAGCATGGGAGGGAAGCATCAATGGAGGCCAGTGGCTCTTCTGAGAAGTGGCAGAAAGCTGCACCTCCATGGAAATTATGGAGCTGAGCCAGCAGGACCTTGGAAGGGGGATGCTCATGCCTAAGATTTTGTAAGGAAGGGGGCCTTTTATTGCTATTTYTATTATTATTTTATGATTATTATTTCTTCTTTACATATATGTATCTTTTGTTTATCTCCGCTTTAGGAATTTTCTTGAACTCCAGTGTTTTCACACCTCATTTCTTTCCTCTCTTTCAGAGTTCCTTTTGGTTTTGTGTAAAAGGTTAAAAGAGAAGGATTTTTACTTCTGTAATTTGGACAAGGGGTTATGTGAASGGGAGCATAACTCTGTAGCCTTGCATGGTGCCTGACTTAAGCTAAGCTTGTTTTTATTCTTGGCTGCTAAGGTTGGTGTGTCTTTATCAATTCACACAAAGGTGCTGATAAGGCACTGCACTTCAACCTCTGGGACAGGAATCTCCAGGCACATCAGACACTTGCTTCAAAGCCACATCCCCTCGGAGGCTGTCTGAGGCGTCAGGCCACGGAGGCAGCACCGTGCTGCTGTGGCAGGAGCACTGGCTGTGTCGGATCCGCTGCTGAGGGCTGGGGCAGCTGCCAGCGCCGCTGCTCCTGAGCTGGGAGAGAGCAAAGCGTCCGGATGCTGTTCGGGTAGACAAAACAGCGCGGAAACTAAACCCAAGAAAGGGTTTGGCTGCCGTTCGTGCYGCAAATAGCACAGCCTAAGATAGAGGGCTTCCCTAGAGGAAGGAAATTAAGTGTTTACTGATGCTGATTAATTTCTGAAAAGATTTAAGAAATCTGTTTATAGACGGGCTGGAGGTGATATCATTTTGTCTGATGTCTGGGAAGAATGAAGACTTCTTTAATTTGCTTGTTCAGACGTTAAGCTCTGAGAGGTGAACAGAGAAGGCACATTGCCTCATCCCATCAGTCAGAAAACTCACGCAGAGCATAAGGCCACGTAGTCTGGATTCAGTAAGAACAGCTGACTTTGAAAGAGAGGAAAAACCTTGTTTGTGGCTCTCTTTTCAGGCAGGAGGCTTTGAGCAAATGTCTGTAGCATGCCTGCTGATCAGAGCAAGGGAGCAGAAAGCTGTGCTGGGGGGGGGTGCCTGGTGTGTTGCTGTCTGCTTGTCTTCCTCCCGTGCCTAATCCCCAGGCTGCTGGGGAAGGGGTTTTAAAGCCAGTCCTTTAAGGTTCACATCTGAAAGAATGCCCAGAGAAGCTGTGGATGCCCCATCCCYGGAAGCGTCCAGTGCCAGGTTGGATGGGGCACTGAGCAACCTGGTCTTGTGGAAGGTGTCCCTGCCTGTGRCAGGGGGTTGGAATGAGATGATCTTTAARGTCCCTTCCAAGCCAAACCACTCTGTGATTCTTGATATTTATAAAGAGTATGAGCTGAAGAATGTGTTTTACCCAGGAGAGTGAGGGCAGACATGAGAAAGTCAGGCTGCAGAAGGTCAGGCTTAGCTCAAGGTGAGGATTTGATAACAAGGTCAGAGCAGGAGGTAATTTCTTTCCTGAGCTGAGAGCCAGACACTTTGCTCCATGCTACAGGCACAGGGCCACACTGAAAGTGGTGGGAGGTGATGGTCACGGCGTAGACAGGAGAAAACTCAGGAGATCCCGGGAGGAAGGAGAATGTACGGATATGGTAGACTGCAAAAAGGGGTCTGATGGTGAAACTTTAAAATTGACTTCCTAGAGTAATTTAGTATTTACAGATGCTGGGAGCAGCTCTCCTTTATGAACTTCAGGTAAGCAGCAGCGTGAAGAGACTGTAATAGGCTATCGGATATGGAAARTGCAGTGTCAGTATTTGGGAAGTTGGAGACATGAGGATTAGATTTGGAGGGGGGAAAAAAGGTGATCGAAGGAAGCCTAGGGCCTGAATGCTTTTATGATGCTGGCTGGATGTCTGCTGTACTCCTAATTAAATCCTGATCCCTCCCAGCCCTGTGCAGATGGTAAAGTGTCACTGAAGCCAAAGAAGCCTCTGCTCAGCACATGACTTCTAGGGCCACTCAGATGGCTGCCTGAGTTGTTTAAGTTACATGGCATTAGGAAGGATCTGAAGAAGGACATATTTCAATGGTTTCATTGTTTTATAGGGTTCTCCAGTGCCGTGATGAAATTTATATTCTGTGGGGAGGAAAACACCTTATCCAAACTGGCACCTTCCATCTCCAGTGGAGTGCAGAGATGGGAGGGAGTGAGCAAAGAATGAGAAAGTTTCTCTGTTTATTTTGTTGTTGTTGTTGTTGCAGAATCAAGACCATACTGAGCACTTACAGCAAAAGTCCAACACAAGACAAAAAACAACTAATAAATGTATATTATTGATACCACGTCATTGATATTTTAAAAGTTTGCATGAGATTGACATGACTTTGAAACTGACAAATTATTTATATATAGTAATGACCTTTATAATAATTGCAAAGTTTAGTTTAGCCTTTATTTTTCTTCTCTCTCTCATTTACTGCTTTTTCATCCATTATTTAGCTTGTTTGTTGGAATTGATTTGTGTGTTTTAAGCCTGATACATGTGTTTTTAATATACTGGGGAGAGAAAACATTATCTCTTGTCAATCCAGTTGGAATCTGCAGCCAAATTGAGCTCAACCTTACAGAACAAAAATGAGCCCCTGTTATTCCGTGTATGTGGAATAATTTCATCCTTATCACTTTATGTCCAGGTTTGAGTTAGTATAAGGGCTTCTCCTTTTTTAACTTTCAACCTCCTCCTCCTAAAGGAAGGTGTGGCTGCTGGTATTTTTTGTCGTTCTGGGACATAGGATACACTTGAGGGAATACAAAGAAAGAAATATTCAGGGATTAAACAAAAAAATGGTCATTATATGAATGAAGGAGCCTTTCTTGAGTACAGAGAGCACTCTAAGGGTGATTACTTCAATACCACCGATTTTTTTTTCTGCCTTGGATTCTATTTATTCAGGCCATGGTTATTGTTGGTGTCGGTATGAGCTGGTCAGTGCTTCCAAGGTCTCTGTGATATAACTAATATCCATGCCTGTCCCAGAGCCTTGTGGCCTTCACTGGATGCCTGAACAATTGCAAAGGTTGTCACTCTAATAGTGAGCTCTTCTTTCCTTACCTCACGAAAGTACATATTCACCCTGATCTTTAAATTTAAAATATTTTACCAGACAAGTCTTCCAAGACTGATTTTTGTTGGTTTTTTTTTTTTTTTTTTTTCTTAAAATGGTGTACTGGGAAAACAATGTTTTATAACCCTAGTGCATAATTTCCAAAGCAGTATATTCGTAGGACAAATGCCAATAAGCTAGAATGTTACACAAACAAGAATGCCATAAATTGTGTGTGGACTATTTACATAAAAACTTCAGCTTGAGAATTTACACGATAATTCATTTTTAAGCATTTTACAACGTATTCAGTAGGAAAGAGGAAGGTAACAGAGTTAAACCATTTCTTTTGTAACTCAGAAGTTTAGAAAGGAAGATTTATCGGATGGTCAGTCATATTTTGCATAGTCATGAATAATAAAACCTGAAGTTACTACAGCTGTAGTTATTTGACAGAAAGGACTGTTAGAAAAGTTCTGTTAATGCTTAATATGTTGCTCCACGGAAGCGATATTAATCTATATTACAGCTGAAATATAAAACCACCTGTGTATACAAAATTGAGGTGCTTTTTATCCTCTTTTGTTTTCTCTCCCCTGGCATAGCAGATTATAATAAAACAAGAAGATTTGTGATTTACTTAAACTTGTTAAGACAAGGGAGAGAAAAGAAAAAAGTTTCTTATTGTGATACACTCCTTTTGGAGGAAAACTTCAAAACTTGTGATGGTGTGACAAAGTACAAAACTCACTTTCCTTCAACAGAGTGGCCACTACAATACAAAAGACTGTGAAACTAAGTGCTTCAGTCAGATATGCTGCTCAAATATTTTCATTCAGAGCGAAACGTTTTTTTGTTGAAAAAAATGCAAACAAAACCAAAAAGACAAAAAAAAAAAAATCAGAAACTTAATATTCTACCATTTCTCAGCACTCATGGTGTTAAGTGGTCTGAAAAGCTGCCTCGATCTCAATACCTATAAAAGCTTCCCGCAGCACCTGGCATTCCTAGAGGAGTGGTGTATCCTTGGACACTGCTTTTTTTCAACACAGTCTTCACAGATTCAACAAGAAATGCAGAAACATGCTTTTAAAAGAACTCTTTACATTGAGGCCAAATCCAGCCTGTACTTTACCAAAAGCCTTTTTGAAGTCTCCCTTCTTGTGCGAAAAWGAGCGGTTGGTGAAATCCCCAATTGAATTCCCCTTTTCTAGCCTGGTTTTAGGTTTCCATTGTCTTCCTGATGACCAGCTTACACATTCAATTGCATTCAATAACTTCTGGTTTTGTAAGCTGAAAAACAATGTCCTTCAGGGCAGCATCCCGGTTCCGTTTGTTTCTTTGGGGAGAACGTGATGCTTGTGAAGAGCAATTAGGGTTAAATTAATCCTGGTATTCAGAAGCATTTCTTTCATTGT
The DNA here is from genome assembly GCA_018881555.1 of Amblyornis subalaris. NCBI lineage: Eukaryota > Metazoa > Chordata > Aves > Passeriformes > Ptilonorhynchidae > Amblyornis > Amblyornis subalaris. Next base: position 2,117,769 of record JACAXG010000007.1, read on the forward strand.
GCTCTCTAAAAGGAGAATATCCTTTTCTCTTCTTTTGTGTCCTCTGTCATATTTTTTTAGAATTAAATGCAGAAATATAGTAGCACCAGTGAATCTGCACCYGTACAATTTTGTTAAACAAGATAGGGTTTTTTTGGTGTCTCTGTGTGTATGTATAGAAAGTGAAATTAGCAAATTGTTTTGAACATGTGACTGACTGAAGGTTGGGGCTTTGCATGTTTACACACCTCTGATTTGGTACTGTAAGTGTTTGGGTTTTTGTATGTCAAGCTGACTGGGAAACTCCTGGGAGYGGAGTCCTGCTGGAGGAGGCATGTGTAGGAAGGAAAGTGCAATTGAACTCACAGATAGACTTTTTGTAGTGTTAGACAGAATTGATGGACTAGGGATCCCTCATCACATTTTTCTTCCCAAGTGAATCCTGGCTTTGGCCACTGTTTCCTAGCATGCCATCTTGATTTAATGTACAAGGCGCTTGAGCTGTTGGATATGCCCATAAAGTTTTTTACCCCAGTTTCWGGTTTTAAATTTTATGTCAGTAATAAGCACCTACATTTCATTACAAGTTAACTGGGCTGTCTGATTGTAAATCACTGCAATTCTTTTTCCTTCCCTAGCAGAYGAGTAAACGTCATTTTTTTCCATGTGGTTCAAGTGCGGTAATAGSATGAGAGAGAAAACAGTTTACTTGAGCCTTGGATATAAATACAAATTCWTCCTCTTCAGGATAAACTTTAGTCAGGGTTAATCCAAATTTTAAATTTAAGTCTTGCTTTGGCCAGCACTTCAGTGTGCTTTCAAATACAGCAGTCATAAATAAAATTCCAGGAGAACAAATCACATTGAGTGACATCTCCTCGCTTGTTCCGTGGAGTTCGGTGTCCTGGCTCTGATGATGTATAACCTCTTCTAACAGACATATCAATATGTTTCTTTTAAATTGATAAGCATGCCCAGGTACAGCTGTATTTGGTTAGGTCCCTGCTGTCAYGCTGTTCTGGGCAATGCCTGAGCCCCAGCAGGGGTGAAAACTTATGGAAGCCTCCATGGAGCCCTGTCCAAAGAGGTCCTCTATGAGGAAAGGGGACACCTCTGCTTGATTTACTGTATTTCTGGGTTTTCTTTTTCTTCTCAGCTATAAGTTCTTTGTCCATTATTTTCCGGTGTTTTACAGCTGTGTCAGTCAGCCTAATAAAAAGATATTGCATCTTCTTACTAGTGATTCCTCTCCTATGCCCTTAGACTGTTACAGCTGCAACAATACTGCTGCTGTTAAAATATTGACATCAGTCTCTTTTGTTGTTCTTACTAGTTTTTCTCAAAAGGAATTAAGAGTTTACTCTGGTAAACACCCTCTTCTTTAGGAAAATGTAATTCTGTGGGTAGGTAGCAACTTAATTGTTATTTTATGCAATTTAACACTGATTTTTTTCACCGTTTTAGGAAAGGCTAATGAGTTTTATACTAATTTATGCAAGCAAAAGTGGTGGTCTTTTAGAAATGTTAATGAAACCCCCTATAAATGCTAAATTGTAAATGTTAAACTCTATAAAGATAAAGCTTTTATAAAAAAAGATTACTACAAAATTAAACAAGGGCAGCAGATATCCTCTCTGCTCCAGATGTCCTAAAGCTCATCCTAAAATGATCCCAATCAGCAACTTTGCCATTGAAAGGCAGCGCTCAGGTTTTCAAAATAAGCCCTGTTGAGCACAGGGGTCACTGGCAGAGCTCCACATGTTGGTGTGATGTGGGGTAAGAGGGGGCGGTTTAAAAGTCTCTTCTTCATCAGCAGAGCTGCTCCCCCCCTCCTTCCTCTGGGTGGCTAAACTGTGAGTTTTGATTGCCCTGACCTCGTGGAGGGATGGCTCAGCATGCTGGAACGATTTTCTGGCCCTACAATGATCTGATAAAATTCGGAGGAACACAAGCACGAGAGCTGACACCGCTCTGACAGACAAACCTTGGGTAACACAAGGTTGCAGAGTGCTTGCAAATACACTTGGGATTTGCCTAAATTGTCTTACATAGCACAGAAAATACCATAAACAGACTTTCTGTTTGGCTGTGGTTTCAGAGCAGTCAGATTTACACTTTGATGTATTCACTGTTAAAAACTATAGCTCTCCTGCTAGGAAGATGCCCGTTACACTCTTGGATTGCCAGCAGAGAGCAAGTTACATGGCAGGCTTTTTTCTGGCACGAAGAGAGAAACAGCAAGAAACTGCAAGATGATCCATTCTTATCACAGTTTGCAGTGAGGAAAGAATAGATCAGTGTGTCAGGTTATTACTCAGCTGTGGTGTGACTGATGATCAGCTGCAGCTCTCCATAAGCCTGTGAAGGCTTTCACGTCTGCACAAATAACACAGCGAAACCAAACGAGTCAGTTGGCTGGGGTGATGGGTACTAAAAGGAATTTGAATAATTAGCTTGTTTAATAGGAAAAATGTTAAAGGCAATTATTGTTTTTCCTTTATGTTTTCAAGACCATGCTAATGTCTTACAAACAGTAGTCAAGGAGTAATTGTACTAGAAGGGGTCTTTAGTCAGCCAAGCTGAACTATRATTCAAGTGAGAGGCAAGCTTTGAGCTTTTGGTATTCCATATGAACTTCTCATAATGTTTTTTAGTGCCTTGTGCCTATTTTATTTCAAGCTGTCTCGTTTTAGTTTCCTCCCTCTACCTTCCCGGTCTCCTCATCAAAGCTAGTCATTTGGATACTGTATTTTTACCTGACTTTTACCAAAACTGTCCCCTGGTGTAATTAACTTGTTAAAAAGTGGATACACGACTGTATAAGTTCCTGAGCAAGCTTCTAAAYACAGCGTCAATGCAAATGCCTATGCCTTGCAAGACTGAAAGTATTCAGCTTTATGAATTGTTTCATTAGCCTCATTGAGAAAAAATTCTGTGAAATCACTGTGGAGAGGTTCATCTCTGCATATGTTATCACAAGTATTTCCCTTTYAATGGGGAAAATATTATTGAGCTCAGACTGTTATGAACAATCTAATTTGTCTGGGCATGTGATATCCATGAGGAACAGATAAAAGAAAAGATTTAATAGTTTCAGTCCTTGGCAGTATATTTTGTTCCAGTAACCACACAGAATTTAAGCTGTTTGTGTTAAACTCAAACAAAGCTAAACAGAAGAAAAGAGAGATCATGCTGATTTTCACAGCCAGTCAGAAGAATCCTTTTGGAAACTTACAAAAGGGTAAAATATTCCCTTCCCCAGAAAAAAATTCTTTAGGATGAGTAAGCTTCCATTCGAAGGGTTCCTCTGAGGTTGTTCAGAACAAGAGAGTGTCTTTCTTCTTGATCAATGCAGCGGCTGCTGGGTACTGAATGTCAGTAAAGCAAAAATGTAGGTACCTCCTGCAATCTGAGTTTCCTACAAATTACTTTATAAACGTCTGTGTGCCACCTTTTGTGTGAGCATTAGATGAGTCCCCAAGGTCAATCTTTCTGGTGCATCAGTCATTTTACATCTTTTGCCAGTTTTTAATCAGACTGAGCCCAAGATATCAGCTGGTGGAGCGGAGAGAATAATAATTTGTGAAGGTTCTGGCCCCACTAAAGTGCAGCTTAGGGGGTGCGTTAGGGCTTATGCACATACCAGAGTATAAAGGAAGAAAATGTGAGAGCTGCAATCTGGACAATCAGAGGAGGTTTAATAGCTGAGCAGTAAGTCCATGCTGTCTTGAAACACCTTTGCTTTCGCCAACCACACAGGAAGGAATAGTCTGAGCAGCTCTGCTTCTCACTCGCTGTGTCTGACTGCCCTGGCTCTGCAATACGTGCTACAAAATTCACATTTGGTGCAGAAGGGAACAGAGGAGAGKTTTTACAGTAACTCTGTGATCAACCTACCATGTAAATGGGGAATAAAGAGACGATTCACTCCCAGTCTTTCCTGTGCTTCCTACTGGCAGCCTACCTCGTCAGAGCTGAAAAAGCCATGAACCATGGCACAGATCCAGGTGAAGGTTTTCCAGCAAAGAAGAAGAAATTAGAGGGCAAATATAATATTCGGTTAAGTGTTGGTAAAGAAATATTTTGAGAGTTCGCTAAACTTCTCAGCTCCCATGCATTATTAAAGTCACTTGGAATTAATAACTTTCCAGTACTGGCTGGCAGCTGAAGAACTTCCATAAAGATGAATTAACTAAGAAACGAGGGAAAGGCTCGCATCAGAGCATAATGGCATTATAATTTGCACAAGAACGTTTGTCAGAGAGGAAATTATTACTAAATGCTACAAAAGAGTCCTATAACAAAGGAATCTTATGGGAGGAAATGTTCAGAGTTTTTTATGGTCTGTTCTCTATTTCAGTGCCTGATGTAACAACTAGCTCCAATGTGCACAGTCAAGGTCATTCGGTGGAACTGGAGCCAGCAGCCATTTGTTCCAGCAGTCCYTCTATTTCTTCTCAGGTCTTACTGAATTCCTGGAAGATTTTCTCCCCATTGTTTAACAGAGGCTGTGTGAGGTCTAGGAGTCGTCTCCTATTCTTCTCTTTTTATTGCCTTCTTTATAATTTCTCATCCTCTGTTTCTGTTACCCCGCCACAGTTCATTTTCTCCCACAAACGCTATACGCGAGTTCTGTCCCAAGAGGACAAAATCTGTAGACATAGGTACAAAACCCTTGTCTCTGCTTTCACAGTTTTATGCATCTTCAAGAGGTATGGTCCCTGTTTGAATTTCTGTTAGCATGCTCCAGAATCAGAAGAACTTGTCTCTAGCTGGGAAATTTTCCCAAGCCAAGAATTCCGGCTAGAAGTCGTGATGTGTTTTGCCTCCTGCTTGTGTGTCTCCACACTTGTGAGGTCTTGCAGTGTTTTGCAAGTTGTAACAGTTGGAGCGTGGCTTAGGACTATCCAGCATTATTGCCTCGCTTATGAAGGCTGACTCTTCAGGCTGCTCGTGTAAAACATGAATCCTTGGGCTTTTTATCCATGTGTTTTATAAAAATTCCTCTTAGACGTGTCGCTGCCGCTCATTGGAGGCATCTGAGCACCCCACTAATGTCATCTTGGAAACCTGCCACAGATCCTAAAACCAGACCACCAGCTGTAAATTTAGTACAGAGCTGGGCTCGTCCCTTGGCAGCATGAAGGGAGCAAGAACCTCCTCTGATCCTAGGGAACATGAGAATGCAGCTCTTGACTACACATCCSGTGAGCACTTCCTATCCATGGCTGTCAGGATCTGCAAGTGTCTGCCCGTCTAGGTTTACATTAATTTAAAGAAGCAATACTTTTAAGTGGTTAAAAAATATTTGGACCAAATAAATTAACCCAWGTTCTTTCCCAGGCTGGATTGTGCTAGAGTAACTCTGTTCAGCAAAATACTTATTTKTTTTTTCTAGTTGCTATGATTTTATATTGACAGCATTTTCCCGGTTATTTCTGGATTATAATCCAGCTCTGTTTGAGCTCAATGAAACTGATATTTTCAAGGTGGAGTTTGGAGTGTTAGCTGGAAAATGATCAAAACTTTCCAGATTTATTCAGATCAGCCCGATTCTTAATCCAGAATTTAAAAACAGATAATCCTCTGTTTCATTTTCACTTTCCCTCAGAAATGGCCATGTAACTAAGGGATCTTTCAAGACCTTGTTGTTGCAAGCAACTACACAAGGAAAATAGGTAGTTTATAAAAAGTCTCTCTCCCATCACCAAAAATTAACTACACCAGTTCTTATTCAGGAAAGTAAGTGCCATTAAATCATGAAAATGCTTATGATAAAACCAAAGAAAGTGTGAGTGAAAATGTAAACACAATGAAGACTCGTCGGTGCCAAAATTAARGCTTATATTACACCAGCTGATAGCTAGCTGCAAGTCAGAAATACGATACATTAAAATAAACAGTTTGAGATTAATCTGCAGCTATCTGGCAGAGCATGAATTAAAGCACATTTCAAATAATGTCAACATCAGTTTAATTCCCCTTCTCTTACACCCTCTTCCATTACCCAGCCTTATACACATGTTTTTAGTTGAATCCCAAGGCTGGGGATGGACTTTTAGCTGGTGGACCCACTTCACATGCCCAGACGTCTGGGAGCACAGTAATTTAACAGGAAATTCCCCAGGTCATCTGGGAAAAGAGTGGGACTCTCCATCACTTGCTTTCGGGATAGATCACAGCGAGACCTTGGCGTTGTTTGGGGTTTATTATTTATGTCAGCTTCCAGAAAAAAGCCATCTGATGTTTGAAAGTCGAGTTTGTCTTAAGGCTCTTGTTACTGTGTGTCCCCTACGAGAAAAGTTTTGGGTCTCTTTGCAAAGAGCTGCAYGCCAAGCAAAATTGAGTAGTGCTTGAATTTAATATTGGAGCAAGGGCAGATCGTAGAGAAAATAAAAAACACTCCCCTGTAGCGCAAGATATACTTATATGGCTCTGTTCACTTGGAAATCTGCTCTCGTTGATCTTAGTCTGACTCTCTGCAGGGTTTCCTTGGTCAAGGAGGCTAAAATTGATTCAAGGCCCAAAGCTCTTCAGCTCAGTGTTGACAAAACCTAGAATCCAACGTCCTTGTGTCAACACGCTCTGACTTTCTTGGATCTTCAAACCACATTTTGCTGTATGACCAAAAATGGAAGGTGGATCACAATGAGAAACATATGGCTGGGAATGGAATTTCAGACTGGAGGAGAAGAAAGGAGGAGGAGGAGGACGGAGATTGAGAGGAAAAGAGCAGAGTAAAGTAGAAAATGAAAAGAGAAATTAAATTTAGGCTCCTCTATTAGGAAGAAGAAAAACAACCCCCTCAACTCTTCTGGTGACCTTACATGGGAGCCTCCTAAAGCTTTGTTTTTATGACTTTTCTCTCTTGCATTTATTTCCTTTCTCTGTTATTTCTATAAGGTGCTAGACATTAGATTTGGGATAAGCTGGAGAGCTGCAAATTTCAAGTTGTTTACCTGCTTTCCAGGGCATTCCAAAGGGGTGTGCAATATGTCTGAGTACAGAGGCAGGATCAGCTTTTTAAATGAAGACGTTTGGCTATGACCCTGTAGTTCGAGGCTGTTCTCAGAAATGTCTGAGGCAAAAACTCATTCAATTAGTTCATAATTAGAGCTGACTGAAGGGCAACAACAGCTCTGCTGTGTGGCAGCTTGTGAGGTCCAGAAATTTGGTTTTGCTCAAACACGGCCTTATCTACTGGGAATTCAGAAATGTCTACTTTTCATTCTGACACGGAGCAAAAAGTTTGGGGCTTTTTGTTTGCTTTTGCGAAATACCGATATGTTTTCACAGGGCGAGGGGAACGGACTTTCAGCGAGCTGTGCCTCATTAGTTACAGGAAAGGACAGTGCATGGGCTTGCCTGGAYGTGGATTGTGCCCCTGGCTGTCCCTGGTGACGCTGTTGGCCCTCACTGGTGGCACGGAGGGGCTTGTGTCCAGGGCAGGAGGAGCTGTCTGGCTTCTGTAGGTACAGGTTTCAGCTGGGGCTGACACTGCTGTATGAGGCGTCTCCTGGTTTCAAAAATTGCTCYGTACTCTTGGTCAGATTGCAGGAAAGCCATGTCTTACAGCATCTAAAAGACAAATAAATTTATTTGTGTTTAGACAAATAAATTTATCCTATGCTACCCATTGTATTTACAGTTCCAGTTGCTGTCTGTTCAGAGCTAAGATCTGCTTCTAACATAAAGCTGCTCTTCTCWTGTTTTAAGCAGTCTTCTTATTTTATAAGGACCAGAGAAAATGGGACTTTCCTGGCTGGATCAAGACATGTTTCTTGCTGTAGCTTTCTAAACTGTGTCATACAAAGAAATGGGGAAGAACAATACCAAATAAGAGGTGCTCATGATTCATACCAAATTCCCTGTTTCTAAATATGATGATGCAGTGCAGATGATACAGAACTAATAACACTTGATAACCAAAATCTTCTCCCTTCTTTTGACAGTATTCCCTGTGGACATCATGGGAGGAATGGTTCAGAGGTAACATCTTAGAAGCAGGATCCAGTRGCAGACACTACTTTTAAATTGTCTGTATGTCAGCCCTCCTCTCATCTAAATCCTTAACAGAGTTCCTACTGAGTGCATTGAGTGCAATATATATATAATTATATTTTATATATATTACAAATAATAAAGTSGAGCTGATTATAACTCATTCTTGATGCATCAGCTGAGATTTTAGGGGTAGAACAGAAAATCAGGTTACTACTGACAGATGATTCTTTACATGTTCTTGRGAGTGTAAAGAGATCTTCATATGGGTAAAGGGCATGGTTAAACAGTGATGTAAGTGTCAATCTATGCTGAGATTTCTAGTAGGGAAYCAGATTATATCTTTAATGAGTAGTCCTACTAGATGCAATAAACACACTTCAGATTTTGGGTTATAAAATTAACTTGATATGACWTTGGCCAAGCTTATGTGACTGTTAACTGCATTATACAAATAGATATCTTGGAGCATTCTAAATTTATTTGCTTTTTAAACAACAACAGCAAAAAATCTGGTTTTGGAGAGCCTATTAAACACTACACAGTGCAGACTGCTTCAAAAATAGTATAAGCTAAACATTGATGGTTTTTAATAAACCAGACTTAAACACTGAGTAAGTTTAATAAAGCGGATACTTAAGACAAGCATAATGAAAGGTGAAGGTCTGTTTTCTTTTTATTTCATTTCTTAACCTCTACTCTTCGATCCTGTGTTTGGTTTGGGGTTTAAAATAAATCATTCTCTTAAATGAAGTAATAAGAGAAGCAGAGTGAAGAGCCGACCTGTGCAAAGAAATTTATTGCGGAGGAACTAGCAGGCGGGGAGAAAAAAGTTCCTGTATTAACTACAAAACAGTAAGTGCTAAGACTTTAATAACTTCATTGCAATGAAAATGTTTTTCATAGAGTCAAAACAGATTAGTTGCAAGAAAAAATATTTAGTTCTTCTGCTTGAAGCCAAATGGTGAAAATTTTAGTTAATCTAAATAGATTTATGGCTCTCATCATAGTCTATTCCCTCTGATGATTTGGCACGTTTTTTTTACTGTAACTAAACACCTTGAGACTGTACTCAGACTAGAGAGAAAAGTGATCATGCTTCCCTTTTATAACCTCGTGTCTCTCATCTCCCTCGGATCTGTAGGACTGCAATACCCTCGCACCTTTCTCAGAGCTGCCTTGGAGGAGGTGCAGGTAAATCACTGCTTCTTCTCAACTTCTGTGATTTGAGGAGGTATTTGATTTCATATTTTGTGATGCATTGCCTCTTTTTGCATTAGAAATTTTTGCAGCTGCTCCTAATTTCTTTTGCCAACCCTACCAGGCTTCAGTAAGGGCAGAGAATTTCCCCCAGAGCTTCTGTCCGTATTGAAAACAGCCTTGTGCTTTGAATGTTTCAAGCAGAATTGTTTCTAGACACAATTAAAAAAAAAAAAAAGCCAGTTTCAACATAAAGTGGAGAGGAATAATTTCCAGTTTTCATTTCAAAGACAGATGTACATGTATGAAATCTAGTTTAGATTTATTTATATGTGAGCAGTGGCAAAAAGGCTTTATTAGTCATGTAGCAGTATGAAGGTACTGTGTATAGAGGCTTTCCTTTGGAGAAAAGGTACTGGAAAGGCATGAAGGCTGGAAATATTTTGACAACAGAAAGTTGTCTGGTTTGTGTACTTATGTATAGATGGGCATTCAGTTATGATTATTAATGACCTCTAACAATTTTATCAGGAGGGAACTCTGCACATCACAGTTTGACAAGTTATAACTTTCATCTTTTAGATGACAGCACTGTAGTAACATAGTAATTTAACAGTATACTTCTTGTAATTATTTTATTTGTTGCTACAATTTGCATTCCATCTAAGGATAAAAATAAAAGTTTTCCTAAGGATGACATTTGAATTAGGGCCACTGGCATTAGTGGAAGGAGCTGGTTACAGTGGACTCAGACAACTGTGAGCTGGTGAGTGGAAAACATGCCTAAGACATACGTGGTTTTTGCTTTACTGAAGAGAAGCTTTAGAATTGGAGTTTCTTTTCCTAGTTTAAGAATGTTGTGCTGCTGAAGCAGAGGGATGTCAGTGTAGATAAGAAGGAGAATAGCTCTTCTGACAAATGTGTTAGTGAGGTTAATTAACAAACCCAACAAGTTTTTCTTTAGAAGTTCTCTTGAGCTTTCTTCCTACTTAGTCTGTTATTCAGGTAAACAATCCGGATGAAAGCAAATCAGAAAATTCTGTAAGCTTTAGATGACATTCCCTAAATAGGATCTCCTTTAAGTGAGTATAAAAATGACAGATACACATTGAAAAAAAAAAAGTGATTTGTACATCCTTGTTAGTGAGGCAGTCCAGATGTCATGAGATTTTTACATGTTCTTATTTTCCTGTAAGCAGGTATCTTAGATATCCTACACAAGCTTAGGATTCAATGTRGGATGATCTGAGGATACAGCTTAATCAAGCTTTTGAAAAAATATAGCCAACAATTTACAAAACATTCACGTTTAGTTATAGTGGTGTCAGTACTGTATTTTGAATGAAAGCTGCATTCTTTTTTTCTGGAGTGAGTGGAAAACCGTTTTCCTCTGCTCCTGCTGTTACCAGTGTGCTCCAACTCTCTCAATATTCTAAGCAGGAACACGTGTTGTAGGAGAGGCTGCRTTGTCTTTCCTGAGACATTTCACATGTCCACTCTCTTATTCTGAATTCATAAAAATAATTTACAGAAACAGAAAGAGAACCTCATTTTAAGAAGGATAAACACACCTGTCAGGCTGATGTGGATGGGAGATGGGATGGCTGTATGCTGGGACCATTCCCAGCTTTCTTTAGCACCATATGGAGAAGAAAAAGAAAAAAAATTCATGTTTTTCCATCCCTGTTGTTGATAGGTAACTCTGGGAAATTCTGGTTTCAAGGCAGCAGCAATTTGGGGAGTTTTGTTTAGATTTCTTATTAGTTTACTGTGACAACAATCTTAGTTCCTTTGGGAGTTGTCCTTGTGGGAGAGGGGGATTKTCGGAACTGTGAAAATGTGCAAGTCCTGTCTAACATCACTGTGGTGGTTCAGACAAGACTGCCTGTGATAACACGCAGAGGTGAATCTCAAGTGACTGTTTATACAAGATAATCTCATTGCAGAACATCAGAAGAGTGTTACCCCCTCCCCAGCCAGGCACACCTTCCCGGCCTCATCCCAGTGGGGGCTCATGGATAATTCCACGTACGCCTCGCTTTCTGCTGGGCGGATCATGGTTTTTTTGCCACTTTGGCTGCAACTCCTGAATTTGTCATGTGGCACACTAAGTAACTCAACTGCTGACCCCAAAGCCATCAGCTGTGCAGAAGACTCAGTGCAGAGCTGTAGTGACTCTGAGAAACCAAATCCTATCCGTTTAAGTGGGTTCCAAACTTCTCTGAGAGGTGGGGGTCAGTCTCTTCCTTCAAGTAACAAGTGATAGGACAGGAGGGAACAGACTCMAGCTGCACCAGGAAGGTTGAGATTGGATATTAGGAAAAATCTCTTCACTTGAAAGGGTTGCCAAGCATTGGAATACATGCCCAGAGAAGAGGTTGTGTCAGCAATCCTGGAGGTGTTTAAAAGATGTGTGGATGTGCCACATCAATTGTGTATCAGCTGCAGGAAGTATCCTGATCCTTCGCTAGCTGGAGAGGATGCAGTTAGATTGATCTAATTTAGGCATTTTGAATCTTTCCCTTGAGGTATTTTTACACGGTCAAGACTTAGAAGCTGAGTTATTTTCTCCGTAGTAATATGAGAAAAATTTGGACTATCCATACCCCTTACCAAATGCCTCACAGCTTTTGAAGGACTGCTCCGAGGTGCTGCGAGATCTCCTGGGAAAGAAACCCGATGGCTGCTGAGTGCRGGCACACATTCCCTGGGTGGTGATGCCGGGACGCTTCCCTCACACAGCTGGGATGCAGGGAGCAGGGGGAGTGCACAGCTGCGCTGACCCCACACCGGCACCACAGCCCGGCTGTGACAGCCACACTTTGCTCGGAACTTCCTCACCGCTCTCAGCGGGATGTTGTCACCCGGCAGAGAGGTGGGGGGTGTCTTTCTCTCCCAACAGCACCTGAAAACATCCAGAGAGCGCCAGGATTTCCCGCCCATTCACACGGGAGTGTGGCAGCATCTTGTAAAGGCATGGACAGTCTCCTGACGGGCRATTTATCACATCGCACGTATTGTGAAGCCCGGAGAGGCTGGAGGCAGTTCCAAGGAAGTTTGTGTGCAGATGCTGACTTACTCTAAACCATTAATATCACATAGGTGCCATGTTTGGCTCAGATGGGGAAACTTGCAGAGTTGTATCATTCCTAGTTCACACGTTTGGCTCTGTGGAAGCGCGTGGCACACAGGATGCACGATTTTGGTAGCCCCATGTGTTTTATACACCAGCATTGACACACTTGGCTCCCTGGTCATTCAGTTTTCTTCTTTGTCCACCTCACTTCTTTGATCCCTTGGGGTCTTTTCTCTCTCTCTCTCTTTTTTTTTTTTTTTCCCCTAGGCAAGGTTTGTGGTGGGCATAATGGAATGAGTTAAAAGGTGCCAAATGAAATTAGTTCCCAAATTTGGAAGAAAGCCAGTCAGGAAATAGCAACTGCCTTTATAAGAAAGCGTGAGAGAGGGAGGGAGGCAGGRAGGATCTGTCTGCCTGTGTGCATGTGCAAATGTAAATCATGTGCCCCAAACCAAAGTCAAATGATTATAAATGTTTTGGATCGATGCAGCACATTTGTGAGTGATTTCCAATACTTCTTCCTGGAAAAAAAAAATCGTCTTATTTGCTCATAGAAACAGCCAGATGTACAGGACTGCTTGGGAGCTTGTGCCTTGGTATTTTGGACGTTTCAGGGTTACCTTGCMGTGCTGACCAGTGCAGGAGCCCCACCTATACCTTATTAACTTGATGTAAGAGTGCACGGTAGAAAATAAGCATGATGTGTTCACTAACTACACACTAATGGCCTACATGGCTTTAGCTCTCCTCTGAGCTTACTAATGCGGCAGCCATGAGGAAATCTTTCCAGCCACAGCTTGCCTTTCCTTCACAAGTTGATCTCATTTCATCTGCTCATGTGACTTCCAGCAAAGTTAAATCTGCGGAGGCTTCCTCTCACTTCATTCCATCCCGAACTTAAAATAGTCAGAACCCTTTTATATGRCTCGCAGCAGAAAACAGCCGTGGTGGCTTTCGACCAATTACATCATGATTATGCGGTAATCTGTGTTTTCTATGTGTTCAGAAATGTATTTTTTGCCACAAGTGCCTATTATAGTAGATTTATGGAAGAACGCGGGGCACCCTTTCTGCTTTGTAAACCGAATATTTTATTATATTAGACGCTTGCCAAAGTTCTCCTAATGTATTTTGTGTCGGACTGTTGTGGGAAACAGTACAAAATGGAATACATTTCTTAGYTTCCCATGAATACTAATCTCTGAAGAGAAGTACAGGATATATTCCACCAGCTCGTTCTTGGTGAAACACTGAACATTTATATGAGATAACAACTCTTGAGGAGTTTTACTGTACTCCTCTAATTCTCTGTTATGGCACACCATGCACTGAAATACATTGATGAAATATTGAAGTTGTGGTTATTAAACATATCTTAAACCTTTTGTACATATATACCTCTACTGATGGTCTTTACAATGGCTACCTTGTGTGTTTGTTTATTCTATATTTATAAAATACAGAATGTGTGCTACATAATATATATTAGATATAGAGAAACTCCGTAAATGACTTGCTAAAGCCAGAGAACAACCATGTGTCAACATTAAAAATGCAATGTTAACAATAAAAATCAGAAACTGTGACTCCTGGACCTTTATTGCAACCATTAAGCAGTAGTTTTCAACGCTACATGGGCATTTTATAAAGGTTTGTTGTTTTGGAGAGGAAATACGTATCAAATCGCATTTATTGTCATATGTGAAGATTACTAATAGAACTAAATGCTTTATAATTTTTTCATCTCTAATTAAGCCACTGGTCTGGCACTTTTTTACAATGATTGCAGCCAAGATCCTTTCAGGAATTATTCCAGAGCTCATAGCTCCTGTGCTTGAACAGGAAAATGCCGTAAAACAGACTGTGTAAAGATGTCAAGTGAGACATCTTTCATGTGTTCTCAAACTGAGATTCTTTTTATCTACTTGGCTTTGAAACACCATTTACCTGTTCCACGCAGCTGAATGACCAAGTTCTGGGCACTTTGAGATGCTTTTCTGGTAACAGCACCTTCCCTCACTGAGATCAAAATGATAAAATAATTAATCTGACTTACATAGCATTGATAAGGGTTTTGTTTAGGCACAGCRAAGTAGGGTTTTGTGAACAGCATGTAGTGTCCCAGGTTTCCTTTTAGCTACAGTGCCATTCTGACTATTCAGTTGCACTCATCCAGAGCTGTTGGCTGTTTTCAGTCTTTGCAACCAATCTCAAAAGTGTTTCTAATGCAAGCAAAAGATGTGTCAGGGCATCTTGCTTCCAGCAGAGTCCTTGAAGGCATCCTAGTGATGAATAAAAATCAGATAAAAATATGATATGTCATCCATGGTGCATTAAAATGGGCCCCAGAGTTTTTGAGACTGGCATGTCACTTAAATGAATGCTTTGCCTCATTACTCAAGTAGACAACCTTGGAAAAACCTCATATTATGAGCTTTATTTCAAGCTTAAGTTAATTATTCATATGATTATTTTTATTTCCTAGGTACCACCTTTCTCCTTTCCCTAGTCTGACAATAAATAATGTACCTAACATGTCTGTATTTTTGGACCAAGAAAAACATGCTCAACAGTGAACTTATTTTGTGTATGGCAATCAAAGTTCAATAAATATAAAAAATTAATCTGTTTTTCATTCGTGTAAGCACAAAAATGTATTTAAGAAAATTCAGTTTCCTTCATATTTTACACTCTTTAAACTCCAGCTTGGCTTTAGTGCCTTTTTTTCCAACTTAAAACCTTGTTTGCCAAGATTCAAACTGAGTGAATTTTTATTGCACAGTTACAAACCGTTGGGGGGGGGAAGGGGGAGGAGAATTATATAATGGAAAAAAGTTGAAATAGCCTTTGCTCTAAAAGTGCAAATAGCATAYAGCACCCATTAGAGAGAGAGAAAAAAAAGGGTCACTGCTAATATTTTCATCGACACACTCCTGTAATGCTTTAAAATGCACCCGGGGTGCCTTTCACAGATGGAACCACTGAACAAAGTGAAGGAGTAATGACCAAGGGAGAGGGCATTTCCTGGCAGCTGATGGAGAGCTGGGGGAAAAGCTGTGGTGAAACCACCAGCCCTGAGCTTCACTGGTCTGCAGCAGCCAGGAAATGCCAAATTTTTGGAGAAAGGGGAATAGCCTGGTCCTGAGGATGTGGTGCTTTGGCTCTGGTGGCCAGGTGAGCATCCTGCCGCTCCTGGGTGGACAAGAGGAGAAAGARGAGGCAGAAGTACCCAGGGAGATGTCAGTTTTATAATAGCCACTCAGGAAAAGCTGGAAGATGTTCAGATTCTCTTAACAATAGCTTGGATATGCTTCMAATTTTTTTTTTCTTCTCGAGGCTGGCAGCTGCCAAGACCTTCACTGGTTGTTACTTTGCATACTGGGATGCAGCTCTCGGTGATTATTTATCCCAGGGAACCGCAGCCTCCAGTACTTTTCAGCGTGACCTGTATGGCCAAATCTTTGGCTAGTTCAGTGATTTAAACTGAAATACCATCTGGCAGCAAGAGAAAACCCAGTCTGGCAGGAGGTGATATGGAAGAGTAGGAAAAAAATTAGTAAAAAGATATGACTGGGGAAAAAAGTATGTATCAGCAATAGTATCAGGATTAGTCTAAGAAACTCTAAGGTGTGTCTYGGTTCCATCTTATGGTTTTTATGAGGCTTGTTTTCATGAAGGAAAACACATAGCTCTGAGGGAAAGGACCAGAGTTCTCCTATGGTAGGAAACTATTTTCCTTTGGTGGAATATGACTATTGGCATTTACAAATGCATAATAATGAAGGGGAACAAACAACATTCATTATAATGCTCTTGAACCAACAATCAGACTCTGTTTTAAAGTCAAGTGTCTCGCAGCACATGAATTAACTTGACAGAATTAGGAAAATACTATGGAAACTGGAAAATGTACTGCATAAAGCTGACTCTGTTTTGCCAATCCATACTCCAGTGCATTTGTACGATTTTGGTACATAAATGAAGCATTGTGTAATCTGTGTAAATCATTTGTAAGTGCTGGGAGCTGCAGTATCTAGAGCATGAAGCGTATGGAGCCAGAGAAAAAGCTCTGAAGGAGCAGTAATGCTAATGTGATGACTGAGAAGTAACTGCGTGTCTTAACTGTCTGTGAAACACAAAAAGRTTAACTGCTACATGAGAAGCATAATTATAATAGTACAGCTTTTCCATAGCTTTTGAGGACACTACATAGAGATATGTAGATATATTCACGATTTCTTGTAAACCTGTGCATCAATCTATGCACTAATTTTAGAGCAAACAAAATTTTTGACTTTTTTTATTTTAACCTTTATTTGTCTATTATTCTTTTTCTATTATCCCTCCATGAATGGGAGAGCAAAATGTTCTCGATTCATGTAGTTTCATGTGACTTTTATTAACGTTTGGTCTTTAATTTGGTGAAATTCCATTTGTAATACGTCTTTCCCATGAATATTATTTAAATCAATTTCTTCAGGTTTCACTGACATAAAGCTTTATATAGAAGTTTGCTAATGCTTGCTCTGTTCTGAGAGACAGTGATCAGGATAACAGGAGCCTTAAGTTCCAGTCTTTAGATAAAGAAATTATGTGGAGGYCTCAGCTGCAGAGTATGTTCAGAAAGCAAATATCCAAAGGCTCCATACTCAACACCTGGGGGAAAAAAATCATGGCAAACTCTCTCAAGACGCAGTGCACACAATCTTTTGCTTATTCAAGGGAAATCTCCTAATTTAAAGCAGTAGAGTCTTTACCTGYCATTGTCCAGAATTCTGGAAAAAATCCTATTTTTTGCAAATCTAGTTTTTTGCTAGGATGTTCAAATACTATGAAAGTAAAACCCATAAATATAGGTGCAAAAATCTCACATAACAACAGGATGGGTCCTCAGTAATTGTCAACATGAGAATATCCAGAAGCATAAAAAAAAGCTGATACTCAGTAAATCAAACCAGTTTTGCATGTTGCAGAAAGAGTGAGACCTAAAGAGTTTAAAAAAAAAAAAAGAAAGAAGGATGAAATGGCTTTAAAATGAAAGGGGGGGGGGAGGAGATTTAAACAGAAGAAATAAGCAGAGATGATTAGAGGACAATTGGTAAAATTTCTGTGGAAAGTCAACTAGAATAGAGAGGGAATAATCAGTTCGTAAGTTCAATTTAACAGTTATTAGTTAACAGTTCAATTATGCTATTTAAGTGCTTTCAGATGGTCCCTCAAGATACCACATTTCTTTTCTTTTTCCTTGGATAGCTGCAGTCCGTTCTTCATAGACTGCAATTCCTGTGTCTGAYATGAGCGGTGGTCCTGATCTCCAGCACAAACCAACAGAGCAACAGTTCTTAACATGGGCGAGTAAAAAGGGCCACCTGGCATGAATTTCCTTTAAATGAGCTGACACGTGAATTTTTTTCAGGCAACATTATGGTGTTTTAGTCCCTAGTATGGGTCACCAAAGGGTTCCCTGTTGGGTTTTGAGAACAAACTCGTTCAAAACCCGTGTCTTCCTGGGTATCTTCACAGTACATGCAAAGACCAACTGCTTTCCCCCAGCTTTTGGCAAAGTATGAAGTACCATTATTCATTTTCAGGCCAGGGATATTTGAAACTTAGTTGTTAACAGCCTAATAAAAAGATTTTTCTTGAAAAATATAGAAGATGTTTCCAAATTGTAATCCATATTCTTCCATTGAGCATGATTCCAAGATCCACCATTTCGGTGCTCTGCCGTGACCATAGCAAGCTGCCTCCCTGTGATGAAGGCCTTGCTAGATTTTTCTAGGGTGTAGCTGTGAACCTGGCTTTCTCACTTGCTCCTCCTTCAGATCATAAGGAACAAGGAAACTCATGTCACCGACTGATTTAGAGCTGTTTTCCGCAGCAGACAGCCTCTGGAAAAGCAACCACCCACCCATTTTCCCTGACACAGGTATCGGATTAATCAAAGACTTGTTGGGGCTTTTTTCCCCCCCTGGCATATGGCTACGAAATCTCTGCCTCCAAGAATTAGATGGGTCAAAGAACCTTTTTCTGGTTAAGCTCTTTGGTTGGAAATGGGATTACCATAGGACGGAGTGGTCCTCGGGCAAGTAGGCAAAGACTTCAAAGGCAAGCTTGTCATTAGAGGCTTGGCAAGGAAAACACTCGAAGCCTCTGCCAGGCATCCCATGTCCAACAGTGCCCAGCATCCTACACAGAATGAAGCTGAGTGAAACTTTTGATACCTTAATGAGCTAAAGAGACTGTAAAAAAGTGGTGTTTATAACATGTGTGATGTGCCAGAGACCAAGAATAATCCACTTGTTCTCTCCCTGTTCAAAGGATAAAGAGGTAATTCATGCTAGAGAAATAAATAAAAATTACCTCAGGCTTGCAAGATATTTTTTTTTGTTTGTTTTAAACTTTTTTTAATCTGCCTTATCAATTAATTACCATAAAGTAATGTTTCTCTTTGTTGCATTTCAGTGGCAGTTCTGGCTCCTTATGATTCGTTTCCAAAGTAAACGTTTGAGCTTTTTCGGCTGAAATGACAGAATATACCATTTCCATTAAAAACCAAAGCCATGAAAGCCRTGTAAACAGCTTTTACAGGCCCTGTAATCACCTATCTATGTTTCTATAAGGGGGCCAGGGGAAAAAAAACTAGCTGGTGATTGGGACTGCCTTTGGCACTGCAGCTGGGTGTGCGTGGGCAGGTGCCTGTGCTGCTGTCTCTGCTGTTGGCAGGGAGCTGCTGGCTGATCCCCCTGCTCCCAGCGCCAGGGGAGGCTCCCCTGGATGCAGCCACCCTCTCCTGGAGTGCTGCTCATCCAACGAGCCTGGGTCTGCTTCCACCCTCAGCCGAAGKTGGTGGGAATGGTTTTTGTGAATTGAGCGGCACCGCGAGACACTTGACGTGAAAATTTGCATTAACAGGCTGAGAGGCCCATTGAGAAAACATATTATGGAACCATGGAATGATGCGATAATGAATAAGTAATACAGATTATTATTAGAAAGCCCATATATTATTATTATTAAAGTATATAACAATATAGATTATTATTAGAAAGCYCATATAATATAGGTTATGTTAGAAAGCCCATTGAGAAAACATATTATAGAATCACATAGGATCATTCTTTCCATAATGAATGAATGAACATAGAATACTTTCCCTTTGCACTGAGATAGCCTGTTATGTGTGGAATTTCCATTCCTTTTATTTTTAACAGTATTTTAAGTATACTTATTTAGTTTAGTTTAGTTTAGTTTAGTTTAATTTTTTTATTTAATTTTTATTTAATTTTATGTATATTTGTATATTTGATTTGCCTTGATGGAAGTGTGTCTTGAAACGTGCTGTATAAGCCATGCTCCAGTCAGAAAGGCAAACTTACAATTTCTTCAAATGCATTCATGGCATTTTGAAGCAAAGTTGAAAAGACCCTGTTAGATGGACTCACCAGCTGTGCCTCACCTCTCCTTCCCCCTCTCTTCCCATTAATGCAAATCTAAAGGTCTGAAACACTGAGCTTGTCATCTCCCTCAGGGGGATTAATTGTCCCCCTGCAGGGGAGGTTGAGAAAACAAATAATAACATAAATCATAATATTTTGCTGCTCTTTTGTGCATGTTGTATTCCTTAAATTGCAAACCGGTTTCATGTTGCTTGGATGGAAGCTCTTTCCCCRCTGCAATAATCTATTCTGACTTCAGCAGCCTAGTTTAGTTGATTGTTACAGGCCTTTCCCTAATTTGCCCCTTCCATTCATCCCTAATGCCCAACTAATAGCTGTAGGAAAAAAGCTCCATTACTTTTTTTTCATCCTTTCAGTTAAAAACATCTGCCGGAATGAGTGCCTCTGCTGCTGAGAAATGAATTGTGGGCATTTGTCTGTCTAACCACTCACAAATGCTTATCTCTGGCACCTACTAAGCAACACTGCCCAAAATTTCACTCGCTGATGTAAGACACATCATTGCCACGTTGAGTGGCACTCTCCTTGCTGAAGATTCCTGACACAAAGGGCTTTGCTTGGGATCTGCTCCGAGGAGCCCCGAGTGCCAGGCAGGCAACCGTTTGCGTCGGGCATGTGAATCCTAAGAGGACAAAACTCCGGTGGTCTGAGCCTGTTTAAAGCCTTGGGTCAGAGTTTCCATCTATAAACAATCTCTTGCCTGTTTATGTTTTCATACAGCTTGATTTATTGGAGGTGAAAACCACTGTATACTAACTAACYGTATACTAACTTTTTTAAGCAAACTGATTAATTATTGTTGATGGTAGAATAGGCTCATCAGCAATCACTCAGATGATCAGCTCATAGCCCCACACTATTAAGTTCATCTGCATGATGAGCTCTTTGGTGAAATGTCAGAGAAGTGACTGTGGATTTTCCCACCTTTTGAAAAAAAATAAATTTCATAATTATAATGCTGTTTCTTTTGCAACATGCCTCCAGAACAGATGAGAAGTGTCCATTACATTTCTGTCTGGGGGACATCACAGACCTCTGGTACACTCAGTATGTGTTTGTTAATAGGTTTTCAGTGTGAAAAGAACTTCATATTGGGAGCTGAGAGTCATTCCTGAGTCTTTAGACACACAGACCTACTTAATATATATATTTTTATTTTATAAATTTTGGTTTTGTGGCACTGACATCCACTGGGATCTTCTCGAAAGGCTGGATTTTTCAGTAGCAGCACTTTAGGAAAGGCAGTACATCTTCTGCTAAAAGYACAATTTTCCTTTTCTTTTGTAAAAAAAGTTTAACAGTTTTGTGTGTGCTCTTCCTTTACCATTGCTTGCTACTAAAGCAGCACAAGCAAGACCTTTCACCTTTCTGAGGGATTTCTCTTTCCACATCTGTGGCATGAACTGCTCATATTTTGCAAATTATTCAATGTGTAGCAAAATAACTATTTTTTAGTCCAACTTTCCTTTTTTCTCATAAGCCAGATTCACTCCCTTCAAATCCAGAATATCCCAACTTTATAGCTAAGTTGAAACATGGAGCAGAGAGTACCATTATTGCCATTCAATCCTGCACATTGAAGCTAAGCTCCAAGTACATAAATGTAATGAAGTGATAATACAGGGATGAAGTACATTTCTTTGGGTATATCTAGCGACCCAGTGTTTGCTAGTAAAAATGAAATCACCACAAAATATTGCTTTGAAATCTAAAGTCAGTAAATGTTTTTTAATTATTTTCCTATTTTGAAAAAAAAATTGACCATGTTGTTCCTTTTTTTTTTTTTTTCTTTTTCTGATGCATTTGTAGGTAGAAGCGTGTGCTGGCTGTTTTACAATGTGTGATCTGATCACAGGTACAAACAGTTTATGGCACGGCAGTCATACCTAGGAAACATCCAACATCAAACAGCAAGCAGCCTCTCTGGCTTTTGCTGTTACACTACTCAGAAGAAATTTAGTTCCTGGACCTGAAGTAGCAAGCAGGCATGAAACGTGATATTGTTTAATGGTGAATTTGAAACCCTTCACAGGGGGAATCCAAGAGAAAAATGACCTCTGAGCAGCCAGAAATCACTGGCTGCCAACTGCTGACATCTGTACTTCTGGTGATGCTCTGAGATTCCTGACATATGAGGTTGAGTACGCGGAGTAAATCGATAAACCAAACATCATGGCTCTGGATTTCAGCTCAGTTTCTCCATATTAAAAATAGCGAGCAGAAGGCTTCAGCGTGGCAATCGGTTTCGAAGAGGACACATTTGGCTTTGATGTTGCTGCAGCCCCGGTTCAGCTCTATGTTTGAATTGCTTAATTCCTCCAGATTCAACCTTTCGTGCCATGTGAGGAAATGTTCCCTTGCTGACCTGATCTCACATTCTTTCAGTGTGAGATTTCCTCAGTCTTGAAATATCCTTTATTAACAACCCCGAATTTCGGGGCCCGAACCAAAACTTTCAGTGCAGTCGATCCAGATCCAAATGTCACAGCTCAGTTTCTGTCTGTTCATGGCTTTCCTACCGGTACTCAAACGGCTACAGGGAAATCCAGCATATAACCATCATTTTCCACTTTCTGCTACAAAGTTTTTATCTTTCTGCATTTGTTTTTATGGTGGGATAGTTTCTGGTTTGAATTTTATCTAGCATAAAAACTGCCTAAAGGCGCAGACCTTGATACTAGTCTATTATTCCTTTCAGATTTTGGCTGGAACTGGAACATGGAGGAAAACCAATTGTCCTCCTTTTCCTGTTCTGAAAGATAAGTGTGACATGAAGCACATGCCTCTCTTAAAYGCTCTCGCATGTGCCCAGAATTTTAGGTCAATAAACCCAGCTCTGGAACATGGCTGAGGCAAGCATTATGGATTAAGGGTTTGTTATAAGGGCCAGATTCCAGGCAGAGGTTTCTTTGTTCCTCCAGAAGGGTTTATTCGTACACATTACTCCTTGTTTTATGTCTGGTTTTCAGGGCTTGGCCACCAGATCCTGACAGGATGCAGCCGTGCTTCCCCGCTGCCCCCCGTGCTCTTCATCCCTGGCAATGCAAGTGTTCAAAGGATGTAGATATGGATGTCCACGTCAAGACTCCCTTGAGGATGTCATCACTTCTGTGTTTCCAGGACTCCCAGCAACSCAGAACTCGCAGATTCTTTGTTGTCTTTTGCACATCCATGGACCTCACCAGGCCTCTGAGATTTTAGACAATTTCGAATTGCAGCACCTTGAAGACCCACACAAATTAGCCCTTGAAATCATCCAGCTGAAGCAAATTAACTTAACATCAGGCAGACAAACTTCTTTCATGGCTGTTAAATTACATCCACTTTCTGCTGCTTCATTTTCGAGCACCCCATTCTCTTTTCCTTCACTGGTGTCATTTTTGTCCCTGGAATATGAAGTGGCAATGGCTGTACAAGCCCTGCTCAGAGAGGGTCAGGGCAGAAGAGCCAGGAATGCTCATGTGAAAACAGCCTCAGTTTTGCCTTCCAGTCCCTCCACTCCTGGGGATTTCCTGTTACTAAATAATGCTCTTAATGATATTTAACTCTCCCATAAAAATAATTAAATTAACTCTGTCAAAAGACTGTTTTCCTTCCTGACAGTAAGATGGGAGATTAATGATCAATAGATCGCCTGTTCCTTTCTCTCACCCCTTAGAAAAACATTACAAATATAGATTTAAAAAGATGTGAGAGAGGTGAGAAATGAAAATTAAGGACAAACTGAGGCTCGTTCTTGCTCTGAGGAGCCTCGAGCATAGCCTGTGGCTCACCATAGGAAAAGCTGAATGGCCAGAGCTGATTGCCTTGCTCACTTCCCTGCAGTTTGACTTAGCTCCTCTTCCCCCAGTATTTTTGCCTTTCCTCACCCTTGACATTCTACATCATTTTTACTTGTCCTCTAGTGCCCTTGAGACAAAAAGTTTCTCCTTGAAAGTTTGTCCTGGGTAAACTAGCCCTAGAGGGTTTGAAAGGGAGAAATATCCTCTCACAAGSACCTGAAAAATTAAATAAAGAACTCTGAAAAGAAAATTTCTGGCTTAGAGCTTGAGTGCCAGGCTAACACCCAGGCACTGAAGTAACTTTTCCAGGCACAGAGAAGATGTGTGCATCCGTATAAAACAACGACTTAGTAGCCAAACCTGAAATTCCAGCCTTCCAGCAGCAGACTTGRCTGCTTAGTAGTCCTTTAAACCTCTGCAATCCAGATGTGCTTTGGTTTTAGAAGCTCATTTTCTGATTTCACCCTTGCAAGTACCTCTATTCCTGAAATTATCCCACCTGAGTGAGTGTGCAAATATGTACCTACATGTCTTCCACATTTAGTGGGTAAAAGGAGCAAATTGAGCTTAAAATAGGGACKGAAGCTGAGGAGGAGTTTGTCTATCCCAGGTACTGTTTTACTATCTAAATAAAACTTCTATTCCTTTGTACTGACTCAGCCCTTTAATGAAAAGGAGGTTGTTCTTTTAACTTCAGGACTGAAGAATGTCTTTGAGTATGTTCTAGTAGCAGGAAATATGGTTCTGCAACTTCTGCCTTCTCTASTTAGCTAGAAACCTCTTTCTCCATGAGGAGAACATGAGGAATTGTATGGCCTTAAATGTAAAAAAAAACCATTGAAGAATAGGAGTCCTTTTTTGCCTTTGTATTCTTTTGTAATATAAAGTATTATTCAGCCCCAAGGTTTCTTTTATATTTACCTTGGCCCTAATGTAAAGAAGGCAAATGAAGTTAATTTCTGAGAGGAAATAATGTTACTTCTCCTTAGAAGAAAGGAAGTTACATACACCCCAAGAAGCTTTGTAGGAGCTAATTATCTCAGCAATAATAATTACAGTCTTAATAGCCAGGTCTTGCTTCTGGTCATTCAGGAGAAACCTTTAATAACACTGTTCTTTGAAGAATCTTCTGTGCAATTTCATTATCACAGTTGAGATTGCCTACTGGTTATTTTTAGGTGTCCTTTGAAGGACTCCTCTCTCTCCTGTGCCATCTCCTAGGGCTGTGGAATTGCCTCATATGAGTTCTGACACTAGTTTGATAAATGATTACAGATCCTCGAGTACTTTGGACTTACAGTACTTACAGCTGTGCTATAAAGGTATATTCTTAAAAAGAAAAATAAATTCAGGGCTGATTCTGATTTTCCTTGTACCAACCATAAGTCTGTCAAAATCAAWCAACTCATTTCACTGATAGAGTCCAGAATAAAGAGTAATTTATGTCTTGCTTTTATTATTTCTGATATGAAAGGTGTGTTTTTGAATGAAATATAAATTGACTAATTATAGGTATTAGTGACCRAAGTACCTGTGTACGTTCATTCTTCTAACATTCAGATTTAATGTTCAAAAACTAAAAGYAAATTTCATTTACCCAAATTAATATCTCTAGAATTTCTCTTTGAGTAAAGGCAGCAGCAAGGGACCAAGTATGGTGTATTTAATAGTCCCTCTGTTATTGCTGGCATTTTCAATTAGAAAATTCCTAGAAAGTTCATGTCCTGTCCCTGGCAAGGTCTGGCTTGCCCCAAGGTATTGTCTCTTTTGTTGTTAACATCTAAGGTCTGATTTCTAAGGGTGGGCATGTGAGAACGCAGTGTTTTATGCCTAGAATATCATACATAAACTTTTAAGCAGCYCTTTGCTTGTATCAGTTGCCCTCTGAAATGGCAGTCATGGAAAAGGCACGGAAATAACAGTTTGTACACTTCTGAAAACCAACTGAAGAAGGAAAAATTGTATTTATTCCAGATTTTTTTGTACCGGCTTGGAACTGACTGAGCGAGCAGGAGGACTGAATGGAATCACACTTCCCGTGTAAGTCAGCCTTGGGTATAAAACCTGGGAATAAGGCATGTCAGTTTGCTCTTCAGCAGTCTGCTGAGCTTCAAATAAACATGGAGGAATGAATCACATATTAATAATCTGGAAATATCTAAATATTAAGATTTCAGCTCCCTCGGTTCTTGTATTGTTTTCCTTATTCTCCTCCTGTATTTTGAGATATTTAATCCATAGACTTTTCTAACGGGCCCGGGTGAGTGATGGCACACTCCTGGCTGGCATGTCAGCATTGTCACACAGCACTGTGGCACGGCAGAGGACGCTGTCCCCTCTGGCCCCCACTCCCCCCTACACCTCACCCTGCCCCTGCAGCTGGGGAGGATGAGCTCATGGGAGCAACAGCACTCACTTTGTTTCAGAAGGACTCCCAAGTTCAGTCTCCTTCTCGAGTGAATATTTCCATAGCTGATGCAGCCCTGTCACGGTATTTTCTGTTTATCTACAGCTGAGAAGAGGGTGTATCAAATTACTTGGTAGCAGCTAGGGTGGACAGTTCCAGTTTGTCTTTATTAAATCACACGTCGCCGAAAGTTTAAACTGTTTGAGCAAAACAGTGAATCAAAGTTCAGAGCCGGTGCTCTCATTTCAGCTGAGTTGTATCACTTTCACTGGAGTTGAATTATTTGTGAAAGCAAACCCTTCAAGGGCTATTATTGTGGTAAAAGGAATGGAATCTTATATTATTTTATATATGATATCTGGTTTTTTCCACTTCACGTCCTGTTCTTTACAAAAGTCTTCAGTTTAATTGGCTTCAAAGAAGAATTTGTCTGCATTAAAGTTATCAAAACTTTAGGCGGAGCAGATAGGAGTAAAGCCAATTATTTATACTTTATTTTTAGTGGACCAAAATGATGAGAATATAAAAGGCAAAAAGATTAACCCAAACTCTCTAACATTTTAAGGTCTCGAAAAACCCCARGATTAGGACTTTGAAAAGCGTCCAAGTAATAAATCCACAGAACCAAAACACACAGTTTTAATAAGTCTATTACAAAGAAACACAGGAGCTGATGGGCACAGATGCTAAGCTAAGTTGGAGAAAGTTCAGCAGCCTTTTGTGCTTGTGGACTTTTAAAAATCAAGCGGTCAGGTGTAATAAGCTGATGGTGCAGTTGTATTCTGTGATGCCAAAACCCGGTGAGGTGCTGGGGGAAAGGTAAAAAAAGGGGTGRGAAGAAAAATACTCCCAGCCTGGTGTCATCAGCAAAGCCAATGATGTTCCCCTTTTAGATCAAGCAAACACTGAAACTATGGAATCACAAATCCCTCTGACTTGAGTGTTGTGAGGTTGCAGACGACTTGCGCTTGATGGGTTGCCAAGGAAGACCRTGATGACCTTCCCTGCTCCCAGAGAGGGGTCAAGGTCTGGGTCCATGCAGCTGGGGCAGTTCTCCATGTGTGGAAGACCCAATGTCCATGGGGCAGGGGATGCAGAGTGCGCCTCAAGGAAATGTAACTACTGTTTTCAGACACAAATCTAGTTATAAATGTAAACATCCTGAGCTTTATTAAGATTTTTGTCAGCAGATTTGTTCCTTGGTTTTGTTCAAAGTCATAGCTGCTGGCATTTGGGGGAGGGAGGTATGACATTTATTCCCCTATAGGCTTGCAGATTTTGCTGAAAAGCARAGGATTCTAATTCTTCTAAATACCAACAAAGCCACTTACAGATGTTGAGTAAGCTATTCTTCTGCAAATCCGCCAGAGACTTAATTTAGACTGATGCACTCACGAGAGAAAAGAAACTCAGCTTTACTTTGAAATTTCTGGATGCATCTCAGGACTGACAGGAAATACTGCTCCAGAAATCAGCAATTTTTACGCAGTAATGAAGGGCAGATAGTTTTGAGTGTAACACTTACTCCCAAGACACTCCACTTGCAGTCACTTTTCAGAGTAGAGCTATGTTTTACATATTTTGGTTTTGTATCAGGCCTGGATATGGTGATTCTTTTGTTTTCCTGTTTTCCCTCAAACCACAGATCTCCACAACCATTTAATGCAATGAAACAAAGGGAATCAAACTCCTTTCCAGGTTTTTCTTGCAGTCTTYTCCTGTACTTCTTGCTGCCTCTAAGAATCTGGGCATGAGGCTCACAGGTAGACAAAGGAGCTGTGTCCTTTTTCCTGTGGTTGTAACCAATSAATGACAAAGGATATTTCTTTTTATTCTTCTGTCTTCTTCCATTTCTTCCTGCTTCTCCTTCGTTTCATCCTTTGTCGTGATCACAGTTATTCTGGGAAGTAACTAGATGGAAGAGCTTAGAAACGAGGGACCCCTTCAGACCCGAGTGAGACATCACTGAGCATGGCATCACATTTTCCTGCAAGTGTATATTTAGCCGCTGTGCTTGAATGTCCCACYGAAGCTGTGTGGGTAGCACAAACTGACCAAGGTGCTAAATGATTGATTGGCGCCRCGGAGGAACTTCTGTTTCATCCGTGGCCTCCGCCAGCTCCACACTTTCCGTGCGGCCGGGCTGCCAATTCTCACACCTCGTGGGTCAGTCCTGTTTTGTCTTGCGCGAGCAAAATTCCGTCGGCATTTCCAAACTGATGCTTGCACCCAGGCATTTCCTAGCTTGCCGAGCAAGGTGCTGGACGGTGACGGCTCTCCAGTGTGGTTTGGTCTCGCTTACCAATTGCTCTTGGAGGTGCCTCTCACTCTGCCTTTCCAGGCAATCCCGGTGCTCCTTGACTGCCACAGCCTTTGACTGCTGTGTTTCATCTCTGTTTAATTCCTACTGTTCTTATGGCAACAGCGATGGCAGAAATACAGAGATTCCTTCTTCTGAAATGTCACCAGCTTTATTTGGATCTCCTGCACGGGTTGTTTCCAGGCACTGCCGCCAGCAGTGTGTTTCGGATAATGTTTTCAAGATTAAAGTTATTCCGTGTGAATCCTGGAGGCATCTGGTATTACCTGCGCCTTATTGCTGACAGATGAAAATATAAATGCAATGTTTTGGTGAAGGTGAGGAAAAGAATGGCTCCAAAAGTAAGAGGAGGATGTTCTGTCTGCTCCGATCCATTTGAGTGGCACGGTTTGGAGCAGGCATGCTTCTCCACCCATGGTCCATTGGCAGAGCTTATGGTTGATGATTATTGAGTTAGAATCTTTGGGATTGGTGTTTTCTAGATTAATTTTCCATCCCCGCAGCTCAGCCATTTTGGGGATGCGCCTGTGTATCCCATCACAGCTCTATGCTTCCAGCAGCAGCAGGGAAGGCAGGCTTCAGGATCGCTGTCTAGCCCTCCATTTGACTTTTGCTCATCGATTTGGGGAGAAGAATTAGGGCTGCTCAGTCAGAGGAAGGATGCAAGGGASCAGAGTGCTTGTAATTTTGTCTGCTCCACTCAGACTGAGAAATCTGAGATACAAAACTGTAGGGTGCAAAGACTTTAAAAACTTTGGCAAAGCCTGGAAAAGACAGAGGTTAATACATTCCTGTGCTAGGCTGTAGCCTTAAGTGGTTTTCAAGTATTGATGGAATTAAGGAGGGAAAACATGCCTCCAGATTTTTTCTAAATAATATTTGCGAAGCACAGGATAAGAATTCTGCTTCTTATCCCCATTTTTTCTCTTTAGCCCTCTGCATTGAGAGGCAACTTTTACCTCGAATTACCAGCCCTGCACATGGTCTTTTCCAAGCATAAACTCCTATAGAGACTATAACATCACACAGTTTATACTTGCAAAAATMATTTCTAAAATGGGTTTTCCAGGTGCAAATCCAATCATCTGTTTAGGCAGGTGTGAGAATCTATCAGCTGTGCACGCAGGTGTCAGTGCTTGAAAAATGACCYGGTTTACTCCCCCATAAAGAGTTTGCACACGGATCTGTGTCACTTGAGTCCGTTTTGGGCTGCGTTTTGAGGATTTAAGTGGAATTTGGACGGTGGTTTCTGTGCTGAAGGCTCTCTGCAGAGGGCAAAGGCTTCACGGGGCGTACGCACAGATGGGCAAATTTGGCGGCCCCCGAGTGAGTCTGGGCTGGGGGCCCAAATTGATAATCTTGACCCAGATGTGCCTCCTCCTAAAAAGTGTCTAGCTCTTGTCAGGCTCATTAGAGAGGGGTGCTTTTGGCTGGTTTGCCTCTTTTTTTTTGAGTCAAAACAGAGCATTTGTCAGTGCATCAATGTTCCCAAACTCAAATGTTTAATAACCTCTGCTATCTAATACCTGACTTGGCTTTGCATTAGAAACAATTGCTTGCAAAGTGTTTATCTATTGAATGAAAATGATTAAAAGAAAATACAAAGTCCTTCATATACTATTTTTGGGCAACAAAATGAACTTGCTGCTATTTTAAATATTTCAGTATAATTTATATTAGCTATAATACCATCAATAAGGCTGCTTGAAAATTAAGTGTCATTCTTGGCCTGAGCCACTGAATGTGTTGTGGGACCAAATGCCATGTGCCAGAAAAAAAAATTAAAACCAAACCCACGGTCAAGTAGCTAAATTTATGGAGAGAGCAAGCAATATGGGCCTGGACAACACAGCTATTTTGGACAAACAGCCGTGCTTCCACCTGGGGAAACCTTAAAGTTCTCCTCCGCTTTAGTAGCAGCTATGGCATGGAGGGGAGAGAAGGAGCAAGCTACAGCTGTCACTGGTGGCGATGCTGTCATCCTCCGGGCGGGCAAAGCAGGAGATGATGGAAAGCTCTGAGGAGTAAATGGATGGGAATTTGCTGGCATTTATGTCCCCAAGKGTCAAAATATAGTGATTATTTCTCCTTTAAGAGGAAACTAAAACACCCAGCTGTCTTTCACTGATTTCTCCAGTGTCAGTCTCTCCTTTACCCAGGCAGCTCTTCCCTCTACATCTTCCTGCTCATGTCAGTTTTCCTCCAGCGTGGAGGACACTATGCACACTGTGTCAGACAAGGGCCTTCTAAGGCATTAATGCTTCCTTATCTCCACTGGAAATCCCTCCCCTGCTCCATCCCAAGGGAACGTTTTGCCTCAGCTGTGTCACACTGATGGTTTCACAATCGTCCTGCGCTCTGCTAAGACGATGTGAATACTGTGGGATTTGGCAGCGCTTCCTGGCTTCTGGGTCCAAGCGCAGGTCCTGGACACATYCCAGATCTCTGCTGGGATGTGATCTGCATGTGCACTTGAGGCCTTTTCCTCCTACCTGTCCGTACCATAGTTTCCATGGAACTAAGTGCAGAAATACTGGCCAAAAAGGAGCCTCAGTACAGTACATTTTGGCYAGGTCTCCTGTCTAGATAATCAGTGAACAGAATCTTGGAAAACTCTGCTGCTTCTATCCGTTGTTTAGACACAGACATATAAGCCATATATATTTTTTAATATTGTTTCTCAAGTGTTTAGAACAGACTCCRCTCTTCTCAGATGATCCCATTTGACATCTGCTTTTTTTGTTCACTCCACCTGCATGACATAAGAATATTTGGTCATTGCTGCTTCTACAGAGCAGCAAAATCCATATTTTCTTTCCATTTAATCTATTTATCTCCTGGGCATCTCTTACTCTGATATTTGTGACCTTCTTTTTTTCTGAGCCTTCCTGAAGAACCATCTGTTAAAATTATTTTTCCTACTTTTGTGTAGCCGCTTTGCTCCACATTTTGGATAAATCTACCAGCTCTTTCCTCACACACTATCAAATTTCAGCTACCTCTGCTGTCCCATATGCAATCTAGACTGACATGGTATAGCTGCCTGCCTTCGTTGTACAGCAACCTCTTTGTAATACTCTGCTGGTCACAGACTGCTTGAAATCATTTCTGAATTCAGTTCACCCATTGATTTCCCTCTCTTTTAAGGGCACTGACAGAAAAACTTACTGCTTTTGTAGTATCTACAAAAACAGAGGCAATGAGGGCATTAGGAAGCACCGTGGTGCTGCTAAAATGCTTTCAGTGTGAAAAGTGATCTGCTCTTTGAGCTGATCCACTCACACACTAAAGTGTCAAGTCTAAAATTAAGATATAAATCCTTCGAGAGAAAAAGAGATGTATTGCAATATGTTTGGCTTCCAAAGGATCATTCTAACAAGCGTACCTAATCACTTTTAAATATCTACTGCTAATGCAGTTGTTTCCTTGCAGATTTATCCCATCAAGCCATAATTTTGGGCATTTCTTTTTATCTTCCTAAAATCTCAGAAACAATCTGTTTTTGTAGCTTTGCAGTTATGCGTGGTTTTGCTGAGTTGGTGAACCTCTTTAACTTTTTAGTATGCACAAAAGACCCATGACACTGAGATTTATGGCACAAGCCAATAAAAAAAAATACTTCTGGTGGAATGCTAAATATTCAGAGGGGTTAGAAAAATAACAGCCTCTATCTATATGTGGCAAACCAGTATTAGTAAGTTAAAATTCCCTCAAAGAAAGCTATAATTTAAAAAGCAGTGTTGCATTTTGCTTTCAGAAAGAAGAAGTCTTTTTCTTGTGTTTTCATATATTTGCTCTAACAAAGACTCGTGATACACTGCAGGGGAAGTTTCAGGCCTCTTCAGACACGTGGAAATAAGGCAGCATGCAAAATCTCATACCAGAGCTCTGGGATCATGGCATCACCAACCCACTCAGGCACTCCAGAGTCATATAAGATCTGAGCCGTGTTGTCATGACATCACAGAGTTTTTCCATTAGCTCGAACCCCTCAAGACATTTTTACTTCTTTAAAACTTTCTCTAGTGGCAGTGAATGTAGAGATCACCAATACCTTGCAAATAGGTCTTGTATCAAAACTCCCATTAAAGTCAGTGGGAGCCCTGTGGCCAACCTGTCCATGTAACACCCTTTACAGTCTGGGGCTGCATGGCTGACTGCTTTATTTTATAGRTGCAGGTCTTTTAAGAGCATTTTTTAAAACAAAGCAACAATATTTTGCTGGGAACATAAAACTGGGATTTTTCTTTCTTTTTCAATGGCCTCTCCTGGATCAAGCAGGCAACACTAGATGGGTCTCAAGCTCACACTGCTTGAAGGACTTAATTGCCCTAAGGGACAGAGAACAGGATCCAGCTACAAAGTTTTGGGCTCCATCCCAGATCCTTAGTCTATTAAGGGAGTCAGGAGGTTGGGACTGAGAAGAAACAAGCCCCTCAGCAGAAGCCTGTGTTGCAATCCGCTCTCTTCGGGAAGGTGCTGGTGCAGAGGCAGGCTGCCGGAGAGGGGAGATGCACTCATTGCTGTCGAACCAGATGGGACAGGGGGAAAGGAGGGGGAAAACAGCTTGTTGATGAGGGCAAAAGTCGTGCTTCTCTACACCTTTAAACACTGACTTCCCCCTTCAGATGCAGTTTCACCAAGATATGGCTTGAGGCAGCAACAAGCGCAGGCTGCAGAGTTTCTGCGTGAAGTGGCTGAGGAGCATGGGAGGTCCAGTAGCAGGGAGCAGGGGTCTAGGAGCCACTCAGTCACTCTGTCACTTAGGGCAAGTTACTTGACCCTTCTGCACGGGCTCGAGCCGTGTCAGATAAAGAAAATGGCCCGAGACAGGCATCTCATGCAATATCTGAAACTTAACCTGAGAAAAGCTTCCTGCAGTTCACTGAAGGGGTCACCTGTATCATCTTGAAATGTCACCCGTGTCAGCTGGGTGAAAAACTGAAAAAATCATCAGTTCACCTTCCAAACACCGTCCTGTCTCTACACTTAAGCAGAAAATTAAGTGTTTGTGAGAGACAAACACCGTTTGTGGGCATAATTGAATTGCGACTCTGCGTTTGTAACTGCTTCAACTCCTGGTTAAAATCTGTTAATCTAAACCCATGTAAATCTAAAATTAGATGCTGTTTCTGAAAGCATGGCCCTGTGTATATTTTTCATATTAAATCAAGTAGTTTTTTAAGCTGAAACAAGTTATATGATTAAGAAGCCTTCCTATTCCAGTTCACTGTCATTATTAGACTGCATCAGCATGTAATAAACCTACCCTAGAACGAAGTATTGGAGCATTTGAATAATTCATAGGAATACAAATATTGCAGTTCTTGTTTGCTTGCTTAGGTAGTAGAGAATATCATACAGTCCTCAAATATCATTTCTACTTGCACTGCTTTCCCTCTGCTCTGACTGGAAGAGTGGATATTTATACCCTAGAGCTTGTAGCTGAAACTACTTACAGGAATCAAACAGAAATAATTTGAGGCCACTGAGTATGTAGAAATAATTCTTGTAATTTCATGGACATCTTTGTGAAAAAGGAGAGGATATTAGGAGTTTTCACATCAAGTTACCAAGTGTTAATTTAGGRGGAGAAAAAGACAAATAAAAAGGATTAAAGAATTTCCAAAGAGAAAAGGGAAATTCATTACATATTGAGACTGGGGAAATAGACTTCATTTCCTGAGGTCTGTACTAGATACACTGCTCACTTTAAAAGTGATTTTCTCTTATTACTCATAGGGAAAGCACACTTGGTGTTCATTGTGAGGAGCACARTCAAATAATTGAATTGATTAATACTGCACCCTAATTCCTTAAAATCAAAACTCTTTGCACACAAGTAAGTGTAAAGAGCATCCTATTCCAGTGTTTGAAACGGATTCCATCTGAATAAGCTCATGTGCCAGCCTTCCACATTTAGGACTGTTTTTAAATATGCAGTTCTCCATTGGGGTTGCAACTGGAGCAGAGGAGGTCGTGCTAAAACACCCATGTGGATGTAGTGCAAATAAAAGTACTGCATGCATGGCTTTCAAAAACACGAGATGTTCATGCAACTTGGCTTTAAACATTTTCCATGAGCTTGAACATGGAATTCAGCAATTACTGGGCAGCTGAAGAACAGAGGCACTGTATACCTTGCAGTTACATAAAGCACCGCCTGTTTTATTTTTCAGTAATGATCCCCCTGCCTCTTTTTTGGGTTCAAACCCTTTGTAAAGATTGGAAAAAATTGTGTAGGTGAAGTTTTCAAATTGCTTGAAGGCTCATAAAGAACGAGTGCCTGGGGTATTATTGCTCACAGCACGTAGGTCACTGGAGGAGGTGTGTGTTGGGGAGTCAGTGGCTTTTCAAACCTAAATATTTGCTCCTTAGGCCAAGGAGAGTTTAAAAGATCACCTTGCACAGGCTTGTAAAACACACCATTATGCCTCTGTCAAGTATTCTGTGTCAAGACCAAAGACTTCGGTTAGTCTGGATGTTAGGGTCCAAAGCATAAAACGTGACTCCACAGGCAAAGACCCCACTGGGAGGATGATGGGGTGGATCTTCTGCAGGGTTTTCTTTCACCCTCCTGCTGCAGAGGAACTGGAAAGCCAGAAATGTTTCCCCATCTCTGGTGGGAAAATGTCTTCTGTCCACAGATGTGTACAGCGAGGAATCATCCTTTAGATTTCCAGCTTACCTTAAGCACCCTTCTTTGGGAATGCCTGTTTAGGTATGCTTCCCCACCTCTTAAAGTGGATGACTATCAGGATAATTTATTTTTCAGTCTTGCATCCTCAATCAAGAGCTTTCAATTATACAAAAATGTTTCAAATATAGCAACAAAAAAAAATTTGTCATGTCCCATGGTTATATCTTGGAGTTCTGCTTTACAGGTATTTTTCAGGATATTTTTCTTAAAAAACAACGGTGAGTTTTCTTTCTCAGCCTTCTGCACCAGAAAGAATGAGAGGAATTTGACATTACTGTAATCCTTTCCTTACTCAGCAGGTAATGGAAAAGTATAAAGATGAAAAAAACCTGCTTCCCAGAAAACTGAATAAGATTTCTAGAGATAGATTAAAGAGTAGACTTAAATATTTTGTAGCCTTTAAATTATTCAGTTGCAACTGGATCACTGTGATAATGTGCACCCACATCGGAGCATCTGCAGGGTTCAAGACCAAAACATCACGCATGACCTCTTTGCTCACTTCCTTGTGGCCTGTTGAAAATTAAAATCACTTTTATACCAATTGAGGAACCAGGTGGGGCAGGACCCTCCTCTTATTTTAAAAGGCAAGGGTGTAGGGAATCATCTGAGGTGGCCGCCTTCCCTTCCCTTCCCTGGGGCCCCAGCCTTGCCCACGACACCAATTGGAATCCCAGCCCAGGATTAGCAGCATGGCTGGAGCCTGGAGGGTGCACTGGGACAGCAAAAGGAAAGCAGGAATAGCTTTTCTACTTTCAGCATTAAATTCAATACTTGGAAGATTCAGAGCTGTCAGCTGACAGAAAATAATAGATGCTGGAAAATAATTCTGCAGCCAGACGAAGTGTCTAAATGCATGTTTGTCTCCAAACTGGTGATGAATGTAGTTTAAACAAGGCAAACTTTGGGGACTGTAACCTTCTTTAGCTTACTGTAAAAACAGTTTACTGGGCTTTCTAATGACTTTAATACATTTTGGCTATTAAACTTGTAACTCGCATGAGGAGTGTGAGGTTGTTTCTGGTCTAGTGGGCTTACTTTCTGTTCCATGGACGTCATAAATAACAATTTAAAAAAAAAAAAAAAGACTTATTTTTTTTCAGCACTCATTAGAAATGGAAGTAGAATTTAATAGCAACTCTAAATCATCAGGAAAAATATGGCTAATTTTCTGTTCCATGTGTTTTCTGGAAACCCTGCAAATATCAYACACTGGTTGAAATCAGCTCCTTAAAAACACAGCGTGCCCAGTGACATTCATTGGATGCAATAGCTCAGTAGGGAAGAGACTTGAAGGGAAAGCCCACTGAAAGCAGTTTGGTGTCCAAACAGAACYGATGACAAACAGCTGCCAGGTGAAGGATTGGCGAAGGATGAATTTTCTGTCTTAGTCATCTTGCTCCAAAAGCCCTTCCCGGGTTCAAGCACTTTCCAGAGACTCAGGCAAGGAGGCACAGAGGGGCAAATGATGAGGAAATAAGGGCAGAATGGCAAAAATGGTGCAGTCAAATGTTGTGTCTGTGGTCCTTTTGTGAGTCGTGTGCCAAGCCAGGTCCTGCACAAAAGTCTCCCAGCCTGGTGCCTCGGTGAGTMGGGGAAGCTGCCTCCCTGCCCACCATTTCTACACAGAGGTTTGCTTTAATTTCTCCCAGGGAGGTAGTTACTGAGGCTGCAATAACAAAAGGATTACATGGATATGTGATTGGACATTGGAAAAGGGTCTTTGTAACCAAGCAGAGGAGGAGGTACTTAATTTGTTTAAAAACAAAAGCTCCTATTTTGCTGGAATCTACATCACAATCTGTGTGAAGCCCTAATTCCCCAAATCCATCTGTGCTTCCACTAGTATAGGGAATTACTGACCCCAGCCATGCCCAGATGGCAGATAAGGACGCAGAAAAGGATTGCTTATTTTATTAACTCTGGCTGCCTGGGGGAGGGGCTAAGCTCACCATTTCAGATTGGGGACACAGCAAACATACTATGACAATTAAATCCAATTAAAATATCTTTCATAACAAATCATGACAGAATGGTGCTTCTAGTGTCTTTTTTCTCTCGATGTGGCAGAAGAATGTGTGTAAAGCTGAAAGAGTGAGTCCTGCCTCACAAAAGGAAGAAGATGAATTAACAAATTTTCCAACTGAGGCGTGTGGGGGAGAAAGCTGTTTCTTTTGTGATATTTATCTGGGAGCTAAGGATTTCCACGAAGTCTAATTCTCAGARTCTAATTTAAATTCCTAGTCTTTCTGTATAATTATTGGAGACACAAAGGCTTCTGCGTATGGGCTTGGAGTCCAGTGAGGAGGACTTTTTGATTGAATTTGGAGCATCGGTTCCCAGAAAGGGTTCACATGAGACATGAAAAGCTTGAGAGTGAATGTCCTGAAAGGTCGTTCAAGGTCCTCCATTCCATTTTTAGGAAAAAAGAGCTGGAAGCCTTGTACAGCTGAGACTGGGGATCCCATTTAYTTCAACAACCACAAAGCTTGTATCATCTGCCAGCATCCTATGGAATAGCACGTCTGCAGCACTCAAACACTTTGGTACATCTAGAAATTAATCTTTCCACACATGAACCTGCTTTCCTATGCTTTTGACCATTTATTTTCCATCATTTGGAAAACTGTACGAATCGCTGTTGCAAATTTCGCAATTTTGCCATTGAGAAGACACATCCAAAGTGGTTTCATCAGGCTAAAAACTATTAGCTGTTCACTGAAAATGGGTTTAGAAAATAATGTAAAACAACTGCTTTCTTTAATTTTTTGGTAATTGTTTTGGTGGTAGAAAGGAAAAKAAATTGTAGGATGCCAATCATAATTTGGGATCTTCATGAAAGTGAGCTTTGAGTAAGATGAAGATGCAGACACACCATGTCTTCTAACATCAATAGAGGGACACAAAGGCTAGAAATTGAAATAAAATTTTAAAAGGGGATAAAAAAAGGTAGAGTGCAAGATAAAATCTGCTGTAAAGCCGCACTTTCCATTTGGTATCCTCTGAAATGAACCCATGGTATTTTCACAATACAGTTTAAAACGACCCAGGCTGTGTTGAGTTTACAACATACATAAGTGCATAAAAAGGCCCCTGCAAAAACATCAGGGAGTGAATAGGGGAGWGCTTGTTTACCCACCAGACAACACCAAAGCACCACAGAAATGTTAGCAATAAAGTGAATAAAATATCTGTCATTTTATGGGGGGGCAATATCAGTGATGGGATGAGGAATCTAAATGAGATTAAATCTCATTGCTGTGGTGAATTTTTTTTTTTTTAATAGCATATCCAGTCTTCRTTCTACTGTGATTTTTCCTAACATATCTGCCCTAGAAGCATGTCCTTCAGGGATGAGTTACACTTTGTAGAAACCAGCATCCTGTATTAAGATTGATGTTGRCCGCTCAAAACAAGGCAGATTGGACCACGTAAATCTCTTCAGTGATTACCAGTCCAGCTGATGCAGGATGGAGGCCAAATGTTTGTCAGCATTGTGCTCTGGGAGTACTTTAGCGTAGCATTTGCCTGATGGATCCACCCCTTCCAAAAAAAAAAGACATATGAAGCAAACAAAACCGGTGCACTTTGGCCTCCCTTTACTTTCATGGATAATGGTGAGTTTTGCTGGAAAGGCCTTATCTTAGTTTACTCTCTTAGCAGCAAACAGATATTTTAGCTGATGCTTTCCTTGCTTATTGAAAACAACTGTGCCAAGTTTTAGGCAGAAAGTCAGAGTTTAACTCCCTCGTGCTGTTTCACGGCCCTTTGCCTGCAGTCATGGCTGTGTGTTCAGCAGGACTGCATTTGGTCTTGACCACCCCCAGAAGAGCAGCCACGGTGGAAATCASAGATCTTTTGAGACCCCTGCTGAGAGGGAGCTGTTTGGAAAGTTAGAGAACCCCACATTTTTTTGTGTGTGTGCCTTGTTTTCATCTCTGGGGCACGGAGCAGAAGGAATCTGTAAGATCTCCTCAAGTGAGGGGATAACCTATGTGCAGGCATCACAGCAGAACTTTGGGTAGGACCCCTGGAGACTGGGAAATGCATCCAGAGTGCTGTGCATGCAGAAACATCCCTAGGTTGGGAGGGATTTAGTGTTTCAAGGGAAAAATATATCGATTTWAAAAAAGAGTGAATTTTAGGCAGCCAAAAAATGTTTAAACCTTTCATTATTGTTTAAATTTTGCTTGCATAGTGCAGTGCAATCTCTTTTATTGGTGATAAAGGGAGATGCTTTAAGACCAAAGCTCTAAATGCCATMTACCAGGAGAACATGGCAGGTAGCCATTTGACAAAAGTGTTACTGGGAATAGCAGGATGAAATAGGGAATAGGACATGGAAGCTAACAGAAAGACAAAATAATAATTCTGTTTTGTTAAGTGAGCTGTGAATAATCTGCTAAGGAATATAGTGGAAGGGTAATAGGATGCTGGCTGGTAAAAAACAGCATCAGCTTTGATCCCAAAATACTCATGAAGGCAACTTTGKGATTGCAGTCAAAAACTTTGCAAGAAAACATTAACTTTGTAGGACATAAAGGGGCTGTGCATGTACTGGGYAAATGAAACAGGAAGAAAACTGTGGTGGGTCCTGGGCATCAGTGTTTAAACAACTTGCAGAATTTGGAGCAATTTATTCTGAGAGACACCAAATAAAAAGCAAAGGTAGAATTACAAATATGTGACCTGTAAACAATCCTTGAAGGAGAAGAACACACAGGGAAAATATTTGCCTGTATGAACACATTTGATGACTTGATATTTCATCTCCTGACCACTACTGAAAACTGAGCTGTCAGCACTGGTTCTTAAACCTTGTTCCTGGGTGCTAATGAGCAGATCAGAGCCAAACATTTTATACATTGCTTCAGGAATGTGTTTTCCCACATGAATTATTTTATGTTTGTGTAAAAGGATTCGTTTCATTAAATAAAAGTAACACAGTTTCGTCCAAAATCCTCATGGGAGTGCAGAACAAGGCATGCTATAGATCATCAAAGGTTTCTGAAATCAAATATCCTCCCTTGCCATGTGTACAAGAAACCTTACAACAGACACTTACGAAACCATAAACCAAGTTAACCAATGTATAATTTAGCAGTTAGTGGTACTACTTCTCCCCAAAACAGGAGGAAATATAGTTATTTTTAGTCGTTGTTTTCTTATTATTTTTGTTATTATTAGCATTACATAAAACGTTTTGTATCGTGTACACCAATGTTTAATCCAGATGAGCGAGATAAACCTGTTCATCTTTTCATTCTTTAATTGTGCATTGTTGAAGCATAGCTCAGGAAAGCTTCAACTACAGGAAAAGGTCTTTCCCAGTAGTTTATTTTCAGTGGTAGTCATTACTGAAACCACCCCTAAGAAGTTATTCAKGGATTTTTCTCTTGTCTGGGGAGGCAAGGAAGGGATAAAACGAGCTGTGTCTCACTGAATCCACCCTGTTCTTCTGCAGTGCATGCAGGGAGATTGCAGGTGGGAGGGATTGTGCAGGGTGTGAGGAACACGGGAACATTAGGAATGGTGCTATCACTACTCCCCAGAAGTTAAACAAAAGAGTCCTCTCGCTGAAACCTGCGGTCACCTCCAGAGGAACAAAGGCAGAGCTGTAATTGCACAACTGAGCTATGCTGATAAAGCTACCTTTCAAACACAGGCCTGGCTATTTTTTTTTTCTCTCCCACTGAAATCTCTGGAAAGCCCTAAATAATTGACTGTTCAGGAGCCAGCAGCCGAAATAGAAGTTGGAAGTGCTGTTTGCACAGGTGGCTGGCCTACCGGGAGGCTGAATGCTTACCCCCTTGCCCGTATCAATTATTCCGAGACTCTGTCTGTTTAATGTCTGCCAGTTTTGATAACAACAAAATCCTTTCAGAAAACTGCTGATGCAACCTTTATTGTGTTATCTTTATGGGATTTAATTTTTCTTTTTTTTTTTTTTTTTAATTCCTGTTTTCCTTTTTGCAACGACGTGGTGAGCAAAGGTACTGAAGGAGCTGCCAGGAGAGCAAAGTAACAAGCCAATTAAACTACCACCCCAAATTTCCAGGAGTTTAAAAGTAAACAGTCTGAGAGACCCTGTGGGGAACTAGGTTGGTTTGCTTTAAAAGTGTGGGTATGGGCTTCTGTACAAACAATGAAATTCAAGCATCCCTCCTTGCAGTTACCAAGGGACTTACCTGTCTCTTGGAAAAGCCTGGCTAAGATGAAACTTTGCCTTCTGGTCCAGACACTGCAGCAGGTCTTGTACCACACACCAAGTTTGCTTAAAGCTGCAACTTTTATTAGCTTGTCCCTGTGAAAAGCAATAACTGGGATAAATCCTGTGAGATTCCCCCAAATAAGCAGATGCTGAGATCAGGGCAGTCCTGAAAAGAAGGCAATGCCTCATCTTTCCACAGAGATCTGTCCAAGCTGCAAGTGGAAAGTCCCCTCTGGAGCAGATTGAGGCTTTTGGTGGCAT
Source organism: Amblyornis subalaris (assembly GCA_018881555.1). NCBI lineage: Eukaryota > Metazoa > Chordata > Aves > Passeriformes > Ptilonorhynchidae > Amblyornis > Amblyornis subalaris. Next base: position 2,159,166 of record JACAXG010000007.1, read on the forward strand.
GACAGATCTTCTGCACTGGGTGGTTCTAACCAAGCCTTGTCTTGCAATGCCAAATGTTTGTGAGAAAAGCATATCTACTCAGAAAATAAAAACAAAAAAGCAACAATAAATTGCTAGATCTCCTATATAAGGAGGAAAACAATAAAAAAAACCCCAACCCAAACTCTGACTTGTGACCTCAGTGCCAAAACTACGCAGATTTTTGGTCCTGATTCCTGATTGCAAAACAGTTGTGTTGCCAATTCTGTGCAATTCGGAGCAGCCATAGTGAATCAAGCAAATGCCACCCACCAAGTGTTTGGGCTCAGCAGCAGCCCTGTTCCTTCCTCCTGTTACCTCAGTTAACCTAGACCTGTTCCCTACTCAAACTGTTTGTTTAACCTAAGGAATAATAACGATCCAGCACTGCCAATTTGTCATGTGGGAAACGTTACTCAGTCCCTTTAAAAGAGCTCATGGGCCAAAGCACCGGAGAAAGTGTGAAAGCCAGCAGTGAGAAACAGGAAAGCTCCAGTAAAGGAGGAGAAATGGTGGCTGGAAACTGCTATAAAATCCATGAACATCTCCAAGGAGAAACCCAAGTTGCCATTTGAAGGTGTGTAAGGCTCACTATAGTTGTCTTCACCCTGCTCGATGAGAGCATTTTGTGTAAGGAGCTGCTTGCACCAGGACATGGGCTGGGGATTAACACAGCCTGCCTTTGGATGCACCTCTGGCACTGGGGCATGGGGGAGTGACCCCAGAACCAGGGGTGCYGCAGCATTGCTTGTCAGGGCTCCTTGTGCTGAAGCTTTCACTGCTGTCACYGCAGGACATTGGATTTTCTTGCACATTACTGGAAATTAGCTGGAAAGCATAGGTGAGRAGCAGAGAACCATTGTCTAATGAAAAAAAAGACTTAAAAATAGTTTGAGGATGGATGCTTCCCTCACACAGGGAAGCTAAAGCAGTGATACTGGAAGTTTCTGGGGCTGTTGATGTGTACCCAGCGTACAGAGATGACTAGAAATGCGGAGAATAACTATTTTTATTAACCCAAAGTCACATTACTCAAACACAGTCAAAGTGAAAAAAATCTGGGGACTGTGCTAATCTGGTTAATGCATTGATGGATTTTCTTCTCCATTAACAGGAACCTTGGAAGAGACAAAGTGACACTCTGCAAATACACAGCACTTAGGAGTTCACAGTCATTTCACGGCCAGTTATTATTTCCTGATTTTTCAGATTCAATGCTAATGAGAATTTGATGAGATATAGATTACTAACAAGATCATAAAATTCACAGTCGCATACTAATGGTTAAAGRGGGGAATGCTGCTTCCACTGATGCTGATTCTGCATCCTGCCTGAGTACGTGGTCTTGCTTTTAGACAGTGAATACCAGGGAGCTCAAATGGTAATGTTCTCACTGAAATATTTTGTTTTGAAGCCAAGTCCCTCTAGACAAGGACCCATCCTTGACAGGCTGTCATCAGGCCCATGCAAGGTAGGGCTGAGAGCCCACCTACCAGTGACTAATCTTCTCCTTTTTGGACAGGGCTGAGTGTGTGGTTTCCAGGTCAGACAAAGTGCATTCCCTGAGGAGAAAGATCCGACTTATGGATTTCCTGTACTTTCCTATTGTCTAGCAGTGTCTGGGAGCTAATGTCAGTACTGTGCCTAGTTATCATCAATCCACAAATTACATTTTTTTAAAGGCCAAAACGTCCTCTCAGAGAGCTCTGCGTGGTTCCAGCCGCTGAAGCAAACATTCTTGCTCGTCCGTGATCGTCTGGGTAGCAATGGCTTTTCTCTGTGCAGATCACATTTTAAAGTTCACCCTGTCATCAAATGAAATGAAAATAAGGTCTTCCAATGCTTCTTTGGGTTAGTGGGTTTGATGCTACTCAGTGGCATCTGAAATTGGTAATTTCTTATCATTACTGTCCAATTGCTTTGTAAAAAGAAAAGCACATTCAGCAAGCGGGCAAAATGACCAAGGGCTGAAAGAGGAGCACCCATTTTCCTTTCAAAGTTCCCTCTCTTGGAATGTCCTGGGTAAGCTGGCATCATCAATGCACAACTACACGTCCCTGGAAGTGTTAAAGGCCGGACTGGATGGAGCTCTGAGCAACCTGGTCTAGTGGAAGGTGGCYCTGCCTGCGGCACGGGGTTGGAACTGGATGATCTTTAAGGTGCCTTTCAACCCAGGCCATTCAGCGATTCTGTGATGATCTGAAACGTTTCATGGAGAAAATTGGCTTTGCAGTCTTGGGGGCCTGAGACAAAGAGCCAAAAAGAGAATCTCATTTCCAGTTATGCTTGTGGACACAGATGCTTAAATTCAAACTGGAAGAAACATGCATGGCCACAGGCAAACTAAGATATTGCTGTAAAATAACAGTTAATTTACTTAATTTCTTKATGTTCAAACTGGATATATACACAAACATTGCCAGTGCCTGTTGTGTGCTTGATTTAAGTGGTTCTGGAGAATGAAACAGAAAAAGAGCAGAGTCCTCCTTGTAAGTCTGTCTATATGTTTATAAACATGCATATACACTACAAAATACCGGGGGAAAAAACACAGTAGATGCCTTATATACAGTRTGTTGGGGTTTAAAACAGTTGTAGTGGGATAATGATGCCAGGATGACAAATTGCAGGGTCACTTGATAAACTGAGCCATCCTCTGTTAAAGGGCACCCACTTTTGACCTCTTCACCTACAAAATATTTTTGCACCAGGACACTTCTCAGGGCACACAGATTCTCTGTCTAGCAACAGCTGCCTTGGAAAAATAACCAAAACATATGCATTGCCCCCTCCCACACGAGGTATTTATTTAAGATAAATGTATTGCTCCAGATTGGAGTCTGCTGCAACAGTTGGCGCAGGGTTTATTACAGGTTTCGGATCCAACAAGCCATTGCTTTCAGTGCTAGGAATGTGTTACATCCTGACCTGGTTCCCATCCACATAGTTTGGGTCTCTCCAYGGCCGTCCTTGCCATCTCAGTCGTTGCTCTAATGGTCCGTGCAGTGRTGCTCCTAATTGCCGAGCACTGTTTGGAAAGGAGGATGGCTCATGTCAGCTGTGCGTGTTTTTCCAAAGTCTGTTCATATGGTTTTGTGGTGCAGGGCTTCACAAAAGAAGGATGGAGAGCAAGAGCCTATAAAATGTATTTTGAGTTCTCTAAGGAACATCCAAAATAAGGGTTCTATAAAATAAGTGGCATATACAGAAGGCAGAGTGATCTCATTTGCTTTCAGTTTTACTGGCTGTTGCTTAAGTCAGTTTGTACAAATTCCTTGTGGATGTCTACTCTTCGGAGCAACTTCACAGTTTCTGCCAGAAACTTTTTAGGCTGTTCTCCCATTCTCTGTTGCATAAAGTACCCATTCTGAAGTTATTTTGAGACAACAGAAACTCTCACTGGAAAGCTTTTCAAAAATGTGGCTATTGAAGAGCATGGGGTTCAGGTGATGATCACAGTAAATATTTTTTGCCCRTGAGTTCCACAGGATCACAAAATTCACTGCAAGGAACACAAAACCTTGACATGCTCTGTCTTTTCATCACTCATATCCTTGTACTCTCCCCCATTATTTCCTATTGTCARAGTTATGCATCTCCAATGCTGTAATAATTAACAGTTCTAAAGGCAAGGATGCACTGTTAGTGTAGCAAAATAATCACTTATACTTTCTTCTTTTGTTTAGATACTAACAGATATCTGACTTTTTCTTCCAGTTTTGGGYTGTGCATTAGGCTTCCTCTAAATAGCGCATAACTGGGACCTGATCTCCCACGGGTTAAAGTTTAACAYGTTTACCTTCAGCTTTTAAATCTTGGTATCAAAGACAGTTTTTACTTGCRATGTGCTTTAAAGTAAGAGATGTCAGATTGGACTGGACAACCAGTGATCCATCCACCCTTCCACATTTCTCAGTGGCAAGAAGTGAGCTCCTTTCATGTCTCCTCACACAGCTTGGTGTCAGCTCTTTACAAGCCTGTCACGAAGACAAAGGTTTGGTTTTTGTAATTCACAGAAACACCTTTTTTTAAAATGAAATTTCCCAACATGCCCTGCACAGAAGCAGCAGTTACAGACACTTGTAAGAAAATACAAGTGAAATTCATGATATCTGCGACTAAAACCCAAGGCCAGTCATACTACTTCTGAAAATAAGTATTATGTGATGTTTTACAATGTCCTTTATAATTTAGGAATTTATCTCACACTGGGGCAGGCAGGAGGACCCCAAAATCCTATTTTACAACCTGAATCCCCCCTCTTCCACTRCTAAACAGATGGAGAGGATTTTCTCTTACTGTTGTGCACATCTAGCACAGCTGACACCCTTCCTTCTGACCCTTAGCCCCTGCAAAGGCTTCATGGGGTAGGTATCGGAGCAAGACTTCTTTGAGTATCTCTTCTTGTATRGCACGTTGACTCTGCCTATCTGAGGTTACTTGTAGCATCAGGAAAGTAATTAAGGACTGATTTTCAAGACAAGATGCGTCGTGTTGGTTGTGAAGTGCTATCCTTCATCCTGACAGAAACGCATAAACAGCGACTGTCGTTTTCCTCCGGCCCTCGTGATGTGCTCGGCTGACCTTGTTTTCACAGGCACGGSGAAAATTAATCAGCCGCCTCCTCATTTATGCCTCCCCTAATTGCCCACGCAGCTGAAGTAGCCAACTGCCAGAGCTGGGCTCCTGGAGCATTTCGAGGAGCCTTTCTAATGAGCAGTTCTGATGCGGATCACATAACGAGCGTGAGGACAGAAGTGTGACCGTGACACTCGTGCAAACACGTTTGGCTCGGCTCCTTTTTAATTAGCGCCTGGGAGCGGGGCTTGCCAAATCCTGGGGGCTGCCTGGGAAGAGGCGGTTTGATTGAGGGCAGCATCCAGTCGTGTGTGCTGCTCAGCGCTCGCTGCTGCTTGATCCCCACTGGAAGCTTGCGAGCCGKCAAGTTTTCCCCGTCCACAGCTAGCTGAACAAAAGTGCCCTGTCAGGCAGCTGAGGAAAATGAAAGCAGTGTGAGGGAGGCAAAGAGTTTCTCATCTCGGCCATCCTTCTGTGAAAATGATAACTTTTAGCTTGCTGAGAGTCACAGCCGTTCTTCCCTGGTGTTATGTCACCTAGAGCCCTTTTGATATCTCAGCAAATAAAAATGATTTAGTGCTGTTTCCTCATACATTATCAGACCTAAGATTATCAACCCTACACTGTATGGAACTTGCTTTCTACTGCACACAAACCACAGAAAATGACTGAAATTTTGTATAACATTAAGCCTATAGGGTAAACTCTTTTYAACATGCACATGTGCTATTTATAACTTCTAAATTTATTTTCTAGTAAAAAGTTTTAGGAAAGCATGTGCAACATCCCCAGATTGCTTACACTACAGCACTGTCTTTAGAAAAGAGTTTGAGGAAGAAAAAGGGGTTGATCTTCAATTTTTATTCTTTGAGGATGTCATAGCCAGTTGAAGAATAAGGAGTGAAATGAAAAGACATSGAATCAGACGTTTTCTGAAGCCTCAGTTTTTACAGTTCTTTTGCCAYGTCTTCTTGAGAGACTTTGAAGGACTTCAGAGCTGTCACATGATTTGTGGATGCCAGAAAAAACCAGAAAGCCCTGGGAATGAAATCTTGGAACAAATGTTTTTATTTCTCCAGCGTGGTATGGTCGATGCAGAATAATTAATGTTTGTGAGATTCCTGAAGAACAAGGTACGCGTTATTGGCCACACTCAGAGAGTAGGTTTCTTTCATTCTGTTCCACAGAGAATTGTGTGAGTAACTCACCAAGTTTAAGCGATAAAGCAAACTAGACTGCTGGAAAACATAGTGTAGCCAGGCTGTTGATACAAGCAATTAATGAAGAAAACTATGTAAAATAAATTTTTGCTCTCGACTGGAGGAAATTGTWCAAGAATTTAAGTCTGGAAACATCTGAATATGTCTTCATGTATTGTTTTACTTGTAGGCCTGGGGGCGCGAATACCAAACATAATGGGRAAAGCTCTGAAGTTTCTGCAACTAAAAGCTTTCAAAAAGTGCATTGGGAATCAAACTAAATAAAACAGCTTCAGAGAAACAAGAGTTGGCAGCATCTAAGAGACCAAATATCTCTTAGAAGATATTTTGTAAGAATCTGGAATAGTTGGTCAGATAAAGAAGTTCGGGGAAATAGAAATACACCCTTGAAAAGAGATCTTGCAAAAGCATGGAAAATTTGAGGACTGGCCTGTTAGGTAGAAACTGTTGAGGGCTAAATTGTCAGAGATAATGGGTGATTTTTAGTTTGCAAAACTAAACAGATGGGAGGAAGCGGTAAGCAATTGGGAATGGGGTGAAAAAAAGGGAAGAACTCTTAAGTCAGTGCTCACAAACYGCTGGGACCAGAACACACTGCCTGGCAGGTTCCAGCTCTAATTTTCAGCTTGTTGGCCCCTTCTTTTTGCAACGTTTCTATTATTGTGCTTTACAAATGGAAACCAGMCAGACCCAAGGTGTTCCGAACAAAGGTTTCATAATCTTGGTGCTTTGTGTGTTACTTTTACAGAGGGAAGGACTAGTAGAAGAGACTCTTTCAGAAAGTGAGGTGTATTTTGAATTCTTTTTTCTAGCCTGCCTTCCTTCCCTTTTTAGCTAAGGAAAAGTTCTTTCTTGATCAAGTAATGTTTCACAGAAAARGTTATAAAGGAATTGACAGCTTCTTTCACAGGTCTGTGCTTTATCCACCTCCTCACAGCATTGCTGGCGTGGAATGCACAAATCTCTGGCACCTCATGGAGAATGAAGAGGACAGTGGTGCAGGATGTGGCAAACAACATGGAAGTGGAACCTTGAAAGCCATGCAGGTCTGGTGTCATTTTGAAAGCCTTGGTGTTGAGCAGCCACACTGTCTGTGAGRTCTTGCCTTCTTAAGTTTACCAGGAATTTAGAACAGAAAAGGAAGCAAACTACTATAGAAGACACTTTGTCAGAAAGACTCCATCTTTTTGTACAAAATGTTTTTGTATGAGCATAGTCTATTAAACTGCACATGATCTGACCACTGTGATCTTAAAGTAAAACATTTTCCCCTTTTCTCCCCTTTATAACTATATTTTGACCTTTTTTTTTGCCTCCTTTAAGGGACAAACAAGTTCATGAACTTTATCGATAAACAACATTGCTCCTATCTAGACTTTTGTTTTCCTTTCAAGAGTTTTGCTGAGACATCTGTAGTTAAATCTTCATGATTTTGGACATATACTATTCAAACTATTCCCTTTTCCTAGCTCCTAATATGGCAAAGCCTTTCCTACTCAGTCATGCTCATAAACATTTGCATAAAGTGAGTTGTGTACTTGAATTGGGGCCTCCGACATATCCTGTTTGATATAGTAGACCTCATAAAAACAAAGACAAGACAGATGCAATTTGTGCCTGTCTGGAAATGAAGTGCTTCCCTGCTTCACTCACATAAGCATCACAGTCTGGCAGAGAGCAGAACATCTGGGTACTGCCTGCTTTTGAACCAGCCCTCACAGAAGAGGAATTCTTTTATAATGCAATTAAGTAGTAAGTGTGAGAAAACCCTATCTGTAAAATATAAATAGTTTCTGAACGGTCCAAAGCATTTTTGGCTTTGATTGTTGATATGAAATGCTATATGCAGATTCTGAAAGTTCTCTGCCTGTAGTGCAAACTCCACCAAAGCTAGAAATGTGAAGAATGACCTGAGATTATTTTAATTTTTTTTTTTAACAAACAAGAAAGAAATGCCTGCAAAAGGGAAAGGACTTTGTTGCCTTTTTTTCCCTAGCACATGGACGCAGAAGCACTTAAACCAGGTCAATGTATTTTTGCATTAAATTCTCAGTTAAAGTGTAAACACTTCTTAGGGTAACAACTTCAAGTAAACCTTGTCCAAGGAATACAGACCTAAACCTACAGAAAAGGTGAACTCTGCATAGCTTAGCTAAGGGTGAACCATGTAAAGTCTGTGTTGGGGTAGAGAATTGAGCCCAGATCTCTGGAAATCAGCTTGCATTGCTGGTCCATCCTGCCTTTATACACATGGACGATCTTAAAAGAGAAAATTTATGGTTTATATATAAAAAAATAAAATCTCAAATTGTACCTCATGTATGATGTGCAACTCACGAGGAAATATTGAATTGCCTTCATTAAGGACTAACTGTGTAAACATGACCCATCACAAAGACTCAGTGAAGACAGTAGTGCTCTGTGGAGAACTGAACCATTTATGTCAGGGGAGGGCTTTTTTTTTTAACTATTATTTTTTAAAAGGAGAAAAACAATCGCAAGGTGGCCGGCCAGAAAGCCTAGGGGAAYCGTTCATGCTCAAGGTGTTAGCACTAAAAGGCACAATAGGAAGCAGATGTGCAGAAAAACAAAATAAAACTGCAGCAGGAAGGAGTACCTCGGGCTACGACTGTTCCTACTGTTGCTAGTTAATGAGAACTCCACAAGGAATGGCTGATTTAATTACAGCTCACAGGCAACATGTTAGCTTATCTTTTTTGAATTAGGCATTACAAGCGTGCGTGGCAAATGCAGGCTTTTGCGTGGTTCAGCATCCAGCGAGGAGGAGGAGACCTTTGATAGCAAAAGCATTCAGTCTGCAGGTGGCATGGTGCCAGCTGTCCAGAGAAGAGCAAAATGCTATGTGGCAATGTATTCCATTGCACGGGGTGGTAGCCGGATCTGGCTCAGAGGGTTGCCTTGTGCCCTAAGGTCGACTGCTTGGGCTGAATTAGGGTTATCCTAATTCATTTCTCTGTCTGCAACTAGGCATTACAGCAAATATGRCAGGTTCTATGTTGAGATACGCTGAAATTATTATCAAGCCTGAAAAAATTACCTTGAGTGACATTTCAGTTCATTCCCAAGCTTATATGGATCACTGATTGTTGCTTCAATAGGACTAAGTCCTTGACTTTTAGGCTGAAGAATGAAGGTTAAACCTGGGTTTGTAAGCTATTTTAGAGGCCATTTCCATATTCAGATAACAAAAAAAAAATTAAATTTTTAGTTTGCAAGGATATTATAGGAAATGTAACCCAGAGATTTTCCGTAGTTTCTGCTCCTCTCACTGACCTGATCCAAAAAAAGAAGGTAGAAGAGTCAAAATAAAATTTAAAAAAAAAAAAATCTGGTGATATTAAATGGTCTCCTGAAWGCAAAAGATGCCGTTAGGAACATTAAAGAAGATTTATGTACAGCTCCTGTGTGTCAGGGCTCAGATTTTTCCAAAAACTTTATTGTTCAACCGGATGTGTCAGAAACTAAACTGAGCACAATTCASTGCCAAGAAACTGATGGTAAAGAGCATCTAGCACCATATATCACTGAGAAATCATTCCGGAGGGGATAAAGATATGCAGCGATTGGAAACAAAAAAGTAAGTTTCCCTATAAAAYGGGCTTAAGAAGCACTTTTCTGTTATTTCTTACAAAAATTCTTCTTAGTAAAAGATTATGGGCTCTCAGCATGAATAAATATAAAGAGGAAAAGGGGGCATGTTAGATAGCTTTTGATACCAGGCAGTGTGTCTCATCAGTAGCAYAGTGTGGAGTACGTACCTGGGCAGGCACCTCTGGCAGGGAAGAGTCTTTATCTACAGGTTTTTKTCAATTGGGGAAGCCCTATATTGATGCATGTATCGGATATATCTCTTTTTTTCCCCCATGTGCAGACAGATTTTAGAGCATGTTTAAGAGATTTCCGTGTCAGGATTATTCTGACATTTGTTCCACATGAGATGGAAAAGGGCCAAGCTGGAAAAGCTGGAGGGAAGAAACATCCTTCCAGGCAGGAGGCATTTGGGGCRTTACAGAGGCTGCCCTCCCAGAGTTTTGCTTTGTTCCCTTAACATAGGAAGGAGGGGGGACGGCTCAGATCCGCTCATCCTATTTGTCACTCTAATTCAATATTTGTTGCCTGGGTATTGAGCAAATCAAAGAGTCCCTTGGGTTTTTTTCACATGTGTGCTGGGCTGGGTGGGGGGACTGGCTGCTGTCCTGCCTTCTTACAGTGTGTAAATTTAGAAATATGAATATCTATTGGCAGTTTGTKAAGCTGTCTAAGGCGATTGCAAAATCCTCATTAGTTCTCGCTGAACCACAGAATCACAGAATGGTTGAGGTTGGAAGGGACCATTGGAGGTCACCTAGTCCAACCTCAGTGAAATGAGCAGGGACATCTTCAGCTAGACTAGATTTCTCTCATACAGGTGTTTTCCTGCTGAGCAAGCCCCAGGTATTTTCTCAGGATCACTGAATAAATGTGTAGCATGTAGAAAGCTAGTAGAGATCTGTAACTGAACAGTGTATGTCACAGAGCACAATGTCACACTGGAGATAATCATCATTTTGGCTGACTACAGTGGGGCAAAATGCTTTCCTGAGTTTGTTTTTTGTTAATGGTTTGAATTATGTTTATTTAGAAGAGAAAGGATCCTAAGTGATATTTCCATTGCCAAACGTCGGACATTGTAATCCACAAATAAACACCTAGACAGTCCAGTTTTTGTAAGGTTTTCAAGAATGAGACAATAAACCACTTCCTCTTTGTAGGTGACTAATGAAGAACTGAATCCGGATTGCTGTGTTGCTTATAACTTAGTTTTACAGATCCCTCCTGAAAGCCAAAGTGAACTCCAAAGGACAAAGTTCCCAAGCCAGCTGACGCTCTCTGTGAATGCTGTAGTGTACAGTTCATCTGGCTGTACTGAGTGGGGGGATATTTATTTCTCCCTTTGCTTAAACTGACTAAATGAATTAGGGTTTAAACTGTATATTTGCTCTAGAATTTCATCAATTCCACTCTCATTGCAGCACAACATTTAAACATAAAATAAAATAGTAAACTCAATCTTTCCAAGTCTATAGCTTGTTGACATTGAACCTCACACAGTCCTTACACCGTCTGCTTGGGACGACATGGCGCTATTAGATCAACAATACCAGCTGTTTTTTTAATTCTCTTGGGAGCCAAAATTTAAATAAAGCTAAATATTAGGTCTGTGCTTAGATCTGTTCTATAAATATTGTCATTAATTTAGGAGACATTTGTTTTGAGGGGTTTTTTACATTTAATTTTTATTGTTGATCTTTACAATCTTGCATTTGTCATTGTTTTTTAAGGTACTCATAATGAGTGTTTTGTTTAGCATACTTTCGTGGTGCAATTTTTCTGTCATGATTAGATGTTTCCAATAGGCTCCGGGGTTTGTTTGCTTTGTCTCTGCACTAATTTTAATTACAGGACCACATACTATTTGTCACTGAGTGTCAGAAAGAGCAGGGGGCTGAGACTTGAAAGGATGGGGAATCACTTGCCTTATTCTGGGTGTTTTAGTGATGGGTTTTGACCACCCTAGAAATCAATTGCGCCTGTGATTTGAAGTGTTATGAGCTCTCAAATGGGCAGCAAGAATCATGGAATGATTTGGATTGGAAGGGACTTTAAGGATAATTTATTTCCAACCCCCTGCCATGGGCAGGGACACCTTCCACTAGACCAGATTGCTCAGAGTCCTGTCTAACCTGGTCTTGGACAATTCCAGGGATGGGGCAGCCACAGCTTCTCTGGGCAACCTGTGCCGGTGCCTCACCACCCTCACAGGGAAAAATTGTTTCCTGTATCTAAGCTAAACCTACTCTCTTTCAGTTTAAAGCCATTACCCCTGTCCTGTCACTAGCTGCCCTTGCAAAAAGTTCCTCTCCAACACTCCTCTGGCCCCTTTGGGGGTTTTCTCTCAGTAGTAGGCAGGGTAGTTCAGTATGACATGTGAGGGAAGAAACAAAGTGTGAATACGTAAGTTTAATGATCATTTGCTGAAGGTGAATGGCTTTTATGCATGAAGATGCCAAGGATTAATCAGYATTTACTACCAGAAGACGAGACATTTTCATAGCACAGCTGCTAAAGCATCCAACATTATTTGTGCTTTATCCCAGAGCTCACATATTGTACATGGATTTGCCACGCACGCTCGCTGTATTTCTTTTGCAGAATTACATCAGGCCCCGCAGGCCCCAGAGAAGCCAAAAGCAGTGCCTTCCTGCCATTGTGCACCAGGAAGGGCCGGCCGAGCGCCTGCAACTTCCCTGCCTCAGCTCTGGGGCGCTTTATTTTTAAACAGCTGCAGTAACAGGAACAGAAAGCTGCTCCTGCACAGCACAGGAACGACCGCTGAGTTACGGGGCCAGCGGATCCCCACCGCAGCCTCCTCGAGCTGGTCTCAACACCTGCTTCACCAGCGTTATAATCCAACATCATTTCGCTAAAAGTGCAAAATCAAGCCCTTCTTTACGTCAGAGAGACCTTCAAGAGTGAACACCTGAGGCTGGGTCCATTAACACCCTTCTGTGCGAATCAACGTGGAAATCGGAAGCAAAATTATTTATTCTGCCCCCGCATCCCCTCGCATATCTTTTGGTCCAGGACATGTGAAGGGATGAAGCTTTGGCTTCACATGCCACAGTGAACTGCTATTGCCCAAAGCTCAAATACTCTCTGTCTGGGCTGTTTCCTGCAAGATTAAGTTATCATTTTGGGCTGGAAGGTTATAATTTGCGGGGCTTCACCAGAGATAACAGGGTTTTGTTTGTTTCTGCGTCAAATGGGAACACGGATAAGATTTAACCGCAGAAAATAGTATAATTTCCAAAGTATTAGGGAGGATGAAGGACAGTAGCCTGAGAAGAGATGGTGATATTCTAAGCCTGATATTCCCACCATTTATACCACAGTAAATCCACAGGAATTGTGATTTTCTCTCAAATGAGGAGAGACACATCATCCATAAAAAAACTATGAAACTGTGGGAGGAAAAATGTCAGGGAAAGGGCACCCAAAAAAGAGATGTAAAGGGCTTTGTGTACAAAAAAATTTAAGAAATAAAGCCTGTGTGTTGGATGATTTGGAATTTCAAATACCTCAGTTTATACCCATTGATTAAAAGTATACTCAGTATACCGCAAATACCTGTGAGACTCATCTGGAATTAGTGATGTGTTCCACTACATAGAACAAATATGGAAAGAACTCGCTTTCATATTTTTGAAGCAAATTAGAAAAACAAAGGATTTTCTGCTAGTGATTTGACTAGATGCCAAATAATTCTTGAATATATTCAGCATTTCACAATCCAATTCGAGGAAGGAGTTTACCAAGTTAATTTTTGCTTCTTATTAAAAATAGAATTGAAAATAAACAGGTGCTTTATTGCGTTTTGTTAGAGAAAATTATGATTAAGATAAATGGAGGAGATTCTGAATATACCCAATTACAGAAAAATGTAATTGCTAAATGATGTGTCAGGCAATATTTCTTCATGTTCATATGTTTTAGTCCCATTTTTTATGAGTGTTTGAAGTATAAGAAGGAATGAAATAGTGACAAAACTGTTTTAACCAGATTGCTCTGCAGAGGTATGTGTTAGAGAGAAATTTTACCACCCCTCTCCATGCAGAGGGTGGTGAAAGTCTCTCAGACAGATACGGTGGAGCTGCACGTTTGTGCCTTGGAAATGCACCTGCAACACTGTGGACATTATGGAAAACAAACATCTTAACACTTATTTTGTTATGCAGTCAGGCTGTTTGGGTAAAAGTATCTCATGTCCTGAACCTTTTGTTTCTCAGCCACTTTCAGTCACATCCTATTGTTTGTCACGTTTGTAGAAAGAAGTTCCAAAGTGCTTTGGCAAAGATTCCTAGAAGCACTGTTTCCAGGTTTTAAAAATCTCCTCTAGGAACACCCTTGTCTCCCTGAGCTGCCCAGAGCGGGTTTTTGAGGCTCCAGCCTTATACAGGCTTGTTTTTGTGATGCTTAAGTTTTGGAAAAAGCAGCAGAAAATATCTGTCTAATGAACAGCATCCAAGATTTAAAGACAACTCAGATTAGACATTGCAATTAAATCCTTAGCCTGAAAAATCCATGCTAAGCCTCTGAGCAATATCAGCAACAACAGGAAAGAGCTTTTCCTCTGTGTACCTCCAGCACTTAAACTTGGGAAAGGCTTTTATTGATGAGGCTGAAGTGGGATTTAACACTAAAGGCCAGAGCAAAAAGGGTGTCGTGAAGGTAGGCTGATGAATCAGACAATTTATTCCAGCTGAGGATTTGGCTCCTGATAAATTGTTAGTTTTACAGAGACATATTAAAATAATAAAAGTCAGTGAATCAGCAATCTTCACAGCAAATCAAGCCGTTTTGGTTACAGAAAGTTCAATCCCCATAAGAAGCTCTCCCAATATTTGGACATCATCTCTGTCTGCTGCGTCTTTTTGAGTTTCCTCTTTCTAATTCTGAGCAAATTACTGCACGTAGCTACTTCCATGTGTCAGAGCCAGTGGTGAGCAGCAGCCGCAGCCGGGGTGCATCAGTACTGCACCAGCTGATGCAGCCAGGGAAGAAGCAAGCTGCTGTCAAGAGGATGCCCTTCTCTGGGTACTATAGATAGGTAGGTCTTGGGAGAAAAAGTTCTTAATTAGGATTTGGAAGTAACAGAAATTTACTACAGATGTATTGGGAAAGTAAGGGGATATGCTCATAATCAGAATTCTTCTCCCATTACTTCCACCTTTTTTGGTTTATACATAAGGATTAGGTTCTGCTTTTGAAATGGAAATAAAGAGCTGTGGGTGAAGTTAATGACACGCTCGTGAAAAATAAAAAAGCAACTAATTTTAGAATAAAAATCATTGGTGTCTCCTTTCACTCTGTTGTTTTCAGCAGCTAATCAGTTTTAATGAAAACCTCTTTGATGGATAGGAGAAACTAGCTGGCAACTAAAACTGGAGGAAGCTGTCAGTGAATACATTAGTTGGGAAGAGTCATCTGTTCTGTAGCTCTTCAGCAAGTGACCATATATTTTAAATTTTTGTTACATCAGAGCTGGTAAAATTGTTGAGCTGCTCTGCTGAGTGTATTGAAGTGGATTCATGAGCGCTGCACGCAGAGATATTTTTTCGTGTTAACCAGACAGAAACATCATGTTTACTGCTGCTGTAACTTAAAATCCATCTGTCCTGACACGCAGAAAGTAAKCTTAAATGTGGACTGTGTTTAAAACAGCAAAACTGTGTGTATGTATGTATTTATATGCATATACTATGCAGAAAAAAAATAGGGATTATGACTGCTAAATCCAGGTATTATATTGGCTTATGGACCTACAGTATTACATATATTAAAGAGAGCCTGTGTGGCATTTATTTTTATACATGTTTCTGAAGTCAACTACAATAATAGTCATGACAGAGGGTTTTCTCACAAAAACTGATTTGTTATACCCCTGACGTATTTCCGTTACCAAATGACATACTAGCCTTATATAGAGCTTTTCCTGCTCACATATTTCATCTTTTTCCTCCCCTTTTTCCTTTTTTCCCTATCCAAAATAATTTATTCTGAATTAATATAAACTATGAGTTTTAGTTATATCTAATGAATGGAGAGCAGGGGAAAGAAACCAAGTGTTGCTTTTCCATTATTTCTTCACATCTTTAAATTTTTAGAGAAAGTCAAAACCTTGTCTTGTCAGATACAGGTAAAGAAAAGTCAGTATCAGGTTCTCCTGAAAACAGAAAGATTTGTTATAGATTTCCTTGCAGTTTGCTACTTTGCAGAGGTTTTCATCTATGAACAGAGGACAGATGATGCTCAGGGTTAACTGTGACCCATGAGGCAGAAGAAAAAGTCCCTGTCTTCCCTGAACAAAACTGTTTGTGTAGCATGGTGAGCCAGGTGACTGACTTCTCGTGATGTTATTTAATTTGAAGTATTACTGGCAGAGGAATACCACAGGAAGAGCTGTTTAGAAAAATCTGCCTGGTGTAATGATATATGTTACTCTTCAGCTAATGAAAAACCTAGTAAAAGCTGAAGATCCCTCTTTTTCCAACCCAGCCCTAAACCTTACACCGGCAGCAACACAGAGACCAGCCATCCCCACAGAATCCCTCGGCCCACGTTATTAATCAGGGCTGCAATATTTAAATAAACCTGCATTTGAACACCTGCCAGCCGCGCCAGAGACCATCTCCGTGGCTGTATCGGTCCGGCGCTGGGGTTGCAAATGCCAGACGGGAATGAAGCAGACAGCAAGCAGTCGGGGAGGTGTGATGGCTGGCCAGGCTCTCTGGAGGACACTAAGAGCATTCAATATGCTACAGAGCCGAGGGATTAATCTTGGGATTTATTGGTTTTGCAGTAGTGGAACGATGAGCGGAAAAAAAACGCGGCGCAATTAAAGTCATGGGACTGCACGCGCATGAAATATGACCACGACTGTCCAACCTACACCTTCCCCCAAATAAATAAAGCTGCCTTCCAAGTAAGAGATGGGAGCCAAGAAGTTGTGGAGAGGGTAAAAAAAAGAAAAAAGCATAGCATCCCTTCCATCTGGGCACGGGATTTATATCCATAATCTCTGAGGAAACCAACTAAGAGAAGGATGCATTTTTCATCCCTCTCCCACCCTGAGAACTGCAATTGTGGTAGAGGTTCCTACCCACTTTCACGTGGGAACGGAGAGAGAGTTCCACCAACGAGTGAGGAGCCTTGTCTTCAGCATTCCCTGGAGACCAGAAAAGATGGAACCAGTAAAGCCCCATCAGGTTTCTTTATTTCTGTTGGAATGTGGGAAATGGAGCTTTTAGGTATTGTGAAATCTCAGCTCCTTCTACCCAATGAACTTGGAAGAATTTATTGCAAGAAGAGATGATATTGAGGTTCAGTTTTATTTGTATTCAAAGATCTGGTTTTGAACTTGGCAGAACAAATTTTTTGCAGGGTTTGGCTGTTCTTGCAGAACCTAATCCAAAGCCCATTGAAGTCAGGACAAATCTCTCCCTAGACTCCAGTGAATTCTGGGTCAGACCCCTACAGTAACATTGATTCTGATGGTTGCARAGGTTGAGATTTTATTACTGTAATCAACATAAAATATGCCTGGCTTTCATTTTAGATATTTCCCTCTTTCTTTTGCCTAGAGTTCAAGAAATAATAATATTTACTTTTTCTGGGGAAAATATTTATTTATCACTATAGAAAATTATGAAGTATAATTACTGTTATATGAAGTTACAGGGAATTCCATGAAAAACTGTACTCAGAGTTCTGTGCATTTCTCTTGCTTAATTTCCTCACGTCTTCTGATGTTTATTCCATTTTTACATTACAAGACATGCAGTTTTTAATTCCTTTTCCAGACGAAGATTTTCTCCCAGAAAGGAAAATAGCATAAGCAGAGACTCCAACAGACTTCATCCAGGTTGGAGTCCTAATTCTGCRTATAATTCTGGCTATATTTTTATTGAAATTAATATTGGTGAATTTAACACTCAGTGCATGGCTATCATGCTATCACTGAACATAAATTAGGGTCTGTTGAGCCATTTTGAGGCCATTTTAGAGTTTACACCATGGCAAAGACCACAAGCAGGTGGTCCTTCCCTCACAGGAGGTCTGCAACACTAAAAGGTCTTTTCTGCCCCAGAGTAATTCCTGTTTATGGACACATTTATTTTTAAGGAGCTTTGTTAAGCTCTAACAACTTGCAGTTTAACTTTTAAAGATTTTATTTAATCCTATCTCAAAAAAAATGTTGTTAGTATTTTTTTTCTTCTTTATTGTATTTTTTTTTAAATTCCTGTATTTGACAGTTAATTATCAAGCTAAAACCCTACTACAAGATTATTCTTTTTTTTTTTTTTTTTTTGATTTGGGTATATAATCAAACATTTTCTGCATTTGGAGTTTAAGTCTGGTCAGGCCACATTTAAATCCCTTGTGCCTTCTACTCAGGTGACTCCAGTAAGCAGTGCCTTAATATTTTGAGGTTTGCAATTTCAAAACCAAAATCATTAAACAGGCAATTTTGGGAGGAGTGAAAGGTTACGGAAACTGCATATGTTCTTTTGTGTTACAGCCTCAAAATCTGTACTAYACAAATAACAGGTAGAAATATTCYGTATCTGGAACGACAAATTTATGTAGGTGAAATTGCCATGTTGCTAATATTTTTGGTAAGAAAGGTGAGGTGATTTTATACCCAGTAGTACTTAATCCCCAAGGTTCCTTTCAGATGGAAGAAAGACAGAGGATTAAGCATTGTGGAGCTCAAGGAGTGATGGATAGTTCTGTTATAAATTCAAATCACCCAGCCCTTGATTTATTCAGGAATTTTCAAGAGTATGGCAATATATATTTCTAATTTCCACTGAGGATGAATCTGGTGAAAGGAAAGAGAAATTATTTGCTACAATATAAGCTGGAATGAGGTAATGGATGCCAATGTTAACACTCTCAAAGAAGAGTTGTTTCCTGAATTAGGCTGCAGAGCAAGGAGCACTTTSGGCGCTGAATTGCCGGAGCTGCTGACAGACAGTCCCCTTACAGGAGGGCTGGTGGGTTTCATTAAAAGCTGGTGATGAGAGCTTTCACTGCCAGTCCTACCACAGCCCCTGCCCTCCCCAGCAGCCCCCTGGCTGAGGAGAYGGCAATTTGCCGGGAGAGAGGCTGTGGGCATTCCTCTGTCCTTCCTGGTTCCTCATAGGATTAGGGAAAAGAAATTATGAATTACAGCTGCATCAATATGAAAAATGACAATCACTTTGATGGAAGGTGTTCAATTAGCTCAGAGCTCCACATTTCAAGCAAGGAATAAAAGGCACCTGAGTTACAGACAGCCCTTGCAGCTGAATATCACCATTATCCTCAGCTCCAAATATAATAATCCGAGCGTGAATAGCACTTTTCAGCTGAGAAGCTGAAGGGGCTTGAAGATATTAACAAATTCCCTCCATCACTTAGAGAGGCAGGAAGCACTATTATTGCATTTGGGATTTGGGGAAGGTTGAGATACCTAGGAGTTAGTTTGTTCAAGATGGCAGGGGGAAACACTGGGATAAAGCTGTGAGGACTGTGCCTGTGTTGCTGAACCTTTGCTGCTTATTCTTTCCTAGTCTTTCTTAGTCTTTCACAGCCCATCTTTGATTTAAAAAAAAATACTTTCTCACATGTCAGACTGTAACACGGGTCATGTGAGCCATGGGGTGACCCGTGCTGACCAGCAGATGAGGGCTATGTATGACCTGGACTGCGCAATATATTCAATTTATAACTTTGTACAGTGAGTGGAAAAGGAGTATGAGGCACTGTGACCACAGTATGTTCTCTTATTACTCAGTGAGGGGGAAGACAAGGTCAAGCTCTAAGAATTGCAGTCATTTTTTAGAAATTGTTTTATTTTTTATTGCTGCTGTGAGGTATACCAATAAAGCCAACCTAAGCACACAGGAATTTCAACTCTGTATCTACCCTAAAATATTTAAATTTCCTTTAAACTCTTACACATAAGGAACAGAAAGCCTACACTGTGGTGAACTTTCTAGACTGTTTGTAGGGCACTAWTAGGCTTCTTTCAGGCCTGGTCAGCTGAAAGTGCTGCAACAGGTCTCTGCATATAAAGAAAAGAAAGTAGCCAGTGTCAGGGCCGAGTTCAACCTTAGGAGAAAGACTAGGAAAACAGAAATCCGGGGAGGGAACAGCCTGTTGCTGTCAGTGTTTAAACTGCAGAGGTTATGGCCAATCTCTGTGCCAAACCCTCACATCCACAGCTTGATGTTTCTTTAAAAAAATCGTAAACACACAAAGGCAGTGCATTGGTCTGAATTTCTAAATTCTTCACTGAAAAGGTGGTCAGGCATTGGAACAGGGAAATGGAGTGGCCATCCCTGGAAGCATTCATCATGTTGGGGATGTGATATAGTGGTGGGTTTGGCAGTGCTGGATTAGTGGTTGGACTCGATCTTCAGGATCTTTTCAAACCTCTCCAATTCTATTCTCCGAGTCTGTGTGCCATTTACAATGCAGAGAAAGGTGGTGGCGAGCAGTGTTGTTTTCCTGATGGAAAAATCCAAACAGTTTGGGAAAATATGAATTTCCAAACTTCRAGAATCTGTTTACAGACTGTGGGGAATATAAAATAACATGCATTTATTGAAAAGGTCTTGATGAAGTCTCTTTGAAAGACTCTGCATTTAAGAACCAGAGTCTTTTGTGATTTGACCTCCCAACAGCAACTTATTTTCGCAGAGGGAAAGAAATGTTAAATGCTGTGACTGCTAGACTGGGAACTCAGTTCAGCTAACATCAGGTTTATGACCCAGGATGGAGGTAAATGGCCAAACCCGATCAACACCCCATTAATCCAAGGATGATCAAGTAACATTGCATTTGGCAAAGCCACAAATAACCATGTAATAACATTGTAATTCTATGGTAATTTCTTACACATGGTTATTGATGCCCTGTAAAATAATGTGTTACCAATAATCCCATATTACCTCTCTGCTCTTAAATATAAGGTCACTGACAGACCATGACTGTTTAATGTACTTTCAGACTCAAACAGAAATCTTATACAATGGTTATAAAAACAAACCTTAGTGGGTGACCCTTTCTGCTCTTCTTTAATTTTTTTTCCTCAGAACGTGTCACATCTACATYAGTGGGACTCTAGATAGTTTCTGGGGTATTAGATTTAATTTACATTTAGCATTTCCTTTCCACTTTTCACCCACCTACTGAAAATTAGGACTTTTGACGAAGATTTGGATTGCATAGGCTGCTCCCACTTTCAAGGGTAGAGACTGAGGATCTGGGTGTGAGGCAAGTGACCTCTGCACTAGGATTCAAACCATCCCAAAACCAACCAAACACCACAATACTGTGCCATGCACCCACAGCTTATTTTGAGCATCAGTTATTGGTGAATAGGTAAGAAAAACTGGATGCTCCCATTCCAGCCTCCTCCTGTGAAGGTACCTAGAAACCAGCTGAGAGCCAGAAAGGCTTGTCAGAAYAGGGAAAGCAGGCACAGAGACCTGCCTAAGAGATAAACTAGTCTCACACTAGGTTTGTGTCTTTCAAACCTGGACCTTATTTGACTTAAAATAACTGTCATTTTTAATACAAACTTTTCTACCTGTGTGCAGAGAAACCAGTATTCCTCCATATGTTGCTGGTTTTATATGGAAGAATTTTGGGGTCTTTCTTTTCAGTAGATCTCGCTCATACTCCAGGCTTTTTTATCATAGAATCATGGAATCGTTTGGGTTGGAAAGAACCTTAAAGAYCACCWCTTTCCAACCTCCCTGCCATGTGCAGGGACACCTTCCACTAGACCAGGCTGCTCAAAGCCCCATTTTTTCCCCTTTATTCTTGTTAGAAAAGRTAGAAAAAAGATATTAATTTTAACTTTAAACTTTGGTCTTAAATACCCTTAAAATTACAAAATATTTCGAACTGAATTTACTCTTTTTTTTTTAAGGGCTAAGCCTCATGTCTTGGTAAACCAGACRTTGGAAAATATGTATCTGGAGTCAAACTTGGTTCTGGGAATTTATATGTWGCTCTAATTAGGAATATCACATGAATTAGCAATCTGGCTACAGAAAGCTCGATTTTGAAGTATTAAATGGGAGTTTTACCTTTGGCTGCAAGGAAAGCAAGATCAGGCACACAGGCAAGAAACACCCTCTGCTCCCACAGCTGAGGAGGGTCTGACAATGTGCTGGGCACCTCAGAGCATCTCTGGCTGCTCGGCATTGCCTGGGCTTCCGCCTTCCACAAATCCACAGTGTGAGGCAAGGGAGTGCTTGCACTCTTTAAAACCCCATTTTGTTCTTTTGCTCATGCATGGCTCTGGGATTGTGAGGGTTGGTTTTATGTCTGCAGTTCATCAGGGCTGGTATGTTTTGTACAGCGGGGTAGCAAAATTTAACTGCAGTTATTATCATTCCTACGCAGAGGAGATGTGTAACTGGGGGTTTATAACATTCTCCAAGAAGCTGTCGAGGACAAGACCGGGTCAAGCTTTTCAGAAAAACAAACAATACCAAAAAAAAGTGCTACAAGATGGAAGAGGAATCCCAAGAATAGTAACTGCCCTCTACGCGGAAAAGAAAGGGGAGAATCCAACAATGCAGCAATCCCACCAACTTCATATTCCCTAAGGCCTGACTGGAATTAGCATCTGACTAGGCATCCTTTCGCCAGCTGTGGTTGTCAGGTAAACAGACCAAGGGGAAAATAGAGACATCTGTGCCTAGAAATAGCAGAGYTCCCCTGGCCCATAAACCCACTGGAAAGTCACGTTTGCTGGGCTGTGCTGGGTGCTAATGAATGAGAGCAGTGTCTCTGTCTCTGGCCTGACACGATGTTCTTCAAACTCCCCTTCTGAATTYAATTAGATTTTAGGAGTCTATTTATGTATTCTCCGTACAGCTGTGGAGCACAAGGAATCGTGCGGTTTCTGTGACCTTTTGTTGCTCCTTGCAGTGTTTTCTCYGGTGCTGCCTCTCAGCCGCTCCCTCCACCCCATCGTGTTATCACGTGCAATATTCACACCCCTTAAAGACACGGTTTGGGACGCAAACATTATTTATATGCTTTAAAAGAACTTCTGTATCTCCTGCAGTGGTAAGAAAACCATAAAACTGCTTTCCAGTGTTGCTGACTGGGATGTAGCTGGTGCTGCGCATGGCATGGATCTGTTGATCTTCAGAGATGTGAGCAGCACTCGTTCCTCATACAGACCCTTGCTAGRCAGCTTTTGACTTGGCCATTGGCAGATCAGAGGATATCACACATCCTGTGAGCTCTGCTTCAAAAATACTCCACTGCAGTCACCGGGTGAGGTGGTTCTGGTAATCAGAGCTAGGGTAGAAATCAGGGGTGAACCTTCAGGCTGTTCCAATCTGTGTTTGATCTGAAATGCAGAGCAACAAGGASCACAGCAAAGCAGGTGTGAATTCTGGGCTCTTGCAAGCACATTCTGCCTCGCTTTGTATAAACGTGTTATATAAAAACAATGTTCTTGTTAAGTTAAACCATGAAGATATGATTCTTCTAACTTTAGAAAAAAWTTTCCTTATTTACTGAGTCAAGAAGAGGATTTTAAACTCTAAGTTTTTAATTATTTATGATTTCTATTAAGGGATTAGATAAAGAGAGATTCTGTATGGTTCAAGATTACATGTCAATCTTTTGAATATGCGATGAAGGTGCAAAGTTAAAAATCTACCTTTTATGCTAATTGTCAGGCTTATATAGTCATTTGGATTTGCTAAGTCCATTTGCATATCTGATAGTCAGTAGGAACATTTACTGGCAAGCAGCACTTACATTTTTTCTGCAGCTTCCATGACTCTTCTATGATAATCCTTGGACCTGTCACTGAAAATTAGCCTTTTCCCAAATAGAAATATAGCTGCTCTTCTCTCATAAAATCCAAAATACATATTCTATTTGGTGATCAGCTGAAAATTGCAAAATATGCTTTTTAAAAATTCTGTTTAATGAGGAGAGAAAAACAACCATAAGTGTGCTGTTTATGTTAGTAAACCACCTTCCACGCCGAAGGGAATACCTGGGCATAAGGGCGCAGAAAAGGTTCCTAGCCCCACAGGATTTAGCATTAACTTCCAGGCACTTGCAAGCAGTGAAGTGCTAATTTAAAGCCTTTTGATTTGGCACAATTCTCTTCAGCACGCGGAGGCGAGCGCAGAAAGAAAAAGCGCCAGCCCCCTTGGAAGGGACAGCGTTCCAGCACCGACAAAGCTTCATTGTTCTCCTGCCCAGAGAGCCTGGAAGCAGTGGTGACCCCAAAGCAGTCCCTTTGGAAAGGGAAAACTGCTTTGCAATAATAATTATTCCTAGAGTTCAAAAGACTAAGCCTTTCCCCGAAAGAAATCAAATGATTAAAAATTCGCACAACAGCTGGCTGGGGTTGAATGAAGACGTCAATTACGCTGATAAGGGAGAAAGAAATGGTGCCTTCAAATGCTTCAAAGGAACAGCTATGTATAAATGTGTTTGGGCTTTGTAAAAATAGATCTACAGTGCTATGATTGGCCTAATTAATGTTTCTCTTTTGTGTGCCGTTCCTGCCTTAAATGCTTTCAGTTACTTGAATAACCACAGATTTCTCCGAGTGAATAAACCCTCCTGTTACCTTTTCACAGTGTCTGAAAGCTTGATCTAAAACATTGCTTGATCCTCTCTGTCCTTCTCAGCCAAATCAGCTGTTCACAGATAGGTCAGTGTGTTGTGCTTACTTTATGGGCAGCAAGAATAGGCTCATCCCCCGTCTTCCCCGAGGACAAGACACAACTTATTTATTGGGTTATACAACAGGCCTTCTCTCCTGTAGCTAAAGGGATGGTCCATGCTCCACTTTGTGGGTACAAAACTTGGCTGAAAAATTCAGGATGACTAGACTGAAACTTGAAATAAAAGATAGCATTCTGAACACAATTAAAAAAAAAAAAACCAAACCAAGAAACAGCAGGAGTCTGTTTTTCTTTTTTTTTTTCCTTATAAGACTTCATGATCCTTTAATCAATGAATGTGCGAAGTGTGTATTTCCAGAAAGAATTAAAATTGATCCTGTGTTTCTTACCACTGCTTACAGCTCTGAGTGTGGCAAAGTTACTACACAGAATCCATTGAATCATCAGCGCTTATGCACTCGGGACAAAGCTCTGCGTGAGAAGGGCGAAAACGACCTTTTCAGGCTATTTAGACAAAGTGTTCCACCTATTAACGCTCTTTCCCTTATCTGTGTGGGCTTTGTCTGTGCCACAGAATGGGGTTAACAGAAGCCCCCTCCCTCAGGGCCATGCAGTCACTCAAGGGTGAGTGATTTTTGTATTAGAGCATTTCCAAGTGTAAAGCTCAGGGAAATGTGAATGGTGTATGATATCCAAAAGAAACTGGGTTCTCAGTGTCACTTCGAGGAAGATTTTTTTTTTTCCCGCGGAAGGCCACTGGCTTTGAGCAGTCTCATGTCTTGCAGTTCAGGTAAAGGGAAAGGATCTGCATTGAATAAATATGAATATTGAATATGGACTCACTGTGAGATTCTCTCCAGCCCTGACTTCTCAAATAAGAAACCAACCTTCAAATCATACACCCAGTTAACAGCTGGCAAATGGGAAATGATGCTCTCATCTAATGCAATCCAGTTCAGATTTTGTATCTTAATTTATTTTTTTAGTGTACTTTCTCAGACAAATGATCTTGCTGATGAAGTCCCCAGCCAGAGCAAACCTTTTTGCCTTCCATGGGCTATCTATGTATTTTATTGACACAGACATTTTCTTTTAAAAGTGGATTGCTGATAAACGTGCATTTTAGGCTCTTTTTAAGGTGCCTTTTAGGCTCTTTATACTCTTTCTGGCTTCTGCACTTCTGCATATAAAAGTAATTCCCCAAAAGATGGATGTGAGGTTCCAAGCTGTGCTTGCATCCAACCAGATGCAATAGATATATCAAATAAAAAAAGATTAGAGGCTAAAGCCCAGGACCTTTGGGAACCATGATGTCCCCAGGTCTCACCAGCCCAACTGTTACCACTGTCCTTGGTCAGTGAGTTGCTCATGTCATTTTCAGTGTTACCACAGAATTGCCAATGAACAGACACCACTGTCGTTGTCATCATTCAACAGGCAATATCTTTCCTGGATTATGTTCTCCCACTCCCTGTTGGGAAAATGACTTTTTGGATTTTATTCATGCTGCCATTGGCCTTGTGAAGTATCTGTTCCTGAAAGAAACTGTGGTCGACAGAAACTGTGACAGACATTCAAATTTTATATCCATCAGATAATAAGTTAGGTAAAATAGGTGCTTTTTTCTCATTTATCACCTTCTTCTTTTCTTCACTTCTTATGAGGATGCTAAATACCGGAAGTACTTTGTGCCCAAGCATCATTTAGTTTGGAAATTCCTAAAACATTGCTGAAATATCACCTGTACTGATACTCAAGCAAATTCTGCATGAGAAGGGTCTTCAACTGACATGGAAAATTAAGTCTGTGTGAATGGCAGAGCTGGGTGTATGGAAAATAAGTTCCTCTGGGAAATGAAGAGAATGGAGTTTGGTGTCGTATTGGTTATCAGCCAGAAATATTATTAGAATATCCAATATTAGGTGCTGCTGTCTTTAGAAAACTAACACACTGGCTCAGAGTACATGGGGGTGACGGAACAGTAATTCCTGATTGGGTTCATGCTCCTATATGTGTATACAGGATAGCATTTTCCTTTTTGTGTGCATGGCACATTCCTAAACTGTAATTGCTAGACTTTCCAAGCTTCTCTAGCTGCCAAATCCCCCACTGTGACTCTAGCAGTGTTTTGCATTAGCTGTACTGAACAGTAAATATTATAAAGAAAATAACCAGCATTGAATATTCTGCTAATGCACTTAAACCACTGACCCCCTGAAATTACTTCTGACCAGTCGTGTACGGCCCCAGATTTCAAGGCTGTTTGTGACAGAACCCAATCTATCTTTTCTAGCTTTGGTCATTACTCTTAGTCTTGCTCCAGGCACTGCAAACTGTGATAGCCTCTTTATCTTCCTGTACCCTACCTGCAGGATTGCAAATGTTAACATCGAGCCTTTGTTTGCTTGTTTAGCACGTTGAATATTGAAGCTGCACTTACAACACCGAAACCTTCAGAATACAATACAAAAGAGAGGGAAAAAAAATGTTTCCTGTTCTACTGAATAAAATAAGAACAGCAGAAATCTGTTGACATAGTCGCCACTGAAAGAGTACACTGCATAAAAGGAAGTTCAGCAAAATGAATGGGCACCAATGCTTGGCAGCATCCCAGACTTTAAAATTAAATAGCAACTTAATTTTCTTTAGAAAGAATGGGGAGATAAAACTGATRTTATTCTTCCTGCAGTTAAGAACAGTCCACTTCTTATATGCTCTTAAGACTTCCAAAATCCCATTTGAAGAATTAATATTTCTTGTAACACTTTTTTTTTTTAATATATATATGGAGACAGCATTTACAGCATTAGTTTTTGGGAGTGTTTCTATTTTTATTTTATTTAAGGATGACTTCTCAACACTCAAATAAGTTACAAGAGCACAAGTCATTTTCCAGAACTTGAAATAAAGTTAATGCAGGTGCAAATAAAGCAAATTAAAAAACACTGAGAAGAAAATTGCATTCTAAAACGTTATGGAATGTAAGATTTCTTCAGAATTCCTAATAACACTCAGGTGACCCAGAAAASTCAAAAGGCTGTGATATCAAACACCAAAGGCCTCTTTATGATCAGCTACAGCAAAATCAGATACTTTTGATTGAGAAAGTCATTGTGAGTGTTGGGGATTGTCAAATTAATCTATATCTGTGTGAGTAAAGGGGCATTGGTTAAGAAGAGGAAAAAAATTTCTTAGATATTGAAGGATGGACTAAATTTGCTCACGAAAAATGGCTCTTTTCTGTGCTCTTTAAATCAACTCTTTACAGAGATCAGGAAGTATTCTGTGGATGTACAAAAYGAGCTTGGAAAAACTATTTTGGATTAGGAAGATTGATTTGGTAATGACAGAGCTTGCTGAGGATCAGAGAAGTGGTTTTAGTAATGAAGACGGGCTTGGGGCTGGAGAAAGAATACAGAGCAGTAAAGGTATACTCAAAGGAGCAGGAAAAATGAGAAGGATTACACCTGCAGAATAGGAATGGGGKTCCCTCTGTGGGGCTGCTTCCAATATGCTCAGTAAACATCCTGTGACATCTGAGTGTGTACAGCCCTTTCCTTGCAATGATATGGACTCTACTTTTCCAGAGGGCTCAGAGAACACACTCGCTGTGAGGGCTCACAGCTCAGGAAGGGTCAGCAGTTCCCATGCTTCAAACAGAAAGTCGCATTGGAAGAGATGATTTGCCAAGAACAAGAAAGAAAGGTGTTCTTACTCACCTCCCAGGCACCTCATGGAAGTTTTATTTGATGTTTTGGACATTTTTGCGACAGACAGAGACTATAACAGGGTTTGCTACGTCTCTGTTTCTAAAACACTCTTTTTGGAAAGCAATTTTTGTCCCATAAAAGAAAAACACAAACAAAATAACCTACAACTTTTCCCATTTGACTGTGATACAGGAATATGTGGAAGCCAGATCTTCMACTGTTCAGAAGGCAGAAAGCAAGAAGGGGTTTTTATTTGTTCCTCTGCATTTGGAACTACAAATCCTAGTGAATACATAGAAAGGCAGAGCTTCCATGAATACTTATTTTCCTCAACTGTGAATTTGTCCCTATTKTCTGAAATTACATTTCTTTCCTGCTGGGTTGAAACAGCAAGGAATGGAACTGAACTTCATCAGCTGAAGTGAGAAATAGTTTGCAGTTCAGCTGGGAATTGGCAATCCTCCGTTTAATACTCTCTTTCAAGATATACTAAGTTTAGGAGAGCTACTTGCTTCATATTTATGTGATGCTCTGCTAGCACTACGCTGTTTCAACAAATCAAGGCAGTTAAGTGTTCTGTTTGTAGGCTGAGGACGTCAGGTTCCACAAAAGAATATATAAATAATTTGCATCTGCAGTCGTGGCTCTCTCTCCTTGCTTTTTTTTTTTTTTTTTGGTGAGCCCTGTTTTGAACAAGTGTAGCATTTACTTTTAATTAAATGCTGCGCTGCCCCGCTCAAGTGGCGTGCCAAGTGACTGTAGGCAAAGCGTATGGTCAAAACGCTGTGCTTTGTCAGCTCAAACGCTCCCTCTCTCTTAAAACAATCTTACATCTTTAATTTATTACCCCTTTTCTGTGCTCTGGGAAAGCTCCCRTGAAGGCGGGTGTCGATTTCCGGGCTCGGTTCCTGCGGAGTTTGCTTTATAAGGTGAGCTCAAGCAATGTTGTGAACGTCTCAAGGTCTTCCTTGATCTGCTCAGGGGKCGGGAAAGGGTTGGTAAAAGCCATTTGAGTCTCAGATTCCCTTGTGTTAAGTGGTGCACCACATCTTGGGCAGATTCTCTCTCAGACTGATGTCCACTCGTGCCATCCAGTGCACCACTGCTTTCTGCAATCCACATAGGATTTAGGCTGGGTTAATCAGACTATCAATTCTTTATCCGGAATGAATGCCAGGATGGCAGCGAGACTTTACATTGCCCATACCTGCTGATAACGGTGTAACGCTTGAAAAGCAAATGGCAAGGTTACAGACTGTAGCAGAAGCTGACTGAAAAATAAAGCTTCTGAAACATATTACGAATAGTTGTGGTTTGCAAAGCAGCGAGAAAAAGACAGGACTGCCATTTAAGAAAACATTTATAATGCAACTGGATGACTCTGTGACAGATTAAACATTTTCATCCTGGAAGAAAACATCACTAGCTGGCCAGAATTAAGTAAAGATGAGGAAATCTTTTGCATATATTGCAGTGTTATGCTTTGTGGGAAATTCTAGTGTTAACTCAGATATGATTTAAGGTGGCTCTGATATCACRCAAATGTCATCTGGCAAGTGACAGGCGAGTTTTTTTATTCGTGCAGTCAAAACTAGAAGAAACTGGAAAATGACACACCAGATTTATTTCATGTCCTTTGTCRGTTATTTTTGCAATACCTACAGCTACGCTAAAAATACTTTTGTTTGGGGRAAAAAAAAAAGTTTGCTTAGTACACAGTTTTAATATTTTTATTTCTTGGCTCAAGAGTTGAAGTTCATTTGACTTCATAAATTTCTGATGCAGTTGATGGTCACGAGCTTTTCACAAGTTGGAGCACTACATCAAAATAATGAACGCAGCTAAATTATCTTACAGCATTATTAAACATATGCCTCCCCTTTAGCCAAATGTGAAGCAKCAGTAAAGAAAAACCTTGCCTTCTCTACTTCATGTTTATTCCATAAGAAAATCTTGAAGAGATTTTATGAGGGACTCCAGGAATTTGAATTTCTCTCAAAATGAAAATGAAAGGTAGGAAGACTGCACAAGMACAACCACACCTTGGTAAGCACTTGGGGAACATTTCAAAAGAAATAACATTTTGTGTGCAAGCACAATGCACATGCAGCAAGTTCCCAGGAATGGCTTGTGGAAACTAAAATGCATAGTAAAACTCACAACGTGGAGACCAAGCACACACATGATATGAAGAAGCTCTTTCTGGCATCCTCACCATATATACGCTCCCTGTTCTTATTCATACTCAAATTACTGATGAGAGTCCTAATAATTTCAGGAAGAAAGAGCCTCAAATATTTTGAGACTCCAAACAGAGGCTGAAATTTGGGGTTTGGTTATTAAACAAATAAGTTAGTCAGGAGATCTGAAAGGGAAGATGTAAACAATTCGCATTCTTAGTGAAACTGGAAGCCTTTCCATAATGTTTGCTTTTTTTTCTCATGGCTCATTTGAACTCACTGGAATCCCACCCAGTAAAATGCAAGTTCCCTAAATGAGTTTGGTATGTGTTAGACATGCAAGGATTTGGAGTGCTGAAGGCATGTGGTGCAAGACTCATCACTTAGTGTGTGTGTGTCTTTGTGTTCCAGCTCCTCGGTGTATGGCAGGAAAGTTTCCCGTAGTACCRAATTTGCTTTTCACCAACAGGGCCTATAAAGGTTTGCAAATGTAACAAACAGTTGCTTTCATATCGAATATGTTGGCTTGTACCCCGTGTAATCTGTGAAACACCACAGCACGGTGATTTCCCTCCAGTCCACACAGCACAACAATAAATCAGCTAAAATCCAATCCACCGTCTGCAAAGATGGAATGCGTTGTATTTTTTTTTTTTCAGAGGTGCAGGTTAGTCTCAAGTCTTGAACTGAATACACAGCAAAACTTATAAAAGTCTTCAGATATCCTTCTTAGTATTTCTACTGCTTTCATTGAGCTTTGTTTACCAGACTCTGACAGCTCTAAAGCAATGGTGATAGCACAGAAAAGAATGAAACCTCTGCTGTATCTTTTTGCTGCAACCTGTATTTGAAAGGTTTGTTAAATCTGAATTGCTTTAGAAGAACCTTTTTGTTTCTTTTACCTCTGAAAAGCATGGGAAAACTTGATGGTTTGTCATGATAGTATGTGTAGGTTAGACACCTCTATTTCAGTAATATCCAATGTTATTTCCTACTCAACCGAGAAAACAGAGGCAGAGGCTTCTGCATTGAGTGATTGACTCGATTTGAATTTCCAGAATTCTGACTTTTGTCTCATCCAAAAAGTGCTTCAGTTACCAGTCTCTCTAGTCCAAAAATTTTTAAAGCCAATTTACTGCTGTGTTTGAACAGACATACGGAAGTGCCAACTCAGAGTTATGACTTTGCTAAGAAGAAATACTGGCTAATCCCATTTATTTCAGCATGACTTTTTCTCTCACATACTAAATCTTGCTCTTAGTATCCCAGACAGGATCAGGATACCACAGAATCATAGAATAGCTGAGGTTGGAAAAGACCTCTGAGATCGCCAAGTCGCACCGATAACCCAGCACTGCCACGTTCACCACCAAACCACGTCCCCAAGGGCCACATCTACAGGTTTTTTGAACAATATCTGTGTTCAAGGTGTTTGTGAATGCTCCCAGAGCACTAGAAGAGGTACATTTCCCACTGCAGGAAGCTGCATGTGGTCCCAGGCTCTCACAGTCTGCTCTTCCTACATCCTTCCACTTGCTCAAATGCTTCCTCTAGGTGAGGGGAACGGTACATTTTTAGAGGTGATCCTCTTCTTTCAAAGGGAATGGCCCTCTGAGACCTCATAAGATTGCTGTTGAGATGCCTAATGGGAAGTGATTTGGTCTTGCCAATTACTTGCTTGGGTGTTTTGTTTTCAGCCGTCTGTCCCCAGTGTTCAACAGCCATCATCGTCGGGGCATTGTTTTTGCAGCTCCCTCAAGTTCCCTTTTAAGTGATGTCTAAACTTCAAACTGTTTTCCTTGCAGGCAGGTCTACAGAGATTTACTGGAATCATGGGAACCACAACTAGTCAGCAGGCGAGAGGAAAAGGCCCCATTATTGGCTCTGTCAGGAAAACTCTGCTGGTAATTAAACTCTGCTTAAGATTTATGAACCCAGTGCAGTGGGCTTGATTGAGCTGCTTATCAGTTAAGGGGAACCTCATTATTTCAATTTTGAAGTGAAATCTGTTTCAGAACAGAGACAACTCAGCAGGACCTTTTATTGAAATATTTGGTCTGCTTAATAACGGGTGGCTACTTGTTAATTATTGGGGTGGGGAAGGAGGGCTCATTACGGGGATGAGTAGTCACGTCATCCCAATATTTTTCACATCAATTCTTTGAAAAAGTCAAGTAAGACGTGAACAATAACAAGAAAGTTCATGCAAAGCTCTGAACTTTCAAGTGAATTAAGTATTTTTTCACTTCAGAGTAAGAACAATTTTTTTAAATTACAAAAGAATTAAAATTTCTGTTTCCTGTATAATCTGTAGAAGGACATTAACACTTCTAGCAGCTATACCAACAATAAAAATAAAGTAGCAATTGTTCACATTTGGAATCAATCTGTAAAAACCTAAAAACATTTCTCTGGTCACTTGTTAAGGCAAATACAAGTGAAAGATTAGCCAATTTGAAAACACAGTCAGATTTGGTTCACAAAAAGGAGAAAAGTGAACAACATTGGAGCAAATCCCTGGTGTTCCTTGAGAGCCTCGCTAAGGTTTTCAAGTCAAACTGAAAGAAATATTGGGATGGTTTCCTAACACTACTGGAACTGTGACGCCCCTTAGGTACTTGTTAAATTGGGTTATTTCTTTTCATCCTCTTGTAACTATATTATCTAGTGACCAGCCCTTGTATGAAACCAAGAGCAGAGTTATTTCTATTTAAAAATACAGACTGGTCCAACATCTTTTATTGTTTCTTAGTTGCATGTTCTTCCACATCACTGGAATGGATGGAATTGCTCAGTACAGTCAGGTGGTGATCATTTCATTGCTTGAAGAATCTCTTCCCCTCCACTCAGCCAATTGTTGTTCTTGCCATACTTGAGAATACCAGTTTTGTTCCTTTTCAGACTTTTTAAAAAGATGCTCTTCTCGAGTTTTCCAATTTTTCTCAGGAAGGTAACTCCACATCTTTGCTGCTACCAACTCTAATATCACAAGTCAAACACCACTTTATAAGTGCTCCAGCTTTTTTTTTTTTTCCTGTTTTTTGGATTTTTTTTTTTTTAAACAGGAATGAAGTGAAGTATAAACATTTCCTGCAAAAGTACATATAATAGGGGTTTGTTTGCCAAGTGGTTTTATTTTCCTCTTTGGCTGTGACTCTCAGAAAATGTTTAAACAGTAATGTAAAAATAAATGAATAGATTTTCTTCATTATTATTTTCTTTTCCTGCAAGAATGTGTGCCTCAGGGACACAGGGGTACAGAACAGATTAATAGGGAAATTTTAGTGGGAGCCCCTTGTTAAATATTGGCAGTAACATCACTGTACTGGCGAAAAATGAAAGTTGGTGCCCGTGGAGCTATGCCTGATAACTGATTGCAAGACGCCTTCAAGGCTGCAATTTATCTTCAAGAAACGCAACAATTAGATCTGTGTAAGCTTGGGCTGTCTGTCTTCAGAAAAGAGGCAGATACGATTTCATTATCCAGTTCCTGTGAGGTCATTAGCGAACCTGGAAATCTATTCAGCCTGTCTGTGTTAACTTGGCTTCCAAGAACGAGAAGGAAGAATAAATCTATTCCTAACAGCGTCAGAGAAGAACTGAAGCCCTGCTGTTTATTTGAACGCTGTTGGGAAGGAAAAAGGAAAGTTCCTTGGTGCTGCCATGGCACCATGAATGTCAGCAAGGTGCCTACCAGGGTGCTGTGCTGCCCACACCTTTGCACTGGGGCCTTCTGCCCTCCTAAATCTGAACTCCTCTCCTACTCACAAAAATAACTTGCAGGATCTTGCAAGTTCAGTGATATTAACACATACCTCTTAACTCCTGGGCACCATCAACACCTACACTGGCCAGGTATTTCTAAAGTATAAATGAGCACTTACCCAACGTTTTCCAAATATCTTTTTTTTTTTTTTTTTCAGTAAGAAAAGCTTTTACTGAGAGAAAACTCTTCCCATGGGGGAAATGGTATAAAAACACACTGTTTTGGGGGGTTTTAAGTATACATTTACATGTAAAAGGTTATCATCTATCACCATCTCAAAGTGTTAGCTCCTGTTTCAATGAAACAAGGTGTTACATAAGGCTTAAATCACTTCAGCAGCCACAGAGAGGAAAATAAATAGGTGTATATTTGAYCTATCCAAACTACTTCTCATTTATTACACATAGGCAGCACCTAACACCTTCACCCAGCCACAGAGCAGCCAAGGAATGATCCTTGTGGGTCCCTTCCAACTCAGGTTATTCTCTGATTCCCAGGAGCACAGACCGGGAGACGCAGAGCTGAAGCTTCAGGTCACAGTTCCTATCTGTAAATGACAGGTATTGCCCAGAAAAATTGTGGATGCCCTATCCCTGGAAGTGTTCAAGGCCAGGCTGGATGGGGCACTGAGCAACCTGGTCTAGTGGAAGTTGTCCCTGGCATGGCAGAGGGGTTGGAATGAGATGATCTTTAAGGTCCCTTCCAACCCAAACCGCTCTGTGATTCCGCGGTTTTATGGATCACACAATTGCTAAACAAGTTGTCTTTTTGTATTACACTACTACAAGGGATTGGAGGAGTCTTTTGCCATACCCAGGAATACCTGTTAGGAGTTGGTAACAGGAGGTAGCAGCATAATTAGGGGCTGAAACATCTCGGGAGGAATTCACGATGTGTTTACAGGAGCACCTGTATATCCGGCTAACCCAATCCAGCCTTCCTGCTTTCCATTTTAAAGTGGCAACAGAGAAACAAACGTGTTTTCGTTGAAGGTGCCAGGAGAGGAAATAAGAGGGAGAACTGCAGAGTGAGATCCAAAGCAAGAACAGGAAGATCAGAGCAATAATAATGGAAAAGCACTTAAAAAAATATGAACGGGAAAGAAGGAGGAAAGCAGAAGAATCGCATTGGGGTTATCATAGCAGGATTTGGAGTTCTGTCCTTTCTGTGTTTTTCCTGGAGGCTGTGCAGACAGTGAATAGGTAAGCAGAGCATTAATTCAGTCTAAAAAATCCATTTGTCAACTGCGAGCTGTAGGAATCTCTTCTATTGTTTTTTCAGCTTGAATTCTCAGAAGTGTTAAAAGTTACTTTTGAAGTACCTCTCAAATCTTTCCTTTTCCCTCCTCTTTACCTATATGCTCCTAAATATTTCCTGTATATACATTTATTTGTATCTATACAAATGGAAATGATAGCCCTGAATGCAATTAGGTATTAATTACACTGCTAAGGGGAAATGTTTCCTTTCATCATGCCCTTCTCCGTTCAAGTCCTGTGCGGGCTCTTCTTGCCAGCTGCATCCCAAATGGAAACAGCCAGAGGAGCCATTTACGTGTCCTTATGAGGTTGTGAAATAAGCCTGCCAAGTGCCTTGTTCTCTAAAAAAGTCACTGCCTTGTCACTGCTTAGGGCAGTGCTGATGGCTAAGTGGGTTTGGGCATGCCATTGGAAGCAGCTCAGGAATGAGCAGAGGATGTGCAGAGGACAGTGTTTGCTCAGATTCCCTGTTCCCTGGTTTTGATTAGGCAGCACAGGCTGGAACCCACTGACATTGCCTGTCTCCTGCCTAGGAGCTTGCTCGTGTGTGGATGGCTGTGCCAGTTTTCCAGCCTCCCTTCTGGACACTTATTTAAATCAGATGTCTGTGCTGTAGATCCCACAGCTTGCCTCCGCAGGGGGAGGGGTAAACAAACAGCACAGAGCCACTCACGTGTGGATACCAGCCTCGAAAGGGCAGGAGTAGAGAAGGAAGCGGGASACGGCAGGAGCAAGGATTTTTATGCTCAAATTGGAGAGGACCTGGGTGTGAAATCCCATGGGAGCAGCTGAGGGGGCTTGTGCCCCGGAAAGGTTGTCCCCTTTCCCCACACGGGGTGTGTCAGGGCCATCCTTTAGGATCAGGGATATGCTCTGGGCCTCAGTGAGAACAGACAAGGGTGGCCCACGGAAACTTTCTTGACAAACCCTCGCGTTTCCTTTACGCACACAAACTCCTTCTGTGAGGGAAACGTGCAGCACTGGTGGCAGCAGCCAGAAGGGAGCCGATGAAGGCACAGAACAGCACTGTTGGTCTGTGTCAAAGAGCTCTCTGCATCCACCCAGCTGCTGGAGCAGACAGTAACCACACATGGGCTGGAACACCGCATTTCTGCACTAACCAGCACATTTTGTGTTATGACTGGCCACCGAACAACAAAGCCATCCAACTCGACGTTTCCCTTCATCATCACAAGTGCTTACTTTGTATTAAAATGAGATGCCTGCAGGACTAGATCATAGCGGAGAAGTGATAAATCTTGTCAGAAATCCTGCTTGCCCTGGCAGGATGCAGGCTCCGTGGTTTTGGCTGTGTCGCGTCCGTGTCCTTCGCTACACCGAGGGCATCGCACGTGCCTATTTAAGGTTCGGCTTTGGCTCTCTCCCAGCTGCCTTGGAACATGTTTAATTTTCTCTTCAGAGATCAAAAAGTGTGCCCTGCTTCATCTTTCCAGGGGCAAACTGGGGGCCAAAGGAGGTTCTATAGCAAGATGGTCTAATCCTCTGTTTTTGTCAGCTGTGAGTGGTTTTGAGAGGCTGGTGCTGAACTCAGAGGACATGGTGGGCACATGTCCCTCGGTGTCCTGAGGTCYTGCCTGCTGCTAGAGGTCTAGCCCCAGCTCTGCACCTCCCACCTGCATGCCTGGGTTTCCCTCCCAGGGAAACAAGGCACAGRCAAAGAAGAAATATTTGTGAGCAAATCTCATCCTGATGTAGGTTTGGAGCCCAGCTGGGCTTAGTGGGATTGCTTCTAGCCTGTGTGTTTTTGACATGGCCAGTGTATGAAGCTTGCCACCAGAGACAGTCTCTTAAGTGCCAGAATTGTTTCTGGGAAAATAAACTGTGTGGTACTCTGGATGTTTTCTAGTTTTTATCTTTTGTAGCAAAACGCTTTTTGGAGGCTTGTGTCTTCTTGATATTTTATYAGGGGATTTCATACTGTCCTTGGAGTTATTTTGGTTTACAGGGTAGAGAACAATGGGGGAATGATAATATCAATTGCTTCCTCATATTGTTTTTATTTATTTTTTTTCCTCCTATGTTTTGGGAAATAGTTGGGTTTTACATGAGGCAGCACACTGAATAGTCATCTCTTGTCCTGGGTCAGTTCATGCYAGACAAATCACTCTGGGAAACAATTCTCTTCTGACCTTCATTTTTATGGATACTTGTATTAGTTGCTCATGTGGATTATGTGGAGCAGTTTTGTAAACATATTTTTGCCCTGTGCTTTTCATCACATATTTTGTGAAGTGCAGTAAAAGGGCAGCATATCTTTGTAGAGTTTGGGGGTTTTTTTGCAYGATGAACTGGTAATGAATCTGCAAGATTCATTGGATTAAGGCTTGATGTGAATGTACCACAGATTGCAATATAGGCTTTATTCAAATTACATAATTTTCCCCAGATTTTATTTTGTTACTCACAGTACTTAACTGAGACTATTCAGTAAATAGGAATGATAATTCCACAGCATTTCTTAAAATTAGTTGCATTTCATTTATTGGTAAGAAATGCTGGCCACCAAATTCCAGATGTCAAACGGTACAAGAATAAAGAGAGTTCCAAAATCATCCCTCCAGGGACTGCACTTTTCTTCCAGAGGAATAGCTATTCACTCATCTCAGACAGCATGAGAAGGTGCACACCAAAAAGTGAGAAGGACTTCTGATCACATCCAYTTGTACCAGCTTCTCGTTCCTTTTGTTTTATTTTCGTTTGGTTTTGCCAGTTTTTTTAAGTAAGACGACAAAAAAAAATTCCTTCACTGCTTTTTGAAAGTTTGCAAAACTATTGCACAAACACTGTTTGTTCATCCAGCTCAGCCATGGTTCAATGGGTCTTTTCTGGTCTTAGGGAAACAGCATGAGCAGATGTTTTTCATCACTGCTCCAGTACCAGGAATGTGACCAGGAAAGAAGGTGATGTGGCCAGAGAATTCCTGCTCCTCGGTCAGCCTGGGTGCTGCAGTGGCTCAGAGAGTTCCCTGGCAATACACAAAGGACTACTGGACTGGCACCAGAATTACAGAGAAATTTAGGTGCCTTATCCTAACTTTGCACACCATCTCTCTCACTGGTCTGTGAGCACAAACACCAGAACAAACAGTGTGGGCCATTGTGTTAGGAAAGTCAATCTCCTAGCAGGGATGTCCCTGGTTAGTCATTTTGTGGTTTGATAACAATTTTCTCCACTAATCCGTCTTCCCTAAATAAACTGAACTGCTTTGTTGTTTGGATTGAGATAGCCCAGACTGGCTGTGAGTAATTTATTTTTTCAATTAAGACATCTTTATGATTTTTTGCATTTGTGGACTGGGATATGAAGGCAACTTCCCAGAAAACCTTTGAGATCCTGGGGGGAGGAGCGGGTGGGGGCAAGGGAGAGAAAGAGATTGTTTCCTCCAGCATGTTGCTTTTGTTGTTATAGATACAAACCAAACCCAAAATAACCTTTCTGAGTGGTTTTTTATTTTGTTTTCTTGTTGGATTTTGTTGTTTGTTTGCTTGTAGGATGCCATCTACAAGGTGTGTTGCAGAGATTCTCTTCGGCATCAAATGTCCTTTTATCACTTTTCCAGCAGCAGTCAGGCCTGTCTGATTAGAGAATCTGCAKATAACATATACCTTCGGTGTGCAGCTCTGATAGAATCACATGGCACAGGACATTCCTCTTCCAAAATCCTGCTTCTTCATGCACACCTGTGCTGTGGACTGTCACAGCCTTTGCTGCTGCTGTCCAACCAGCCACATCACTGTTCCTTGCCTTAAAATGAAAGCAAGGAGCAGACTGTGTTCTGTATGTCCATATTTTAAAGTCAAATCAGGCAAAATTGGCTCAAGAAACAGACAAAAGGACAGGAACCAGRATGGGCATGTGTTTAAGGTATCAGGCTGGGGCTTGGCAGATCTGGTTTCAGTTTCCAAACCTGTCAAGGAGTTTTTGTACCATCTCCAACAAGCTGCTAAATCTTTTGGGCATCAGTTTTCCGGCTGTAAAGCAGGGGATGATATCATCTGGCCTTGAAGAGTAATTGTGGGGATGAAGCTGTTTGCTGGSGCTCCACAGTAAGATGGCAAGGGCTATTGCTTGCAGCCTGATCTCACAGAAATGATCTCATTGCTTAGGGGTTTTAAGGTTCCAAATCTGCCAAGTGGGAACAATAACTTTGCTACCTCTTCAGGTCTGTTATGAAACTTACTTCAGGAATATTCGAAAAAAAAAAAAAACCACACTTTCCTTTACATTCTACCTCCTCTCCAGGGACTCCACAGCAAACCAGCAGCTCCCTCAAAGTCACCAGAGAGTTTTATGCTGAAGGGGCTTGGCTCAGATATCTAAGCCAGTTCAGGCTTTCCAATGTAAACCCTCAAAGAAGGGATCATTTAATGATTACCATCTTCATTTAGATTCCTCTTAGTCTTTTGCCTTGTGCGTTGTAGCTCTGGCTCGTAAGTTCCCCGAGCAATTTTCTCATGTTGAATTTGTTATTCCAAGAGCAGGAGAACTGGATTCRTTGGTTAAACTCCTGTACAGCAGGAAGAACGATGCCAACAACAACTGATTGTCAGTGCTTTTCTCTTCAAGACTGCACTGTGTCTTTGCTGTCATTTGAGCACTAAATCACTTTAAAAAAAAAGGAACAGAAAAACAGTTCCCAATTAAAAGAAGTAATAAATAAAAAAGATGATGATACCTCTCTCATTTTCTTCAAGCTAGAAGCTTGGAAATTAAGAGGGTCCRATAAGTTTGAAAGATGCAAGCAGATGTCTGATGTTCACTACAGGAGTATTTCCTTTCCCAATATAAATTATACGTGTGTTTATCCACCCTTCCTCTTTCTTGTCAAGCTGCATTTTGTCACATCTTTTGGATCTTCCCAAAACCTTAAGCCAAATCACAGTGATTGGAGTGGGATTTGYATTTTGAGGCAAGCTAGGAATCCTCACTTCAAAGTCTCCTGAAATTCTGAAGGCAGTTGTGCCATTACTGCTGGCAATATGCAAATACAGCTTTGATGGAAAACTACCCCTCTACAGAGAAGATGTCATTTTTTTACAAAAAGATCTGTGGATTTGATGGGTTTGYTTTTGTGATCAGAATGTGCACACTGCACACTTGAAAGAGACAGACATGTTGCACTATGACTACCCAAAACTTTTAGGAGCTGTCCTGGTAGCAACACACACATGCACGCTATGTTTTTATTAATGTTATTTATTAATCACTGYTTAGAAATTACCTATGCTAAGTTCAGGTGTAAAAATGGTGTGTCTTGAGCCTCCACATCCCTGTGCAGTGCTCAGTTGTGCTGTATCAACCCTTTCCTTCTCAGCAAAATTCCTACAGAGGGAAATCATGTTATTCCAGAATGAGGGAGGGTTAAAAGAACACACATTTCTTTCCATTTTTTTTTCATATTTTCTAAGCTTTCTATTATATTGGCACCTCTTTTCCTGTGTGTTTCAGTTTTTCCAATAAATAAAGATCTGTCTATTGCTGTTATTAATCTGGTTCATATGAGGGGGTCTCCTAAACATGTTATTACTCTGCAGGGAAAGAGAGAACAAATTTCTTAGAGATTTTTGGAATGTGAGGATGTCAGCCAAGTCTCAGGGAATTTGCTGGGGGTTTACAGCAGCTCTAACTGTGTTTTCTGGTATGATCTGTTTTTGAGGGGTTTCCCTTCTAGTTGCCTAAGGAGTTGTTCGTGAATCAGGCTCTTCTTCAGGGCACATCAGGAAAACAGAAGGAATTAGCACTCCTCAGCCCTATCTCGAGACTAAACAAATTGGCACAAAGGTAACAAGGGGAGTCCAGCGTRACAAAGAAATGCCAGTGGTGCACGTGCTCACAATTCTTCAAGAAAAAACTACTGCAGAAAAAACTTCAGTCTCAAAAGCAAGTTGTGGAAATCTTTCATGTCTTTGAGAGAAGTAGAAGCAGACAGATAACAAGACTGAAATCTGATTTTGTTTAACACGAGCYGAGTAAGACAGTAACACTTTGTTGTCCAACCATATTAGAAAGGAGGGGATATGGAAAAGGGAATCCCCCCAAACTAGTTTTGGGTTTTTTTGTTGTTTTTTTAAAGACCATAACTATTTGGTTGAGCTGAATGTTTTTCAGAGCTAGGTTTCTCTGGGAAATTGACACTTCAAATTTTAGAAATTGTCTAAGATTCTCCTCTTTTYAAACAAAAATATTTACCTCAGCTGGTAAGTTAAATTCAAGTACAGAAATAACCAGGCTTAAAAGTCAGCAAAGGTGTAGAAGTTGCTGAGGTTTCCKTTGCACTTCTTTTAAAAATGAGAGCTAATTAGTGAAATTGCACACGATYGCTGAGAAGGGAAAAATATATTTGTAAAAAAATCTGCCTTCAATTTTTTTTTTWAAATATGAAAACAGATATGGAGCTGTCTCAGGTTTTAAAAAAATGCTGACCAACTTAATTATTTTCTGCTATAGAAAAAGCAATGAGGAAGGTTGTATTTGCAGCCCACGTGAGAAAAAGACACAACATACTGTGATTTCTGTCACAGATGCACATGGTTTTGGCAGACAAATGGTCACGTATTATACAAATCTCTCTGGCAAATCATGAGAAGACAGAAACTCCTTGCACTGCATCCGCATTAAATTATTTCAGTTCTGGTTTACATGCCAGAAAGTTTACACTGCATATAGATATTATTCCTTCTCTGTGTACTTCTGACCTYGCCACGCTGAAGAGCCAGAAAATCTCTTCCCTTTCCAGAATATAGCAATAATTCAGGATGGAGCAGAAGGAGCTGTTTTAAAAGGCTGGTCTGCATTATCCCTTATCCAAAGCTGACCTCACCTAGACTGGTCGGTACGTGGGATCTTAGCTATTCCTTCAAATATGAATTTGTATTCCAGAGGTGTTAAGACCTAATTTTGCTTAGACCTTTGGCCTACACTGAGCAGGGCTGATGACCCCTTGTCCCACCCCAGTCAGGAGACAGAAAAGGCCTGGTGGATCCACCTTTCCACAGGAGATGAGAAATATCCAAGGTCCTACAGCATTGTCATTGCCCCCAGCAATGGGTCATGCTGCAACAAAAATCCAGTGCCCTTGCTTGATACCTCTCTCTAAGGCTGAAAACCCAAACCAGCCCTTTCTACAAATGCTTTGGTTTTTTTCCTCAGAAAATGTTGTATTTCAATCCTTTCTAACCCTGCTGCTATCACAGAATGACAGAATTTTGGCCTAGTTTTAGTTCTACTAGTGTTAATCAAAGGGGTGTCTCTCCCTCTTTTTTCTTCTTAAAATATATTTTCCTTGTAAGAACTAACACTCTGCTTTATCCTGAATAAATCCTGTTGAAAATAATGCAGTATGAAGTATTTCAATATATCTTTTGTAGTAGTCAATTTAACCATAATGCCTCAGTCTTTGGTATATAAACAAGTAATACAGAAACAGATCTTTAAACAGCTTCTGAAGAATTTTGCTGCRTTTTACTAACCCCTTCTCAAGGCCAGTATTGCAACTTAGAAGAATAATATTGCCCTTACTTTTAAATAATTTTCACAAGACAAACAGCAACTTCTCTCTGTCCTGTTGTCACTTACATGAATGCAGCCTTCTTCCTCAATTTTTTGTCTATTCCCAGGAGAAATGAACTCTTATCTCCCTTCTTTTAGAAGCCCTGCTAGTACTGAGTGCCTGGTTTAATCGTGTTCTGATCAYAGGAGTTGCTTCTTGTTGTATTGGAAAGCTGGCAGGTAATAATTTAATGGATTACACTTCCCCGAGGTTGCCTTTGAGATATCACAGTTATCCACAGCATAATATTAATGCTAAAGTCAAAACAACATAATTTCCAAAGGTCTCTCCCTATTCTCGTTGGGGAGGCACTATCCAAATAAGGGA
Organism: Amblyornis subalaris; assembly: GCA_018881555.1. NCBI lineage: Eukaryota > Metazoa > Chordata > Aves > Passeriformes > Ptilonorhynchidae > Amblyornis > Amblyornis subalaris. The sequence continues at coordinate 2,202,081 of JACAXG010000007.1, forward strand.
TTTTATGACTTTAGGTGGATTTAGAAACTTTAAACTAATAAAYGGATCAAATCCCCTTACAAAATATCTCCTCCAAATTCCATTGAAGTTAACCAGGAAAAAAAAATTCCCATGTGACTCCTGAGGGATAGCAGTTGTTAGCATTCACAAGCAATACTAGCTAGATATTAGGTTTAATGTCATGCCTGCTGGCTTTTAACCATCACTCCAAAAGCCCTGTGAAAAGCTTGATGGCTTTTCTTAACAAGGCCCTGCTTTCCCTCCGCCATTCCCTCTGAATTCCAGTCCTGCATTGCCACAGATGTCAGGGCAAAATCCTTTCCCCTTCAAATTACTATGATTACAGGCTGAAATCTCTATCTCCTCATTTATCTCCACAGATTATCTGTGCTAGATAATGCTCGAGTGAAACAGTCTAATGATCAGCTGATCAGTTTCTAAAGTCAGATTCATTTTTAGAAAAAAAAAAGATAGAGCAATTATGAATTGGAAGGGGCACATTCGAGCATTCACTCACATGGAGTGCTCAGAATTTCTTAAAATGAGAGTGAGTTTGGACATGGAAAGATGGAACACATGGTCAGCAGCTGGAATTTATGAAGACCTCTATTTAATAAAACAGTAGTAACCACTTTGTGCTGCTGCTGCATTCTTTTCTTGGCGGCAAAATGGTGGCAACACCAGGAAAAAAAAGAGCTGTGGTTTTCGGTAGAAAAAGCATTTCCCAGAGGCTGAGGGGGTGGAGAGAACGATGTTGTAGCAAAAGTCTGATTTCCTGATAATGTTCCATGAGTTGCTGGGTGGTTTTGGGTTGGGTTTGTTTTTTTTTCCTTTGTTTGGCTTTTTTAAAAAATCTTTTGGGTCATACCTACTGTCCTCACTTGTGGCTGCTTTTACTCACCTTCCTCTGAGGTTTGTATGGACAAAGCCACAACTGACTCAGTTTAGGGTTGGTTTTAGTCCTGTTTAGGACAGAAGGTTGGACTAGATGGTGGCCTGCAGTTCTTTCCAACCAGTATCTGTATGATTCATTAATTTGGTGCTGAATTTGAAAATTTGTATCACGTAATAAGAAACTTCTCAATGCAAAAATGGCAATTGGACCTTCTGCCACAGAAAAAAAMCCCAAACCCTACATATTCCCTGTTTCAAGTAAAACTAGCTAACCAGTGTGTATTTTCCCAGATGTTGGGACTTCCTTCACAAACACTGGCTTTCTCAATTCATTTCTTCGTGGGAAACCATTTGTTTCAAATTCTACTCCAGCTTGCACCCAATACCAACCAAAAATATCCATTTGGAGCTCGAGAKCACTTGAAAAATGAAGTTAGCAATGCCAGCTCTGTTGTGTGCAACAGGCATGCGTAAACTGTTTGAGAGACATTTGTCATTCTTCCAGTATTGGCCTCGTACTAAAGACCCAATAAACTTTTAAAATAATACAGTCATGTGGGCTGGGTTGTTCAGGGAGGCATTTTCTGACTGTGGCAGCAGAGAGGCAGAGAAGGTCACTTCTCAAGCCTCACACAGGGATTCCTGTCTGAATACTTTCAATAATTCATGTTTGAAACAACACAAAAATTTATATTGGAACCCGACAGAGAAGGCAATATTGAAAAATCCCTAATTACCTAATCCCAATATTATTTTCAGCATACCACATTTGCTCTGTCTTCGTGGTCATGTACAACAGAACAAACATTGTATACATTTATAAACAGTAAAGGGAAGATATAATGCCAGGTTCTCAAGACAGAAACATGAAAAACAGTGTGAGAGATCCAGTAAGAAAAATAATAAAAACTACTGGAGAGGGGAGTAATAGTATAGAGCCAACAGTAGTCAATCTGAGAACACCTTTGGAAATTAAAGAAAAGATATAAGGGTAGGTTTTAAAAGTTAGAAGGGAATAAGTAAAACCAGTTTTTTAGGGGGATTGTAGTGCCCCCCGCAGTTAAAAACACTGTCACCTGCCAATTCCAGAAGTGATAGCAGATCCTTGAAAGGGCAGGTATTGTGTTACTCCGTGTCTAAAACCCAGCCAGGCCCAACACCTTCGAGGCTTTCAAAACTAATAATCCCAATTGAAAGCCAAGCAGCCACATTCTAGCAGGCTGATGGAAAGAACAGAAGGGGAGTTCAGTGTGGTTACRGCAGCTCAGAGCAGTCCTCGCACACGCTGATTGCGTTCTGGGCGAGACCCAATCACTGACATACCCCCATCAAAGATCTGGAAAGAGGAAAAATTCTCTCTAACAGTACACTCGCAATAAAAAACGCCAAGAGAAACAGTGGCAACCAACAAACTTTCCTCAGTGTGTTTCTTAAATAGTGTGTGGGGGCTATTGCTGATGTATTTTTCATCTCTCCTGTTTTGACTGGGAGGTTCTGGTTTGTTGCTGTTTTTAGCAAAGGAGTTACAAATTTGCCTACCAGTGATGTAGACTGTGCCAGCTGTTTGGTTGCTGTTGGTGAGAACTGATTATTGACATGAAGTGGTATTTTTAATCCGTACCAACCAGGAATTCTGCTGGGAACAGCTTTCACCGGAGAAACCTCAATTGTGATTCAAATACATAGGGCAATTTACAGTTAAGTTGGTTGTCTAGAGTTGTGGAAATAATGAAAAAATAGTTGCACTATTTACTCAACATTTCACTTATGCTCGTTTTCCTTTTCATGTCTGTTTTCCATTCATACACTAAAGAAAAAAATTTAGAGACAGAAATGATCACAGAAAMAATTTTGCCAAATAGTGATGAATTCATACAAGACATGAGTTGCACATTTGTGAACTAGTGTTCWCAACGAATCTGTCATTTGCAGAGTAGATCCACATTGCAGTGACTTCCACTAATGCAGACAGCCAAGAGAGATTAAAACTAGCTCATTTTGGAGCACACTAATTTACCTGTTTCTGGGCTATTTAGTAGAAATAAACTTCACATCCCTGGAAGTGCTCAAGGYCAAGTTGGATGCGGCTCTGAGCAACCTGGTCTAGTGGAAGGTGTCCCTGCCCTTGGCAGGGGGTTGGAACAAGGTGGTCTTTAAGGCCCCCTCCAACCCCAGCCATTCCATGATTCTGTGATGTACCAGAGCTGATCTGTATCCTATGCAYATTTCAATAAAAACAGATACGGATGTATGCAGAGTGTAAGTTGCGTGTATTCCTATAAATCTATGGATCCTCTGCAAGGAAATGCGACTGTTTCACAAAGATGAAAGCCAGCAGAAGCACGAGTGCCTGTGATAGTTATGTTTGCCAGGCCCATGAACTGTTTGACATTTCTCCGATGAAAAATGGTAACCACAGACACCACACCAACAGGGCACAGCATTAGAGGCCACCACCAAGTCAATTGTCCAATGTGCATTGCTTCTCTTCAGTAATATGTCACAGCTTGTGCATTCTGTTTAAGATTTAGCTGGTGAGTTAAATGGAAATGGTATTAATTATATGCTAGAACTATGTCAAGCTTCAAAACAGCTGCAGGCTTTTAGTCCAAGAGTAAAAAACCATAAAAGCATTCTAAGATATTTTTTCTTTTTCAAAGGGACAGGGTTAAGATATGACCACAAAACCTTTCATTATCTCATGAGGAAAGCTTCCATTGAGTCCATCTTCATCCCTTTTTTCACCTCCCATGGGTCTCAATTTCCCCCTTCAGAAGACAAAACTCCAGAAGAAAAGGAGTGAATTTGGGTCCAGGTTCTTTTCCCTGCCTGCCCTTGGCTTTATTTTCATATAAAAACTGATTAAAGCTGCCAAATTTCTTATTCTTTTCTTAATTCTGCCTGTGTGCTGCTACATGAGCTTCATCTGCTGGTAAAGTTGGCTGGAGCATGTGTGCATACCCTGACTAAAATGGACTCTATGGTCACTCTGTGTTTAGGTTTTTTTGTTCACTCTGGGGTTATCCTTAGGATATAATGAGGCTCTTGAGGCCGCTGGCACTGGCAGAACACTGTTTTTCTAATAATCTTTCAATAGGGAAGGAAAGGGTTGACAGCCAGGGACACAACCACAAAGACACCGAATTTGAGGAATGGAAAGAGCTTTTTTCTCCCCTTCCCTTCCCTTCCCTTCCCTTCCCTTTTTTTTTTTTTTTTTTTTTTTATTTCACTGGTGGGCTTCTTTCCTAAGCCAAGGCACATATTTTGATGATGACTGCGTGATAATGAAAAACTTGTAACTATTTTACAGGCAACTGCATTGCTTCAGAACAACACACTGGGTTTCTTGTCTGCTATTTTATTTTATGAATTCAGTGATATTTGGTCCAGCATTCAGGTATCACCCAGAGTTTAGTTCTGTCCTGACACTGTTTTGAGGAGACTCCTGTTATCACTTGGCTTTTTACAAAGCTCGCAGCCTGTTGTCGCTAAATGAGGCGTCATTAAAGGAGGAGTTAGGCACTCACTGGGAGGGGTAGGGATCTGAATGAGCCACCAACCCAAGGAAGGTGGCAAACACGAACCCAATGCAAGATCTCAGCCACCATCTAATCCCATTTGGCATGTTTGATGGGGAGGCTTCTGCAGTGATAACCACATATTAAATCACCACGTTTCTCTCYCAGTGACTACTGGTGGTTTTTACTCTGCCTTCCACCCTCATTCTCTACTCTGAGAAGCCTGAAATGTCAGCTCTGTGGGTGCCTGGCATTTCTGATGGGACACAAAGACACTTTTGTGAGTGTTCACTCCAAGCAAACACAAACAGCATGGTCAGTCACACGGGCAACATCTGCTACAGATAACACATGCAAGTGTACAGATGAATTTGCTGAAATATGAATCTATATTTTATATTTTACATCAGGCAGGGGGCATGGTTTGGTTCAATTATCTGTAAAGATACATTAGTTTAAATTTTTTTAAATGTTGGGAGCATTTTAGCCTAATTTCTTCATAAAAATTGTATAAAATCCACATATCTTGGCCACATGCTTGTTAAACCTCTTTGTGTGATGTTTCTTCAAGATAATATTAGTGTTTCCTTCTCTTGGAGCATTTCAGTACTGTCCCTTATGCAATTCACTTTTTATCATTTCATGAAAAAAACTCTACCAGCTTTGCTGCATCTATGGTCAAGTCTCTCAAGGTTTCCACCAAAAATAATTCAAAGATCACTTCTGTTGCCTGGAGGAATTACTGGTTTCAAATAATTTGATAACAATCCATCAGCTGAATCAAGCTCATTCAGAAGATGCTAAAATTCAGGAGGTTTTAGCTTCTATTAAGGGTAAACTGTGAGTGGGAAAAAAAGTAAGTTCTCTGTTATTTCCTTTATCTCATAAATTTAACTTGTAGTTAACAGGAAGATATACTAGAATTAGTGTGTAATTAGGATCTGTTTTTGAGGAAGAAGGAAAATTATTTTGCCCATGGAATCAACCTGGAGTGTTGAATCTCAGTGCTACCTCCTAAGGGAAAGTTCAAAACCAATCACACCTTTCCACAGAACATCACCTAGCACAAAATCTTTTCTTCTACATGGCAACTTGGGAAAAGTTCTGTCCTCTTTGTAGCCACTACATTAGGGTTGTCTAGCTTCCAGTGAAAACGATGGAATTTTCTAGCCATTCCTAGGAAAGAAAGTTTTTAACCACAAAAAATGTACATATGAAAAATGTAACTTGTATCTGCAAAGCAACGCTGAAATATGCTCCCTTCTGTGATACCGAGCTGGTGTGGAATTCTTGGGAAGTAAATTCAAGTGGTGTCCTTTCTCACTGCATGGAATTGATTTACTAGGATGAACTGCTAAGGACTCATTTAAAACCAAATGATTATTCCATTTTCCTTGCACATCTCACAAATTATCAGCATCTGCAGATAAACACAGGTATCAAGCCTTGTATTCCCATGTATTCGAAGTTAAAAACACTTCTAAGTAAACCACAATGATTTAATACTCTCTGTGCATTTAATAACTCAAATTATCATGCAGATTTAAAGCCAGAAATCCTGGAAAGTATGTGTATGTATTTCCATTATACTTCTCTGATCTGCTCTTTCTCATTGAAGAACTCCCAGGGGTGATGACTTCTATTCTCTTACTCTAATTCATAGATATGGTTTGAAGTTGACAGATATACAGCTTTTGATCATGGATTGGAGATTAAAAAAAGGAGAGACTAAAATGAAAGGGTACTTTTCTCCATGGAGGATAAAATGTCATTTGAGGCTTTAACTGATGGTAATTATAACATGATGTAGTTATGATACCAAATAAAATGTTTTTAATGGCCTTAACATAGTACTAGTTTTTTCTTTTTTCTTTTTCCTAAATGTATTTTGTCTGTTTCCAAAGCTTCTCAAGGTATTTTTTTTTTTTTTTTACGCTTTTGGACCATGAATTGATGACTGTGTACCATTCTTACAGAAGTTTACAGCACACAGAAGCTTTGACAAAGAGCCATATGGGATGAATAGTTGAGATTCTTTGTTGTTGGGGTTTATTTTCCCCTGTTCTTAGTTTTTTTTTCTTTATTCCTTCTTTAGAATAAAAGAAGCAGAGATTAGCTTGTGAAGCTGAGCTGGAGAGATTAAAAAAGAAGAATTTAAACCTAATGAGATACACTTCAGCAGATTTCAGTGATACAAATGGCCTCTGACTTTGAGACTTTCTACCAGGACAGAGAGATCCGTATTTCATTTTTTCTTTGGAAGATGGTGCATTAAAAAAACAACTGAACCAATTTAAAGAGRGCCAAGGATTCTGGAACATGCCATCTGATACATAAAAGGGGGATTTGGGGGTTTGGTTTTTTTGTGTTTGTATTTGGGGGGTTTTTTGTTTGTTTTCTTTTGCTACGTAGGGATGAACAAAAACCATAAGCTGTTTATCCTGTCTTCAGCTCTTGAATCTTCTGTTCAAAAGAAACAAGACTCAGATTAAATTACTGCCTGATCTGGATTCCAAATTCAAATCCAGCCAAAAAAAATGCTATCAACTCCAGGTTACTTCACTGCTATTAGGCTGCTACTTTACAACATATATATTGTTTAGTCAATCTTTTTTAGGTGTGTGGCAGAAATCAACTGATTTGAGCCAGCAGTGCCCTTGTGGCCAGCAAGGTCAGTGGTATCCTGGGGTTCCTTCCAACCCCAACTGAGCCCCCATGCTACCCCTTGGTACTTTATATTCTCTCCCTTGTGCAAAACTTTGTTCATCTCCTCTGGAGGAGGGAAAGAAAATAAAATTCTCGTGATTTCATGCTTCAAASATGTTTTGATCTCAGTGATTTTGATGTCTGCTAGAAATTTGTGCCTTTTGAGTACAACCACCAATAGTTATGCTTTACTATTTTTCCATGACTACACAGATCAGAAAGGAAAGGGAATAAAGGGGAGAAAGAGTCAGCTGTCTGTGGCTCCTATTTCATTCCCTTTTATTTTGTGATACTTGAGCAAGTAGGAATCGGGATAGACATACTTGGGGTGAAATTTGTGKGGGAGAAACTGAGCTTTGATTGATATCATATAAAATAATGGCTTAAATATCTCTCTCTTCAAGCAGAATAGTTTTAATTTTGGTAAGGTGATGCTCAGGAATTAAAACCTACACCAGTGAACTGTTGGTTGGAGTAAAAGAATTTATTATTCCTRTGGATGAAAAGAAAAAAGCAGACATTCTTTAAAATTTCCATAGTGTGACCTAACAGCAAATCAGATTCTAGAGACAGAGGAGCAACAAAAGAAGGAGCAAAAAGCATAGATCTAGAGCTTGTTTGGAAGCCACCTCTCTGGAAAAGCTGATTTTTTTAGAGGTTGTCAAATGCTCAGAGACATCATTTATGCTTTTTTTCTTTTCTGAAAGGAAAATGTGAGGAAATAATTATTTTTTAAATGATGAAAAGAAAAAAAAAATGAAGAAAATTTCCAAATTAATTTAAGCCTTGAAATTCAGGTTCTGGCATCCTATGTCAAAAATGCTCTAGTAGAGATAAGAAGGCGTAAAGAAAATAAAAAGTATGACCAAAGACCAAAAACACCTTCCACAAAAGAAAGTCTTGTAAGGAAAATAGATTCTAATTATAATAAATGAAATTCAGAGGAAACAGTTGAAATGGAATTCTGCTGAGAATGAGGAAATAAAGCAGGGGTGTTTGATAAAAGTCTGTGTATTAATGAGTGTTATTAGGATGCTGAGTTCCTGGATATCAGCTAGTTTTCATAATTGAGAATGAAATCCTCTTGTGGAAAAGACTAGATGGAGATGAAGAGGAAACATCTAGTTTGGAATGCCATATGAGGGTGTTTTTGCATTCCCTGCTTTCCTGTACCTGAGCTGGTCATGCTCTCCTGGTGAAGGAGCAAAAATCATCCCTTCAGTGAAAARTAGTTATGTCTGCTCAGCTCTTCTCACTTGCAAGAGATCTTTGCATGCCCCACACACTTAGCAAGGGATTTGTTGTTTTCCACGCAAACTTCCCAACTTTTGCCGTGGTGATTCCCCAAAGCCACCATTAGCGTAATGGGGCTGTGAAAGGGGAGCACTTTCCTTCAGTTTCATTTTGAAAATTAGGCACAGCGGGAATTAATTTCTTTTCAATTTAAGGAGAATATCAAGTGCTAGAGGAGGAGAAAAATACATATTGTGTGCGGTGCACCAAAGCAATATTGGAAGAAAAAATAAAATGGAATAAGCTACCTTAGTTAAATCAGCCCAAATTCCTGCATGTCATTAAATAGTGTGGTTAAAGGARTGACTATAGTGGCCGCCCTGGGATGCCCAGAGAGAGCTCAGCAGGAGATTTGGGAACTCTGTATTTCTTCAATTTACATTCCAAGCAATTATTAGTCAGCTATTCAGCCTTTCCAGGCAACTGTTAAAAGCATCTTCTTTGTATCAAAAAAGGAAAGGTCACTAATRTTTTTGAGAGTAATTTCATCTAATTATGTCAACAATATGATGGCTAAAAATCACAACAGTAGATTCCCAGAATTACTGGCACATTAAAAGACATGAGACGAAACACAATGAAATAAGCTGACTTATCTRGAAATACATGCTAATATTTATATTTAGTGCTTATTTGAGATCTGCCACTGTGTTGGGTTGGTTTTGGTGTTGTTGTGTTGGGGTTTTTTACCTTAATGTATGAGTGTCAACCATAAATATTTGATTCCTTGCCTAAAAATCAGTTATGSCTATTTACATATGTATATATATTTTCCCAGTTTTCTTATTGTCGTTTGAGAAAATGAACTTGTTCTTCATCTAAAAAATCACCTTAAAAGACAAAACACAGAAATAGGGGAATTTACTCGTGTCCCTTGGGTAAAACTTGTGTTTTGCATTACTTTTGTGTCCACAACAGCATCATCTACCAACAAAGATGACAAGACTTATATTAACAATAACCAAGGGAATTGACACAAATATTAGTTACACACTTACAGAGTTATAAGAYGGTCTAAAATTAATCCAAATCAGAGCAATTTTGCCAAGCACATCAGCGGATTTGGGATAAATTCCACAATTGATACTATATCTGAGCTGATGGCCTACGGAGGATACAAAATCATCCATGGAAAATGGGCAGAATGGTTGAAAATAATGACAAGAAATATGCCAAAGCCTGATGAGATATATACAATATTGCTGTTCCTGTTTCGCCTGCAGCCTGAAGGTTTGTTGGCTAAATGATGATTTAGGTTTTCAGCACATCATCAAGCACATTGTTCCCCCTTTTGATCAAATTTAAATGGCATCCATGATTTTATTTGCTGTTTTATATTGTGATACACTGTTGGAATAGGCCTAAAATATCTAATGATTTCATACAGAAAAAAACCAAGAGTTTTAGGGATGAGATCATTTCTACCCACAGTGAAGAAATGCAGAAAATAAAATATGGAGGAAGAAAAAAGTAGTTTTTAAGGGTAACAGACTTGTTAAAGATTCCATACCTTCATTCATGTGTGTGCTTCAGTAGATACCAAGTGCCACAGGACCCCGTAAAGTCAAGCCTGGGTCTTTTTTTTGGGAAAAGCAAGTCTCTATAGTATTCTTAATGTAAAACAGCTCTTATTTACAGAATTGCTAGTGGGATACTCAAAAGTGTTTGAAAGCCTCCTGAAATAAATGGATAGATTTATACTATTCCTTGAGTGTGATCTGAAATCCACACTTGTTTCATGGTCAGGCTGTTTGGATTACAGCTTTTAGATTATTCTGGGCTATGCCAGAGGAGGAAGGCTGTAAACTGCATGATCTCTATCAGTGCCYTTCCCCTTCAAATAATTCCTGCTGGCACTGGAGAAAGAGGAACCAGCAGGCATCACCATGTGCTATAGCAGTGCCATTGCCAGTCAGGCAAGGAGGTTAAAAAGATACTTTTAGTTTTAAGAGCATTTTTGGTCAGTTGAAAAGAAAAATATATCTATATCAATATATTAACTGCAAATAGACATTAGTATCGTTTTAAAGAGTTTTCTGACATTTAACCTAGGCTGAGCAGGACAGCAGTGGTATCATAGACAATTACACTTTTGACTGTAGTATTTATCCATTGTCATCAGAATTAATGCCACATTTGGGACTCTTACTTAGATGGACAACTGCAATTTTCACTGGACATTTCAGTGAAAAAACCCAGCTGGCTCCTTGTGGGTCTCTAATTATTTCACTTTCTTCTTTCTTTCACACAATTTTCCAGGTTCCCTGATGTTGCTCTTGCCTCTCAAGYTTTTCTCTCCTTTAGTAATTATCTCATTTCTCCTTTGTTACTTTGCTTTGAGTAGGTACTTCGTCTCCTCTCCATCGTTTTTACCCTCTTTTTTCTTCTGTTATGCTTTAGAAACTCCTTCCTGCACTAAAYACTAAACTACAGCTCTTTATATTACCTTTTCAAAATTCTCGTCTGTTAATCCAACCTCACCAACACCAAGCTATACAGGAAACTAATTTGTTAATTATATACCTATTCATCCCTTAAACATGAACTTATCATTCAGGGGACATGTCACTTCGTATGGCTTATTCCACCTTTTTTGTGGGATAAACATGTCAGCCTTGAAAAAGGCTGCTAGTGGAGTGTGACCAGGCATTTCAATTCAATAAAATGCTGCTAATCTTGAGGTAAGTGAACTTTTTATAAGGGGATATATATTCATGAAAACTCTGGACAKCTGCAGTAATCATAAAAAATAATGTGTGGGGGTCATCCCCTCTTACTGCTTGGGATGAAGTAAGGATAGCCAACATTTGGGGGAAAAAGAAATATAGAAAGACCCAAATTACTGAGTATATTGGACAATTTTCTTTTATCACTGCCTTTTCAAATCCTTGCATTGACATTTATGGTAGGCCTTTAGCTAGGGGATTGTAACGGGAAAAGTGGGGTGATTTTTTCTAACTTTATTTACAGTGGGATTTCAAAGCTAGAACAAAGGRGTGAATAATTTGATTGTCTTCTCTTATCGACATCATCTAGGTTGCTAAACTTGATTTGCTTAAAGTTTTAGCAGATTAAAAGTAGCATTTTTAAACTTTGAAGAGACTTTTCACTTATTATTCATTTGCAATATTTTTTCAAAAGCAAGATTGTCCTTGTGGATCAACAAAATTGCAGCAAAATTGTAGGTTTTATGACAAAGAACATTACAGGAGTTTGCACTGAAAAAATAACTAGTGAGATGATTGAATTAATAACGAACTATAAAATATGTGTTTAATGCATGCTCAAGAGAAATGTGCTAAATTCTAAAACAAATACGTTCTGTGGTCTTCAGGAATTCTGAGAAACTTCTGTACTTCTTTGTATGTCCTATTCCTTTTCCCAACAGAGTTTAGGTCAGCATTTCTGTTGCTGTCAGCAGGAAGCGATCAAAACAAATTGGTAAAGCTGATGATTTGTGTCTCCTTTAATTGGCAGCTTTTAAAATCTATGGTCTTGTAATATTATTAACTTCCTGGTTTCCCTCTCAAAATTATATTTCATACATAATTGAATGAATACAAGTAACATAAAAACAGGGTTTATATTTCAATGATCAGCTTTTCTGTCATTTTCATTTTAAAGCCTTTAAAGCTTGTTTTATTTCACTACTGTGGGATTTACATTTTAAAAGGATTCAGTCTCGCCCTCTATTTTTCCATGGAAAGTTTCTCTGAGATTCCAACTGCAATGAAGCCTGTTCAGGGAAATGCTCATTGTGAGGAGTTATTTTTGCTGTTCTGCCAGTGCTATTGTAGAACTACAGTAGAGAGCAAACACCATAAATATACAGGTAAAATTGGAAAGCTCTGCTGCTGCTTCAAGAACAAGAAGTGTGGGATCTTTCTGTTCTTTGTGGGTATCTCTTTCCAAGTTSTAATAAACATATTTAAATCTCTAACATATTTCTGTTTCCTATGATGGGAATCTAATTTTTCTCCATATGTGTTTTTTCCTTCTGCTTCTTTCAGGTGTCGCTCACTTTCTCCCCTACCTATCTGTGAGCTTTTGGCCACGTGACTACCTCAGCTATGAAATGGAACAATACTTGTGAAGGATAAAATGAAAATGGCCTAAGTTAAAACATATTTGCCTTTGAGCAGTTTGGAAATGGTCCAMGGTTCCGAGGGGCTATTTTGAGGGGCACCAGGCACATGAGCCTGGTTATCACATTGGCACTGCAATCCATGATTAGTAACTCTTGTATGAGTGCATGCTCAACCAATATAGACAGTGTACTATGCACTCCACTGATTTTGTCCCTAGAAAAATAGACTTAGACCTTTGTTTTCATTTGTTKTTTTTTTTTTTCTCTCCAGCTCTTTTTTGTCTTATACAATCTCCAAAAAGTCCATGCAGATGGGAGGTGTACGCTCCTGCTGCTTTACAGCAAGGTTTCCCACTGGCATAGACAGCAGTAATTAGCCAGAGAAACAATGGTCACATTATAGCACAGACATTTTTGTGAGGAGGGTGGTTGTTTTTTTGGTAAAAAAGCTCAGCTAGAGCTGTTTGTTACATACACTGCTTTATCAGGCACTCTGTTCAGTCTCTGCAATCCACTTTAATTTTAAACAGCTATTTACGGCACTTGGGAAATTCTGTATGGTTGATAAATAGTATTGTTTTATGCATTATTATGACAARAGTAATGCTACCTAACCCTTGAAAATAAATCTGAAATAGAAAGAATGCATGACATTAATAACCCGATTCAGTCTCATGTTTTACCACGGGCTGATCTCACAGTTCAAATGACRAGCAAATTAACCTATGCAACACATAGAATTCCTTCAAACGTAACAATGCCCATCAAAATTCTCCCAGTTCAGACATTCATGTCTTGTGTTTCAATGGATTTCAAAGTCTGTTTAATGTTAGGCTTCTTTTCTTCTTTCCTCCCCTCTCTTCTCTCCACTYTCTATTCCCTGTGCAAATGCCTCTTAATTTTTCCTGATCTCATCTTAGGTTGATTAGCATGTAGAAAAGCTTAGCAAAAATTTAAATTTTTTAATTTCTGCTTTCCCCAAATTAGTCAAAGTACTCCTAAGGCCACAGGTAACTTAAATTTACTTCCTTTCCCTCAAAATCTGAGTAAACAAGATTAAATTGATTATGATTCTGACAAATACTGACTTTTATTAAACTGTCTCTCTTTCTGAGTAGATATATATATATCAGAGCTGTTTCTAGTTTTGGCAGTTTCATTTTGCTGAGTTTTGTGCCAATATTTCCTCCAGTTTTAGTCCAGATGGGTTCACACCCCTAAATTTAACTCCGACTTTCAGAATTGAGCAAACTCAGACTCTCAACTGAAATTTAAGGAAAATGACCTGCGTTTGAGAGACATATGAAACCACTTAAATCCAAAGCTTGAGCTGCCTCATATTTGTTTGAAATGTAGGCCAAAGTTATGCATTAAAGCCACAAAGATTACCTGTCTTTTGTCAGATTGACCCAAGTTTCAACTAAAATCCAGATCTATTTTCTTTGCAAGTATTGAAAATGGTGCGTGTGGTAACATCTGAGCCTATACCCATTTTATAGCACCATGATGGAGCAATTCAAATCCCTTGTTTGCTACATAGTCAGAAGAACAATGTCGGGGGGAGGTTCCTTTCAGCTTCCTGTTGGAAATTAAGAAATGAAAACCCAGCCCAAATCAGAAATTTTTAACTTGAACAATAAGCTTAAGCCATGCTGAATGAAAAATCATGGGATGTTTTTTTCCCAGCTTGTTGTTTTAACTCTAAGCGGTCAGTTGACTCCTTTGGAATGAAATGTGAATTAGGAAAATTTATATTGAATTTACAATGTCAGTGGGAACGGATCTCATTCTCAAGCACTTTCCTTGTGGTATCTCTTGCCTGTCCCAAGTTTGGCTATAAACAGAGTTATACACACTCTTTTTCCACTGTAGCTGAGTGAGTAGAAGGACTGATCAGTATATCTGGCACGTGACACTGTGGGTTTCACTCTACAATAAGTATTGCCTCCCAGAGGAGTCATATGTTATCCTGAATAAGTGTTGGACAAACCCTTCGGGCCTATTATGAGATTTGGGTTAATACCTTTTTTCCAGCAGTGAATTCACCAGTAGCGTGTGTTCACCTTCAGAACAGTGAGTTTGTCTTGAGATGCCCTGACTCAAAACGTCTCCAGGTAGGGCTTAGGTAACTACCCCACATTTATCTTGCAGAAATCCCCAGAAGTGAATTGTCCAGCACCTTGGAATTGCTTCATGGGACGCATGAACTCGCCCACTTTCCTCAGGGTATGGGTCTTGACCCAGAAAACTATTAGGCTAAAAAGAATAAATTATAGTTAAGAGCTGCTCTTTTCCTTTCAACAAATAATTCTCACATTTCTCTCTCTCACTTTGGAGTACTTCAGATCAAGTTTGTGTTTCGTTAAATCCACTCCCAATTCCTAACATTATTTCCTTTGTCTATGCTTCCATTCTTAGCTACCAGCTCAGAAAACCCAAGTTTCCCAAGTGTGCACATGGAACAGACAGAAAAATAGGGAACTCGTGTTCCTCTAGAGGAGCAGGGCCCTGTGGACACACATAAATCCTGGTGCACAGCCACGCACAGAGGGAGAAAGTCGAACCATTGGRAGAAACAGGAAACATCTCAGTGCTGTGCTCACTGATCCCATCACATGCATGAGAGAGGAGAAAGTGGGTTTCCCTGTCTCTTAATTACCTCATACGTCCCCCTCCCACTGCACATGCTGCAGCCACAGATCCTCTATGTATCCAAGGATATCTTGGAAATCTATATTCTGTCAATCAAATGAAACCAAGGCTAGATGCCTGAAAAAATAGGATTTTCTGGTGGATGCTTGGATAATACTCAGAGGGTCAGCGCATAAATCGAGCCTGAGACTGTGCAGGACTGACAGGTAAGGAACACTGAAATTCCCTTCTGCAGATGCTTTTGCATGGCTGTTTTGCCATGTGGCTGATTGTCCTGTTCACTGAAGTTTCCTAAGAAGGGCAAGAGGGTCATGGAGAACTGGGGGATGAGAAGAGTTAATATTTTATTTTTATTAAGTGCTGTTTAACAACTGCTCCAAGACTCACTACCATGAGCATCTGAGGATTTTGGTACGTTTATGCTCGTGCTGGAGAATTGAAATCCCAAGTAGATCACGAGTTTGCACGGGTATCCAGGGACACCTGCATTGTGGAATGGTTTGTCATAAAATTCTGATGATGAATGAGATATGCTAATCAATGTTAAAATAGGGACCTCCACACAGTTAAGTAAAAATACTTTAAAAATCTAAATTGCTAAGGAGGAAGTAAGGGTCGTGTTCTCCTTTTTATTTTCTTATCTGTTCGTATCTATTTATATGTTACTTATAAGAGTGCAGGAAAAGAAGTTCTTCAGCTAAGAATTGTGATTTATAAATTGATRCCTTTAGAGTGAAAGGAGGAAAACCTCATGAGTGCCCTTTTATCCCAACAGAGAGGTATGAGGTGTTCCTGCTCATGGCAGGCAGCTTGGAACAAGATGATCTTTAAAGTCCCTTCCAACCCAAACCATTCTGTGATTCTATGAAGGAGAAAGTGGCATTCCTCACTCTTTCCTCCTTTAAGCTACCTCCATGCAGCTGCAACATCATTATGAATGTTCTCTTCACAAGAGTAAAACAATGAGAAGTGTGGCTCATCCTCTGCCTGGTAAAAATGGATCTTTATGCCCATTACCAGACCAAACAACTTGCAGCTCCTTTCTGGTGGAGTTTCAGGCTGTTTCAGTGTGTCTGAAGGGGCAGCTACTCCACAAGAGCTATTCCTGCTAAAGCTGTGGAATGTCTAGTGTGCTGCCTGGCCCCAAGGAACACACTGGGGGAAATACCGTGTCTAGCAAATGTTTTCAAGATCTGGGGTGAGATAAAGGCTCCGCTAAACCGATGGCAAATTTCCCAGCGCCTCTGTGGGGCCAGGACTCCACACCTTCAGCTTTGCACAGAGCACTCAGACCTGCTCKTGTGAGATGTGAGCGGTGCTTAAACTGAAACAAGATCCTCCCGTGTGCAGCTTTAATGCACACATAACGCTGCAGTAACTCGCCGCTTAATTCTGGCTGTCGTGTAAACCTTGTGGACAGATAATCTGCAGCCACTAAATTCTGTGTTCCTTTCCGCCTTGGTACACGCTGGGACTCGGTTATGTGCATGGAATTCCTTGTGCCGGGACAGAGAGATGCCGTGTCGTGCCCGCGTGTGCTGCGTCCTAATTAGAGATGTGATTGGCACAATGCATGAGCACACCTTCCTGGCAATTCCTTTCACTGGTTGAAAAGGTTGACTTTGTGTCATCTAGAAGAGTTCTGAAAACTCTTATCTCATGAGAGGCTTGATAGGTTTTAGGCCACTTTAAAGATGAATTGGCTTCAAGCCTCGAACAACTACAGTAATTCTCTGAACCTCTTCACTGCTTTTTGTTTTCTTTGAAAGCTTGAAAACAGATTCAGTCCAGAAGTACATTTTTAGCTCTAGCTGCACATCAGCTATGTTTACACGGACAAACTGTACAGTTCTCAAACTCCTTTGATTTTCAAGTGGCTTTCATGTGCATCTACATCATCATGTATAAAGTCCAGGAGATTTTCTAGTGCTGACAGCAATTTTGTCCTTAGTTGACACTCACAGGAGTCCTTCACATATTCAAATAGAAGTTAGTTATGAGGATTTGTTTGCTTGTTGTTTTGAGCTGATATAAAGTAAACTGTAAGTCTCTTTTTCTCCTAATTTTTTTATCATTTTAAGGTTAGTYCTTGGAGCAGAGTTCAGTATAAGGAACTGTCAGGGTTTCTGCCAGCAACCTATTTTATAAGGACTGGAAGATTTTTTTTKACTTTTTTAGCAGTCTAAGAAGAATGAAGAGCAAATTGTTGTTATTTACTGAAGACCTTACACATTTGGACRGGGAAAAGAAATGTTTAATAGCTGGTAACCTACATAAGCTGAGGGCACAGCCTCTGCCCTCAGTTTCCAGGTGACACTTTTCACCCGGTGTAAGGTTGTTTAAGGTGTTTTTTCAAGTTTTAGAGCAGTCTGTTGTGCCATCAAAGCTCTATTTAGCAATACACAGAGAGAGCAGTGATAGCCACAGTGCCTAAAGATCTAAGAGATTTAGGCAATAAACTCATATATTGGCTTTCGAAAGTATCCGAGTACCAGAAGGGCCTTCTGATATTAGATTATTCCTTGTTCTGCTAACGAGCCCTTCCCTTAGGATATGTCTTCAATGCATATCTCATTGATGTGAAAAGGTAATTTTCCAGTCCTAAAGAGACATCACAGATGTCTTATGGCAGAGTCTCTCATGCCCTGAGGCAGCACAACCACTTGCTCTCTGTGAAGTGTGACTTCTAACTGGTGTGATGTTAATTTCTTTCATTTTTATAATGCAAGATGTCAGTGAACTGTAAAACCATGCTCAGCATCACGCTCAGTATTAGTTCACATGTTCTTCCCACAGCAGCATGCTCCAAAAGCTCCACAGGTGGCCTGCACAGCCACTAAAAATCCAAATGCTGTAAGCACACATTTATTCCCACCCAGTGGTTTGAGTACCTGTGGGCTTAGCTGGGAGCCAGTTCCTAATGGCTTCAAGGCTTATCTAAAATTTTTGGAACTTCACTTGTGACAGTTTGAAAAAAATGTTCAGTGTTACTGCAAAGCGCAGTCACCACCCCAATCCTGCAGCTCATCCACTGGGCAGAAATACTACATTGTAAGATTATCTGTATTATTTTCTCTCCAAAGATTAGAAAGTTCACTGAGTGGAAAAAAAAGTTTGGGAAGGGCTATTTTATATAATAGCCCTTTAGTCAAATTTTTATTGATGCTGAAGACACTTTTCCTCTATGCAATCCAAGAGGAACAAAATAATTTTACAGCTGTATGAGACAAGAAATATGATTTAAAAGACTTTTCTGAGTATTACAAGAACTTCTGGAGAAGTTAAAAAAAAAAAAACAACTAGAGAAATGTGTCTTGAGGGTCCTTCACATAAATATTTTCCCTTAAATTTCAGTCCCAAGATTAATTGTCTCCAGTCTCCAGCCTTACTTCCAGTGCATCAGAGACCAGTCCAGAAGCAAGCTCAGCATTTTTCTGCCTTCTTAGTGGAGCATTAATCTGTAATTTTTGTGATTTAATAACATACTTAGAGAAGTTTTCTTGGCTAAAATCTGATACATAGTGCTGGCGACCTCCAATGCCCTTCCATTCTCTGAACCAAAGGCTTTAATTGTTCATCCTCTAATACGTACAGAGAGGCCACTCGAACAGATGAAATCCAATGTAAATAAATGACATTTGCTGATGAGGTCAACTTTCAATTTAAGATTTATTTCACCCAGATGCCTGAAATGAGTGGCTAGACAACATTCAAGGCTCGGGGAAAACTCAACAGAAATTTATCAGTCAATTGAAGGAGTGACATGTTGGAGGCATCTGTGCTACGTTACATTTTAGGGAGGCTACTCTATCTTCAGCCTCCTCAGGCCTTATGATGCCATGTCAAGCCTGAGAAAATGGAGAGGTAGGAACCAAAAASAAAAAGAGACTGTGATAAACAGGATGCAAGCTGTACGTGTGTATTTGACTTCAGCAAGATGGCTACCAGGCCACTTGTCTGCCCCTACTAATGTCAAAGGGATATGTGCTGACAGTTCTGTGGGAATGGACTCAGGTTCCCACTGAATCTACCCTTAAGTGAACTCATTTAGCAGGACGATCATGTTCACTATAAATGCCTTTAAATCCTCCTCCCTCCCACCCTTACACAGCACACAACCAAATAACATTCAGATGTCCTGAAGATCTAACCCCAAACATCAAACCAATGGAGCATCCAGTTGTGTGTGAGTTAAATGCCTCTTAAAATATATTTGTATAGTGACTGGGGTTTTTGGTCTTCATTTTGGCCTTCCTTTCCCTCGCATTTCTGGTAAACATAAAAAAATCTTTTCTTGTTCATAAATGATATCAGTAATCCTATTATAATCTAATTTACTTCATGCTACTTATGACATGTTTATTTTCTGTAATTCACTTGGCTTTAGTACTCGGGAAAGTACTTTAGTAAAGTTCACTTTGTTTTATTTCCAGTTCTTGCTGTACATCTTTCATTCCAAAACTTCAGCGAAATGTTTACAGAAAATAAAAAAATCCCACAACTTTGCATTTAAATGTTAAATGTATCATTATATGTGAAATACCATAGATATTTATAGGTACACAGGTAATACCCCTTGACAAATCCATCTCTTCTTTCTGGTCCTGATGTAGAGTATCCATTTCAGGTGTCTGGGATGCTACATCTTCACAAATGGCATATTTAAGACTGAACATCCTCAGGACACTGAGCTCCCACAGAACTGTCCTTCCCCATTAGCATCCTGGCTGACCTCTCTGACCTCTCCCTAGGTGAATGGAACACTTTTGTTGCCATCTCCATATCCCAGTTTGCTTGAGGAGGAACTGCTGATGCTTAGATATCCATCACATATCCAGCCAATGCCATGTTTGATATTTATCAAGCAGAACATCTTGACAAATGGATGGGTAAAGGAAACACATTTTAATTGSTAGAGAGGCACTCTAAAGCATCAAAACATTTCCACAAGATGAAAGAATGAGTCACAAGAATTACTGAGAACTCTTGAGGGGTTTTTTCTCTGTAATACTTGTGCTCCATTCTTCTTAAAGAATTACTGTCTCTATAACGACATATTTACAAGGTGTCTGGTTCYGTAGATCTGTTTGCACAAAACTTACATTTCTACCACTTCACTCAGAGGAYAGGTTGTAAAATTAACTAAGAATAACACAGAAGCTGCTGAACTCTATCCTACTTTAACTAACTGGCTTCTAGCGTGATATTAATTATTTCAACTGAGCACAGCTATATCACAGCATATAATGTACACTATCGGGGACCCTATTCACATCTGAAGTCACTGAACCTTTTAATTGAGAGTTATTTTTTTTGCCATRTGGTGTTGAACTCTAATAACCAGGKTCTTGATATTGTGGAGTAGGTATTTCAGAGCCTACGCCCTAAATTATCACCCMTGACATTCTTAGTTCTGCATGTTGAGCTTCTGAGAGCAAATYGAGACTAATGGGTCCTGTGAGAATAAATACACTGAAAAAATGACTAGTGCCATGATATAAATTCTGAGGAAATAAATAGTTCTCTTAACCGTGTTTAAACAGCATTAGAGATGGGAGGGACGCTAGAGTCCACACAGTGAAATACTGAGCAGAACTTGGTATTCTGTCAGAGTTCCTGTGATTCAGTGAGGTCTGAGGGAAAACAAAAATATCCCAGTAACCAGCAGGTTTGGCTACCAAAGCACASAAGGGGCTGAAATGAAGTTATATGGAGAATCTCCCTTCTGGCATTTCCCATATTCCCAGTGCTTGACTTAGGCTGCTATTGTTCTTCTAACTTTGTTTAAAAGAGGAGTGTATCCTCATGTCCTGTGTATAAAATATTACTGCCCACGGAGGGCTGCTTTAGCTGGGCTTTCTCGTGAGAACAGCTCCTGTTATTGCCGTACAGAGATCTGGATGAGAAATCCCAAGGCTCTTAAAGTCATTTCAGGTTTGCTACTGATTTCTACAGTGGATCGGAGCTTCACCTTTAATACTGCTCAGGGTCAAAACACAACTGAAGGAAATGAAAGCAAACGGTAGTAAAACGTCAGCAGTAAACCTGTCCCACAAATTTCTTGTGGTTTTACAAGGGTGTAGTTAATACATTAAGTTGTTGTTACCTAATTAGGTGACTTTTATTGTGCCATCAAATGGAAAACTGATACCAAATGGCATGTGCATATGAATGAATGAGAGAATGGAAACAACGTCATCAGAACRGAAAACAGGCTTCATCTGAAGCGTGGGAGCAGAGACCTTCTGAAGGACAGAAGGAGGAAATAATTAGTGAATGCTAATTATTAAGAAATTATTGGGAGTTTTGTCTTTATAGAGATAAATTAAACCGAGCAAAACCTCATACTTGCAACACTAAATAATACCCACATCAGTACTGCGACTTACATCTCCTCTTTCTCCAAAAGTCACACCAAAAGCATCATGACACCTTTTGAGGGTTCTGCATCCCTTACTAATTTTCACAGAGCATAAACCAGGGTGACTGTGTAGGGGCACAAGGTGTCCTCGCATTGTCCCTGCTCTCTTTCCCATTGGAGTCACCAGGACTTTAGTGGAAAAAGAATTGGACACAGCAGTAAAGAAAAATATTTATAAGACAGAATTGGRAGGCAAACACCGAGCAGATCTTTAATGTTACTTTTAATACTCTCTGCTTCATCACTAAAAATTCTTACCCTCATTGAAAAATGTAATTTTWTAAAACCAAGCATGCACAAATACAGAATCATTGAATAGTTAAGGTTGGAAAASACCTCTAAGATCATTAACTTCAACCACTTACCCAGCACCAGTGTGTTCACCACTATCCCTGTCCCCAAGTGTGACATCCATACAGCCTTTGAACACTTCCAGGGATGGTAATTTCACTCCCTCCCTGGGCAGCCTATTCCAATGCCTGACTTAGTGACAGTGTGGGGACACATTAGACCCACTGATGAATGYCTGCAAGGTGCAGCAGCAGCTCAATTAGAAAAGAGATGCAAGCAAGAGGCCCAGGAAAGCTGGGGTACCAAGAACAGTAAAACTGAGCAGACCTGGACACCCTCTGCCTCCTTCTCTGCTCACAGAGCCTGGTCTTACGAAAGTGGAGTTGCATTCCCAGGCATGGCAGCAGCAACTCCAGCCTCAAGGAGACTCAGGCCGATGTGGCACCTGAAACTCGTGCTGGTTTAACTTTTCGGTGCCTAAACCCTTCCTTGTACCCAGCTCCTCAGCTGAAGCCTGTTCTCCTCCCACGGTAGCTGTGCTGCTGTCCGAGCCCTCCRCTTCAGCTCCGTGGAACCTGAGACTGCTTGGGAGCTGCCATCCATCACTGCCCGGCCAGAGAGCCCCTTTAAACTGATGARCTGTCACAGGAGAGGGCTCAGCTCCGTGCCTCAGCAGTTTGACTGGGCTCACAGGTGSCTACAACAAATCACGGAAGGGGATTTTAATGTCATAACAACCCTGGAAGCAGCAGCTCTGTTCCGCTGGCRGCGCGGCTGCACAGGGTGGGATGGGGAAGTGCAGTTGAGGCAGGAGAGCATCCTGAGCCAGTATTTCCAAGCCTTGCTGATGGCTTTGGGGAAACTCTCTTTAAGTTGAATGATTTTTTTTTTTTTTTCCCAATATTGCTTGATTAACACTGCTATTCACAAACGACCTAAGAATGCTGTAGGGAGTTTGCTCTAGTGATTTATTTGCACAGACCATTTTTACAAGACCTTTGTTATTTTCTTTTGAAGCTGAGCATTCTCCACAGTGGAGAAAAATCTCAGTAGTTACCTACTGTTGAGTTTCTACTGTAACAGCAGAAAAGAGCAAAAAAATTGCCAATTGCTTTTTCAGCAAAAAATCAGTRGAAAACATCAAAGGAAGATTTCCATATGGAGGTTACCTAAAAGTTGAATCACAAGTCTTCGTTYTGCATTGTAAGTTATAAGAATCAGATATAAACTACTTGTTCTACAGTGATCTTTCTAGGAGACATTTACAAGGAGGAATAAATCCAAACTCTCAAATAAAAAAAATATACTTACAGCAATTTATCAATCTTTAATAGCTGTCCTGCTATTTAATATCATGTTTGAGGAGACTCACCATGGCTTTGTGGATAAACATTTGCTAAACACAGCTTGCTTCTTCTTTCAAACAATCAGGTTTCAAATACAGCCAGAGTGTTTCATTTCCCAAGAAGCATTTCCATTTGTTTGTACAATGATTCACTCCTCTATCCTATTTCTGTATATTTTTAAAATAAAACAATTTTTATTTTCTGTTTTTTTCCCTTTTTGTTTTTCTAGTTATGGGAATGACACTATGTAGAAGGGAACAGTGCTAGGAATTTATCTCTGATTATGGTACTGTACATGCTTCACCCTTTCATTTCTTAATTTCTAATGACACAAATGGACCCCAAGCATTATGTCATACAYGTAAGTAATATGGCCAGAACAGCCAATTAAAAGTTTGTGTGAGAAATTTTTTCATTAATCACCGCTATTTAAGAGCTCTTGCTTTAAATAAAAAGTAATACTGGTACAAAGAAAATACCAGTAGCATATTTTAACCAYGTACAAAAAAACTCAGATGGGAAAGTGAGTAGCTGTTACTAGATAAATTAAAATGCAYTTGAAAAAAGGGACAAGTTGGATGAGTCTGATGTTGGTCTTGACACACAGAAACGTATTATCAATTTTATTATAAATTTTTTTTAACATAATCTTTAATTAGAGGATGAAAAAAAACCCTTTACTCCTCAGTTAAACTGTAAGTGTGATGTTGAACACACCCATTAATAGGAAGGAGTGAACAGTTGCATGCATGGAGAAAGCTGTTGTAGAAAAAGGGACTAAGTCTTGTGGTACATGTTTATTTTTCAATTTCCTTGTGCACAGCTGAAAGTCCTTCTCAAAGCAAAATGATCCATAATTCCTATTGGACATGGGATTTCTGTTAGGGGCTACATAAAGGGCAAGTGCATTAGTTTGTAAATGTCACACCGCTGCAGATTTGGARAAAGAGAATTAAGCTCTGAGAACAAAGCTCTCCTAATGCCACATGACACAAAGCTCAACAAAGAATATCTTGACAGGTAGGGGGTGGAGGAGGGAAAAATCCCACAGCCTGTCTGTCTCAGCAGGAGCACGTAAGCAATGTGGTGTGAGGCTTACAGGGAACGGTACTGAAAGTCTGAAAAATGTGTGCTACACAAACCAAGCCACTGTCTAACACACGATGTTTGTGTTAATTCCTCTGCTCCTTTAGCACTGTATCTTGCGTAAGAGATACCCTGAGGAATATTTCCTCGTTTTCCAGCAGTACCTGACACGCAGAAGTGCGAGACTGCACGAAGATAATTCAACCTGTCAGCAAGTCCTGTTGTCTCTCAGTAAATTCAGGTGATAATTCTGCATTCATCTGATGTCAATCTGGCCC
Source organism: Amblyornis subalaris (assembly GCA_018881555.1). Lineage (NCBI taxonomy): Eukaryota > Metazoa > Chordata > Aves > Passeriformes > Ptilonorhynchidae > Amblyornis > Amblyornis subalaris. The sequence continues at coordinate 2,226,653 of JACAXG010000007.1, forward strand.
GAATTAAGGATTACAGGAGTGCAATTTTGTGGGTGAGAGGAGAGAGAAGGAAGTTTGATTAGCGAAGACACCCCTCGGAGTTGTGTTTAGGGAAAAAAAATGCATTAGTTTGGAAAAAAAATTTGCATTAACTTCTCCCTCATATCACTCTTAAAAATCCTTTTTTGGCCTGCGTTTCAAGTAATGTTAATGTAGACTTTGCATCAATGGTTGCTTTACATAGTCTTTTCCTTCTGTCATCTCAGACTGCACAAAGCTGTAGTGCTATAGCCAAAGATTATATATATATATATATCCTGTGTGTTATGTACTCCAACTGCTCAGACATTCTGTCCTTTGAAGCCTAGTTATACTCAAATAATAGGTTTTAAAATTATATAAGAGAAGCCACACTTTCATTGGTGTGATTGAATCTGGTGAATTTCAACTACTCTAACATAAAGAAACCTAAAAAGTTATGACTTTTGTATTGGTTCAAATGGTAAAGGATTTCTTACATWTTTTTTTTTTACATCTGTCAGCATTTTTCTATCACTGCAGAAATACGCACCTTTGTGTTGTGATTTTAAAATGCCACTGGTATGCTTACAGCACCTTTTAGAAAAGAATTAAATATCTATCAGTACTTTAATTTGTGTGCATGACTTTTAATGCCAAAAACTYGCAGGYATGAATGTTGCCTTTCCTTCCYCTGCATTCCTGGCTGCACTCYACAAACATAACCTGGAGCTTTAGTCTCTTTGCTACCAACAAAGAATGGACCTCAAATTGTTAGTGTAAATGTGGAGAGAAATTTTGGGAAAGTGAGGGAGTTGCTATGCAGTTTATCATGAGCTTCAGTGACTAAGAGCTTCAGACATTTTCACACTTATCGAGAGAAACCGCTGGAAAACGTGATAATGAACAGATAATCAGCTGCAGCTTCACGAAACTTTCCCATTTCTCGAATGTTCCCTATTTCTCTTCCTCGTAGAACAAGGCTGACTTCACAGCCTATAAAAATATTTCTGTTTGTTTGAGCAGCCTCTATTAGCCCGCACTGCAGGGGGGTGATAGAAAACCAGGGTTATTATAGAGGTGTTTTGGAGTCTCAGAGGAGCAGTTCACAGCTTTCCAAGCTTTCTCTGCTCCTGCTGTCACACTGCAGTGACTGGTGGCCRGGACAGCTCCACGGGTGGGGTCTACCTCCCACTAGACAGTCTGTTTAACTAGGATTCATCCCCCATGTGCAGCCTAAGGCTGTACATAGCCCAAGGGCACAGACCAGGCAACAATCATTCTCTCCTGAAAGCACCACCCAGAAGCCAACCAGCAGGATGCCGAGGGGCAATGCAGGTCGGCCTGCTCTCTTTTTGCATCTAAGAGGATGTTGAACACAGGAGGCTTTTTTCAGTTTTTAATTTCCAGTAGGAATATTTTTAAGAAACTGAGAAMCTCTTCCATTACAAGAAAACACTATTTTATAAGCACCGATTTCATTCCATTTGAAGATTAAGAGATCTCCAAATTTTCCTTCTGAAAATGTGAGGATAAAGACATTTCAATCCTATCTTGCTCTCTAACCTCTGCTTCTCCTACTAGTCTGGGCTTATCTATTATAATTATTTACAGAAAGCTATTGTTTGATTGATGATTGATACAACGAACATTACCCTTTCTTGTTCGTTAAAGAAATTCTTGTTGCACTGCCATGGTTAAATGACACTGTGCTGCTGCTGCTGCTGCTGTTTTATAGGCAGTGGCTTAGGAATAGAATATAGCAAGAGAGAAGATTAAATTTAATCTGAAGAATGGTTCTCCTGCAGATATAGACTGGCAACTTTATTAAAATCATACTTTATTAACAYGGAATTGCCACTATGGGATGTGACAGTCTGTCACCCTACAGTCTGCCTGAAAACTTTGTATGCCCCACATCCGCAGCGTTCTCTCACACCATCTTTTCTCCCTGAAGCCTGGGTTGGCTGCATCTAGAAAAGAATACTGTACAGAATAAATAAAATAATCTATTGTACAGGTTTAGCATTTTCTAATTGTCTTTGGGCAGCTTCCAGAGCAGGACTCCTCCCAAATGCAGGAATCACAGGTAGTGATTTAACTGAGGGGTGATTTAAGTGATTTAACTTAGCAAGTGAGTGTATTTTGAATGGAAAGATCTTCATGTCCTTGACACTTATAAGCTAGTGTCTATTTTTAAACAATTTATGATGAAATATTGCCTGTTTGTGTGTGTTCACGCGTCCATGCACACACCAATTTAATTCGCTGTGTTTGGATTAGTGCATAATTCCAATTATCTGGTATCCAGGTAGTGACTGATGCTGTGCCCACATGTTAGCAAAAGTCAGGGCTGCAGCTATTGTAAGTAGATACATTTCCTGACAAAGCACTTCCTTTCAGTGGAATTCCTCGTGGCTGAAGGACTTCTCTAAATGAGTCAGGCGCTGTGAAATAAGGTCTGTTTCATGTGACTCATTTTGGCCTCAACACTTTCTGGTTATGTTTTGCCAAATTAGTTTATTTTGGTTCATACTCTACACTGGAATTAGTTATTTTTTTGACAGCTGAGTACTATTTCAGCATAAAGAAATTGGCAGAATCAAAGCCTAGAAATAAGCAAGAATGTTTTAGACTAACTTTTCTGAACTTCTTTACCATCAATGGCAAGTAAGAGGGACTTCAGAAAATGAGTTAGATGAGCTTTTTTAGTGGAGTTTGTTGAATATATTGTAACACCAGTCAAGGCAAGGAGCAACTCGTAGATCTTCACAATGTCATACAGCATAACCAGGGAAATAAACACACCCTGATTTAATGCCATGAACTGCACCACCCTAATTAATCCTAAATGGATTTGTCACATTAAAGCAATGGAAACAAACTTATTAAATATGTAAGTAGAGATTTTAAGAGCTCTGTTGAAAGTACTCAAGGAAAATCATGTTCTTCAAATATGAAAAAAAAAATGGAATCTTACCCTGTTACTTTGGCATAAAATATATTTCTAGGTGGTAGTTTGTGGGGTTTTTCTCCATTTCTTTCATAGATTTTATTCAAAAGCAAAGTGATCCAATAATTGGGAGAGAGCCTTTATAATAGGTTTCTTCTTCCAYGCTCTTACAGTGTCTGCCTGAATTGAGCTCCTACATCCTTATTTGTTCTAACAGATTTGTTCTAACTCATCCCATCACTTYATCACTTTCCGTTGTTGTATTTTAAAAAAACCTCTTATTTGTTGTAATCCACAAGCTCTGAGAACCCATAATAAAGAGGAACATTTGGTAATGTTGTGCTTATTCAGAAAATAGATACGATCTAAAAAAACATGACTCTGGTTTTAAGAGGAAAACAACCCAAGAGTGAACAAAAGCAAACTGTTCCTAAAGGAATGCATAACTGAGGGCACCATTTGATGATCCTGGTCTTGCTTAGGAAATAGAGTGTTACAGGCTGTTTTGAACTCAACATCCAGTGTCTACTGCCTCTGTATGAAAGCAGAGCTATTAAGTATTGACAGCAAAACGTTGCTATTTATTTATGTTTCTTGCTTTTCACCTTGTTTTTAAGGTGTCCTTAGATTTGGAAGGCTGCCTGAAGATAGCAAGGGCTTTGAAATAATAAGTACTGAACGCATGAAGTAACCAGCTGAGGTYGTCTAAATATCTTCGAAGTGACAGCCAAAAAATAATTATTCAAACCGCATTAGTTTTACACAAAATCTTACTCAATAGCAAGCACTGCGTGTTTCTGAGAATGGAAGTATTTTCCATTAATTAGGAGTTCTCGAAAAGTGTATCATGAAATACAAAACACACGCCGTTAATCTTCACTTGGGGCTAAAGAACAACTCTGATAATATCTGTGCTCATTAAATTTTTCATTCCAAATACTGTTTATCACACAGATCTCTTGCAGCATGAGATTGCTTGTTTCGGATGAGCAGACAGAAAACTTCCCTTCTCCAAGGAAAAACTCTACATCTATTAGACTTTTTTTCATGCAGCAGAGAGAAACGGAGAAGCAAGATTCCACGTGCTTGAAAGAAGCTTCTAGCATGKGAGGATGCCAAAGGAGAATGTACCTTTTTGAGTGAATAACATGAAAAAGTGCAGAGGAGCAYATGAGAAAACCAGCTATTTTCTCTTGTAGCTCATGACTGATAGAACAGGTTCTACACTCAACTAATCTTTGACATTGTGTAGCACASTAAAGCTCTAAACAAAGGACTGCTGCTGATATGATTAATGAAATGCAATATTTCTTTACAATGAACCTTTTCCGTACTACCCTCTGTGTTCTCTTGGAAGTCAGTTGCAGCGAACAGATGGSGAGTGAGTCCACGATCAGGCTTTCATGACTATTGTATAAGTATTTAATCTCTTAAAACAAATAAGTTCCAGCGCAAATCCTCAAAGGCAATGCATAAAAACGCATACACACACACAAATATATATATTWWAAAAAGACACATAAATACATGTATAAATATATATAAAAGCAAATACCCATTATCAAAAAGTTTCTGTGGAATGTAATGGAGACAAAGCCTGCAGAGTTTCATAGAAATCCTTGTAAAATATATGAATGGTGAATATTTTTTTCTGTGATTTTTTAAAGTCATTCTTCAGAATCTTGCTATAGACAGCAGCTTATTACATTCTATATGAGGGTCAACAAAAGAAGAGAAAAGAAGTGATTTATTCTTATGTTAATTTTTAAAATACTTTTTACATYTCTTTTTCAATTTCTGAAATATTTTAAGGAAAGGTGTAAGACTTTCTTTTATATATATCTGCTTTTTAATTCTCCACTGCTATGATATAATGATATTTTTTGCTAGCATATATAAAATTGGTATTAAAATGAATATTTAAATTTAATCTGTAGCGCTATTAAAGTCATAAATTTTAAGCAATATAAGAGGTTGGAACTGTCACGACTATAGCTGAGCAAATAATTGGCTCTATTAGTCACAAATTATTGTTTCAATAGATCTTTGAGTGAGTCATTATGACAGCCCTACTTGTAATAATCCATGCTAATTCAATTTGTTTGCATGAGCCCTGGGAAGTGACTATTTTTCAGACAAATCACTCCTGTCTGTGGATCATTCCAGCTTCAGCTAAACTCATACTGCAGTACAGGTATTTTCGTAATTCCTTTTGGAGCTGCTGGTTGTCTGCTTCAAAGCCTTCTGAAAACACAATTGCACTATTGCCAGCTATTAATTAAATGAATGAATCTTCATTTGCTGCAAGGTAATTTAGATACTGCTAAAGTTAAGAGAAGAGCTGTGCCAATTTCTGCAAGCACAAGCAAACTGTGGCTTCAGATTTCCACGTCGCTTTCCTGGTGCCAAAAGGACTGCTTCTCCTCAGCACAGGCTTTAAAAATCCTGGTATAAATTTCATCATTGTGAAACTTAACTGACTTTTWAAGAATACCTTTTAAAACATAGTAGAATCATGGAATCACAGAGTCATGGAATGGTTTGTGTTGAAGGGGCCTTAAACACCATCTAATTCCAACCCCCTTCCACTTCCCTAGGTTGCTCAAAGCCCCATCCAGCCTGGCCTTGAACACTTCCAGGCATGGGGCATCTTTTGTTGTACTTTGTTTCTGCTTGCAAAATTGCAAAGGACATTCTTCAGGATGCAGTTTCACRAAACACAAGTATTGCATTAAACGTAGAAAGAGGGATAAGTTTCAAAGCATCTTATCTTCAAAACCRTTCTACCATCTTTGATGTTAAACCCATCACAGAAAGTGTTCTGCCCGAAAATCAGTATTGGTTTTAAACTAAAAATGTTTTATTTCTGTTTTTCTAAGAGCAATTATTCATAAAGCAGCTTCCTAAAGCAGGAGTGAAAAGCCATGAAAAAGCAACCTGAAAAAGCATGAAAAAGTAAAAGGGTCCTTGTTTTACTGACTGGTCTGTATTACGACTGTGTACGTGATTGGTACGTTAAACCTGTTCATAGGCATTGCAGAAGTAGCTATTATTTATAGAGTTTTGATCCTAAAAAGTCATTATTTTATGCTTTATTGAAGATGGTTTAGTTGAAAATTGTCTTATAAAACTTTTTTATGGACTCATAAAATAGCAGTAAAAACATTCTTCTCAGTATAACCTGCTAAACTGCAAAAAGTTCTAAAGTGAAAGTAATTTTTAAGATTTGGGTTGGCTGTCTTAGTGCAAAAAAAAAAAAGCATAGAAAACTTTTATGTATAGGACTATGCTAGAGCATTCTATAYTTCCAGGATATAAGGCACCCAAAGGCTAAGCAACACTAAACATGTACTTTTCCTAACAATTTCAAGAAGATAATTCAAGACATAATAACATAATTTAATATTCTCAAAGACATTCCTAATCTCTTTTTTCCTTGCTTATTACTTATTAGCATTTCACAAAATAAATTATACTCCATTTTTCCCTGGATCTGGGGTTGTTGTTTGACAGTGTAATTCCACCATCCTCTTTTTTCTTTTTTTCCTTAAGTAAAAAAAGACATTTCCTGYCAAAGGATTTTCCTAATTCCTCCCTTTTCCACATAAATCCTTTTCTTACATGTCTGGGAATTACTATCAGTACAGGTTTASCTCTGAATAGGGACATGGATGATGATAGTAATAGCAAGAATAACGAGTAAAAGACTAATAAGAGAAAGAATCACTACTGAGAGAGTATTTCACAGTTTGAAAATATTGTTCAGATGCTGAACTAGTTTCATCTCTGGAACAAATTTTCATTTTTCACTGTTATGACATCAGGGAGCTTTATGCCTGATGAGATATTTTTATGTCTTAGTTAATAAAGCTTCATGGCTCTCCTTTTGGGTATCTATAGTAACTGCTCCTTCCCACAGACACAAATCATCTCCAACTTTATCTCCCCTTTTATTTACATTGGCAGGAACACTTGTTTTGTCATTTTGCAGTGTCATTTTGCAGTGTCACTTTACATGCTGCATTGTGGCTTAAAGGAGCAGGTAGGGATGAAACCTYCAAGTTCTGAGCGTTAGATACAAATTTGTTTGTATAAAGAACTAACTTGCATTTTTTTTCTTGCTATTTGTTTCTGAGGAACAGTGGATGGAGGGGCAACAAGGGGACAGAGAAGGGGGTGGTTTAGAGTTTTATGTGTAGCTTAAGATCTTCATAAAGCTAGAGCAACCACAGCCTCCAAAAGGACAGAGGTGATCAAGGGACTGGAGCATCTTTCCCATGAGAGGCTGAGGGAGCTGGAACTGATCAGCCTGGAGGAGAGAAGGCACAAGGGATCATATMAATACCTAATGGAGCAAAGAAGACAGACCCAGATTCTTCTGGCTGGTGCCCAGTGACAGGTCTGGAGGCAAYGGGGACAAACTRAAACACAGAAGGTTCCYTCTGAACATAAGTAAAAACTGTCTTACTGTGAGGGTGGTCAAACAGTGGTACAGCTTTTSCAGCGAGTTGGTAGGGTCTCCATMYTTGGARATATTCAAAACCCARCTGGACATGGTCCTCAGCAATCTGCCCTAGCTGACTCTGCCTGAGAAAGAGGTTGGACCAGACAATSTTCAGCAGTGCCCCCCAACCTCAGCTACTGTGTGACTGACATTCTGTGGAAGAAAACGCTACCCAGGCCACAAATATTTTGCAGAGATGCCCCCACAAACCTTTTGGCTTTATCAGTTCTTCATCGGGCTGATGGGATGGGAGCAGGTGTGGAAGTCTCTTTTCTTCCCTGATCACGCTTTCTCGGCTGCTTTCCTCCAGACRTAAGTAACTGAATCTCCATCCTGAAAGTTCTTATGCCTGTGATAAACWGTGAGAGGAGATACTCCATGAAAGCCAGCCATGCTGCTGATGTGGTTAGAGCTCCAACATACACAAACATGTCCGGAAGATAACATCTCTAAACAGCTCTTTCTTTGAGTTGTGTTGGTGTTTGTGGTGGTAGAAGCTTTCGACCACTGGAATGCAGAAATTACCATCTCATTTCCCTGTTCAGCAGCTGTCAGATGATGACAGCACCACCACTCCGGGGAATCCAGCATCATTGCAAGCTTCTGTAACGCCAGCTCTTTGGAAGCTTTGAGTTTCAGGCCAGCTATAAATCTCCAGTCAAACAATCACCATCAGGTGCTGAAGAAACAGGAGAAGGTTTCAAAGGCCCTCTGGTGCCAGGGCATCCGGCACACTGAAAGGAAAGGAGAATGTAGAAAAGCTCTCCACTTCCTGCCATTATTTAAAAGAGCTGTTCAACTGTCAGGCATGAGAGAAGCGAGGTATTGTAGCAGCCAGCACTCTCACCTCCCAGGGGAAAGAGTGCTTCAGAGCTTCATTACATCTCCAGATATACCATTAGCTGAGCCCCCACTAAAATACCTGCCATCCTTAATTTAGTCCTTCGAAGCAATCAAAACTGAAAATGATGGAAATGTTTCTATTTTTTTTTTTTTAAAAAGGAAAAAAAATAGTCCATTCATCTATAAAATCATTGATTGTTTCTTTCTGGTTATTAAATAAAGAGTAATGTAAAGTATTGCAATTGTACATTAAATATTTTGGGGGATTCMTTATAAATGAACTTTATCGAGAGCATTGGATGATTTCATGATCACCGGAGGCCCAAGCACTGGCTGGAAGCAGTTACCACATCCTACCTATTGCACTGCTTCAGYACCTTCATGCACTTCAAGTAGGAAGGGGATCTGATATTTCATGTACCTTAYGCAGTCATATCTCAGTTACTGAGCTATGTGGTAAATAAACTAAAATATAACCTAAGAAAATTCTGTAGAATGTCAGTTTGGGGAGAAGGAACATTTCTCCAACCACAGTCATTTGAATGGTAGTAGCTCCTCGTAAATACTACTCATAGATTTAGTTTCCTTTTTGGTGGCAGGGAAAGCTAGATTGCAGGCTTTTGCAATATACCATAAAAGCTGCATATTAAAAAAAAAAAAGGTTTGGGGTGCTAGCCAAGATCAGACATTAAATTATGGGCAAAATAAATATGGTGTCCAAATACAATCAATYCATTTTAGTTACTGGCTCACAAAGGAAGGCCGGCTGGAGGCGTGCAGAATTCCCCTTATCAGACTTCCGGATAGTTCTTGGTCTTGTGTGTCACTTCTGGGGAAGATTTAGACAGAATAAAGACAGTGAAGTCAATATTTAACCCTTTTAGCTTTTTATGTAGCTGGGTATAAATTTCTCATTATTATGTCACTTAATTTCCATTGTCATCATATCTAGTCATTTCACAACGTGTGGAAGCTAAACTAAAAGAATGAAAGTACTTTCAATTAGCTTTTTTTAACCGAAATCTTTATTTTTTCCAGAAAATGAATAATGTGTAAGAAGTGTCATGCCGATTACCAACACAAATACATCTTATTTTTCCTGTACACTTGCAAGCTCTAGCAGAATTTCTTGCATGAAAAAATATGTCAGTTTAAGTTTCAGAGCAAGAAAAAAATTACTGACTAGGTCCATCTCCTTCAGAGATCATTGCTCTCCTGTTGTAAGAGATTTTCAGAAACAAAAACAAATGTGAGGCTGTAACTAAGTCAGTAAAGGCCACCTGAATGGGAAGAAGTCATCASCTGCAATTAGAGAATTTAAACCACCCATCAGGTAAGTTGCTTTATTTGCAGTTGTTCAGCTTTCCTTCAGCCACTTGCTGCCAACAATCCTGTCAATGTTTGGCATATGTTTGACAGCTTTTTTTTTTTTTTTTTAAGAAACCCTTCCACTGAAATTTTGCTGTTTGATGGTTTCTGAATTATTCATATGTTAAATTGTGACACCTGTATTTAACTGCAAGTCTCAAGTTAATTGGAAAACCTCCACAATGGTGCTTGGTTTTTTGCTGTGCTGCCTCACAGTGATGCTAAACTAACTCAAAACCTATTTAAAAGGGTCGTGACATGTTTCCAATAACAAAAAGAAGGAGCAAAAGAAAAGCAGCCTGATAGCTGTATGACACTAAAGGTTAAGCCACTGTTAAACAGAATTAAAATCATGCACCTTCGTTCTACAAGCAACCCCACGTGTTTTACTTTAAACACGCCAGTGGTTCTACTGACTTCAGTGGCTCTCTTYGCATCACTTTGAGGGACTGAACTATTGTACACATGCTTGAGAGAAATTCTTACTGAGCTTTTTCCTTAAGAACACACCTACCCCTTTCTACTGACCCTCATGGACCAAAATCTGGGCAATGAAGGATGGGAGGCATCGCAAAAAATCCTCGCTGCCAGCTGAAAGAAGTGAATGCCCACTCCAAAACTTTAATTCTGTTATAGTAGACAGGAGCATCTGCTTTCAAAATGAGCTTTTCTGCCCAGAAGGCTACAGAGATAAGTAGAGAATACCTCAGACYTTTTGTTCCACATACACTTTCTATTATTTATGATCCTAATGTGTTGTGATGTTTCATGCTAATGCAAGGGTATTACTTTCTCTGTGTATACTAGAATCATAAATATTTGAATATAAATTCGTATATATTAGACATCTTGTAGGTAGAGACTTACACTTTTTTAGGTCAAAATGGCACACACGTGTCCTTCTCTATGTTTTTTTTCAAGGTAATGTGAAAATATTGGGCAATTTAACTGACTGAAACAATCTCAATCACGTCTGATTGAATGGCTGCCCACCTCTTCATGTGGAAATAAAAGCTTTTGTTAAAGTACAGATGAATTACTTCACTTAAGCCCTGGGGGAAAAAAAAAAAAGGAGAGATTTTGGCTGTGCATTTGTTCATTAGATCCAGATGTACATTATTAACTGTCCGTAGTTGGTTTTACTAATAAATCATGCCTGAAGGAATTTTTTTTGCGAGATGGCGAGAGAAGAGTGCTCTTGTTTGTTTTATTGTTGTTGTTGTTTTTTATCGCAGTTGATTTACTTGCTTTGTTTTCAGTTTTGTTTTCCATTTCGGAYCTCCTGGCAGCAATGGTACAATATTCGAGCGGCTTTCAGAACAGAAGTCTGAGTTGTACCGGGAGTCGGAGCTGAAACATGGKCAGCACACAGAACAGAATGTGCAGACCTTGTGGACAGGAGAGCTAAAAATAGACAGAAAACAATTCCATACATGGTTCAGCTGTTTTGCTAACACCTACCTATTAACTGAGAGAAAAAATGTACGTATGTGTGTTCTTTAATGCACATGCAAAAGCAGCAGCGTTCCAGCCTGCCTGCAGCTGCTTTTAGCAGAAAACCCAAATGCCATCAACTCCTCACTCTTGTCCCCCATGCATCTCCTATGCAAGAGGAGCCCATCCATAATTTTACATTTTTCCTAGCTTTCCTCTAGAGGCAACTCCTCTCTCCTGCTGTCCCACATAAACCCCAAACATCATTAGCTATGTAGTCTGAGCCATTTGCCCACGGACATATACACTCATTTCTCTTTCTAAAAATGTTAAGGATGTAAGGAACACTTCTCTCCTGCAAAATGCTTAAGTGACTGTTTCAGGGAATTTGCAGTCCTAGTGATAGCAGGAGAGAAAGCTCTGTGACATCTTGCAGCACTGGATTTTATGTCATTCTGTTGTCACCTATCTTGTCTTTTCCATGACAAACTTTCTCAGAGGATGGAGTGGATTTCTCACAGAGGATGCTATACACAAAGCCCCTTATGTTTACAGCATGTTTCACATCTATACTAACATTCCACATACATTGTGTGGTTATACAGCATATTTATTAAAGTTTATTAAATAAAACCTGACATTTGAGATGCTTAAAAGGTATTGGACAGAATTATGCCTATTTTGCAACAGACAACAGTGATTTTTCCTAATATACACAATTTTTATGACAACCACTTGTGCTCTAACTGAATTATTTTCCAGAGCTAAAGTCATCATTTTATTGGAACCTTCTCCTCCCCTGGAAACATACTTTTTTGAACATTTTGTGAGGTATTTACAGTCTTGGAGGTATTTATTTTCCTTCACTTTGATTGCCTTTTCAGACAGATTGCCAGTTTTTCACTCTCTTGCCTCTTTTATACTGGCACCAGCAATTAATAAACCACTTAATGAACTTGATMTATAAGGAAGACAATGACTATGACAACTGCTTCTACTGCCCTCCATTTCTCAGCTCCCAAGATTCTTTCCACACATATGCTGTCTAAATACCCTGGTAGTACGGAAGTAAAATCTGAGCAAAGATGCTTATTTTCCATTTTCTTTTGTTGAGGGCCTTTTTACTTTGACACAACTAATTCCATAGCAATAAAGTGATCCTTACCAGCAGCATTTGGCTGCGTTGCTGCCATGACATAATGTGGAGCTGAAATTTGTCCTCATAATCATGTGTGAAATCCAAGCAGCATGCAATGCTGAAGATGTTCTCTGTAGATCCTGGATGTCCTTGCTTGAATCAGCTCATGCCATGCTCACACTGGAAAAAGCCAAAAACCACTATCACCTGGAGTGTTTCATGTATAGAACAGTTGAGGTTTTCATGTTGGTGAGAAAGATGASTTTTCAGTAACAGTGGTTCATGTTACATCCTTTTTAATGAGAAACATTAAAACTAAAGAGAAGCTAAGAGGATAGAGCCGCTTTAGACACAATTTAGAAGCTTTGGTATGCCATAAATCACAGCAAACTCAAGTAGTCCAAAGAGTAAAGCTTAATTCCAGAACTGTCAAAGGACCTGGCCTCGCTCCTCTCCGCGCCTTTCCTGACAGGACGATGAATATCCTAAGGAGAAAGAACTCTTCTGAAGGCAGCCTTACAAAAGTAAAATCTTCCCAGAGAGTCCTCTCACGACTTCTGCATTGTCACTTTTGCCAAGCCCATCACGCTGGGGGTTAATGGTAAGCAAAGTCTTTGCACACAAGCAGCTGCGAGAGAAAGGGAGCTGAGCTGGTTAAGCCACAAGTGCAACTTGCAGAAAGTGAGCAGCATGCACCCAGCCTGCTTTTTATTTAAAAAAAAAAAAGGCAAACCCCCACAAAACTTAAAAAATGTTATTGTAGTTCAGGTCTATGGGAAATAAAGCAAGTTGCAAAAAGGAAGAGTCTGTTTTGCATAAGTTGGCTAAGGATGGAGACAATAACACAGATATTTTCTGATGGACAATTCTTCAGTCTCATCTTTTCATGAACACTTTGCTTACAACAGTAAAAAGAAACAAAAGTATGTCAACTCCCTGAGATAATTTGAAAACAACTACTTTGYGCTGAGAACTATAACATACTCCTAGTATGAATTTACAGTCCTATATTTTAGGACTGTTTCACTGTCTTTTCTAAAAACAACAGGTGCTRCCTACTCCTGCAGCTTGTGTCAGATACTCAGATAGGTATGGTCATTAATAGTTTCCCAGGTTGTTCAGGGAGCACGGTTGACATGTCAAACAAGAGTTATTTGTTTTATGCTTTAGAAATAAAACCATTTAGGCAGGGCAAAGAAAAGTGAGACTTGCTAGATATCATGTTTGACCCCAACCTTGTTTTTCAGGGATTTTGACATGTCACTGTTTATCACCCTGCTTTATGCAGCAAGGAAACATATTTACAGCCTCCTGACCCTTTGCATCATGTCTCTAAGTACAACATATAAATTTATGTGCATACCAGGAATCCCTATGCATCCAGTGAAATCCACACAGAACTTTCCGTGCCCGTATTCCATCACATTTTTACATGAGCACATGGCTTTTAGAACAGATCCTGCTCATAATTTGGGGCCCTCCTTTTTCTGTGATCCAGCCATCAGATGGATTTTTCATTAATAGGGCCCTAAGACTTTACACTTGACTTTGGAAAAAGAGCAGGCACCGGTGCCAAGTTTTGAGCTGTGCAGTCACTGTGATGCAGTCTGTTGTGTTACACGCATTCRAAAGCATAATTCTGGGAGAAACCAGTATCCAGATCCAAAAATGGGCCTCAGTGGGCAGCAGGCTTTACTGTGCATGTGGCAGCACCAGTCCTGGACACGTTGCTGTGGATAATTGATGGCTCASGGCTGATCTGTCAGTGTGCTGGAAGTGGAACTGGGGCATTTCTTCACCCAAATAAGTAGTGGGTTATGATGCACACATGCCTTGGCAAAGTGCCTTAGTTTTAGTCATTTAGCACAAAAAYCCCTTCCTTTTTGTCTATGGTTTCATTCAGCTGCCTTCTACCTCCCTTTATGGTAACAGATTCCTACCCATCAATGCCCATCCCTCATAGAAAGGCACATAATTGTATCAGAATTTAATTTCAAATAGACCTCCATTTGTTGTAACTCAAAGATACCAGGAAAATGGGGAATAGTGCCAAGTGGCTATCACGAATACCTTGAATTGTCATAACACCTTCCATCACAGGGTCTTTGGACCTCATTAAGAATGTCAATACAGTCTGAGTACATCATGTCCTCAGGAAGCACCTATGGTCATCTTTAACATTAAACAGCTACTGATAAACCTCTGTGGAAACCCTGTCCTCTATAGCTTCAGAGTAACAGACAAATTTTCTTATAGAGGAAACTTGAAATATGGAGAGTTAAGAAAGAGACAAGAAATCCTTTGGCACAGCCAAGATAATTCTTACCCTTCAGTTACCTTGCATTTCTGTTGCTTAAAATTAAACTGGTTTATATAATTGAATTTTAATTGAATAGAGTTTAAAAGCCTTCTGTARGGTTAACATACTGCTTATCTTAGAGGCTGGTCTGTGCAGTGCCTGAGACCTGGGACATCACGAGATAAATAAACAAATCGATGGTAAATTAGGAGGATGGTCTATGTCTCCTTGTAGGTACCTAATAGAGCTGTGCCTGGGTTTTGTGTTGGAACTGGCAACCCTTCTGCAATTATTTTCTGAGAAAACAATTCAAAAACCACTTCTCTATGTTTTGGCAGAAAGGGCTGGACTGCCACTCACCAAAACTGAAATTACCAAATCATAAAAAGTTTGGCCATTACGCATTAAAATTTGCACCAACCTGCAGTGCTTTGAAATGCAGCTCTGGAGGGACCATTCCCAGAAGTGAGAGATTCAACATCTTGAATCCCCTTGGAGATGGTAGAGAGCCAACCAAGGCTAATTGTGGTGATGGTTTATTCCATGTACACTTCTGAAGTGGCCAGCAGCAAGGCTGACGCCATCGACTTGTTTAACTCCACCTTTATTATCCCTTTACCATTATAAGCATTTACAAGATATGCATCATTGCAGCATCTGGACACGCTTTGCAATTACATGGACTGGAACTGCATCCCCTGGCACTGTTAATATCACTGAGCACTTATTATATTCCCGCATTGTTTCTATTGTCTTGCACACAGACTGAAACCGCTGGAGAGACAGACTCTGTCACAGGGAGCTGAAAGTATGGACARGCAGATTTTTCCAAGTAGCACAAGGCATTATGGAGTTTGGCCCTGTTTGGGGGGTTTTTTTTATGACTTTTAGCATTAAAAAAATAATTCARACCAATGAATTTACTCTGTGAAGACCAAGGCCAAAAAAAGACTCTGCCTTTGCATAAAGTTGAGAATGGAACAATTTTTTTAACACTTACACAGCACTGAGTCCCCAAAGGAAAACCATATGTCAGGTATCAGGAGTATCTGCCTGTAATGTATATTCTTTTAGAGCAGACAAATCTTGATATATGCAACTAATGGATATTTCACTTCACCTCCAGGAATTGCAGTTTATGTTTCTGGGTAACTCCTGAGTTACACATATTCTGCGAACTATGAAATTACACTGCCTGTAGCCATGGTGGTATGGAGGTCTGAAATCAAATGTCCACTGTTCCTAGCTCAATAGCATCTAATTTCACTATTTTATTGAAAACTTACATCAGGACTTCCAGCATTTCCCAGTGAATAGGGGGGATGCTCTACACAAAGCCTTTCAGAGTGTTGGTATGGCTGATGCAGGCTGGGAAGGCGAAGGCAAGATGCTGTTCTGTGTGGTAGAAAGAGAAGTAAAAGAGAAGTGACCGACTGCCAGATTTAAGATTTCAAAGCTGAAGTCAGGCAGCAGAGATGAGGTAAAGTCTTTCTGAACATATTTTAAAACTTCTGTGGAAGTGAACAACTTTATTACATTTCATTGTTTCATGGTGTGTGATGTCACTAGAAATTTTGGATGTGAGTAGAAATTGATTCCTTTAAATTTCAGGAATAACTTTTTCCTTATGCATTAGCTGGTTTTGACTGGATATCRTCTTGGACTACACACATTTGGACATGTAGCTAATTTTACACCCCTATTCTTACATYCCAGTAAAGCACTTGTACATTGCAATTTTAGAACCTCACATACAGCAGGATTTCACTGCTAAGGTTCACTTGCTGTCCTCAGAAAGCACTTAAATGCATTCCCTTTAAGTATATTGGTATTTCTCACAATTCTCTTTAAGCCAAAACAAATAGTATCTTTAGATTAAAAAGCAAAACAAAATTCAAACCTGCTGTGGTTTTCCTTAACTCATGAGAATCTAAAATAAGGATAGTGGAATTAAGCCAATCCATAGGATCTCCTCKTGTCCTGTGAATTTTCCAGCTAATATCATGAATTGCAAATGGAAAGCTGATATTTGAGGCTGAAACATCCTGAAAGAGACAACTAGCCATACAGCGGAAGAGACAGGAATTATCTGCAAAAATACTGTGTCCAGATTCCCAGGAGTCTGTTCACAATGAACAAAAAGCCTGACAGCRAATGAGTTGGACCAGCCTGAGTCYCTGTATCCAGCAGGGCTGGTGTGTYCACCAGAGGTTAACTGTGCCTATGSGTCYAAGGAATATAAGCCAGCTCTTTTGAGCCTTGGCATCCAGGCATCCCCCACTGCCAGTAAAGGCTCCAGTTGCAACTTGGATCACACCAAAAGGGCTAAAACAGGTCCCACCACTGACCTTTCCAGCTCTGAAGCTGCATTTCTCCTGAGTCCATACTATTAGCTCAGATACTAATGATGCACAGGARTGAATCTGGCAGCCACTGTACCCCAGGATTCCTCTAATCCTTTACTCTGGGCTGCATTGTGAAAGCAGTATAGCAATTAAAAACCCCAGAGATTTGGGGCTGCTTCTTCCGTTAGGTGCAGAAGAAGCTCTCATTTATCTCCTATGGAAAACAAATTCCTAAACRTCTGTAGAAATGTTGGGAGAGACACGGAGTATCTCACTTGTTGTAGTATTTGTTCACTACAGGGCTTGGGTTCTTGACTTGCTTTTAAAAATGGTAACAAATAGCCGTGTTTTTCCTTATTTTTCATGGTCACTTGAATCACAGGAATCAATTTGTAAAGAAGGTGAGAAGATTGTTCCTTTTCGTGCAGCGCTTTTCTCAGGCCAAACACATGTGGCTGAACCTCTTCAAACTCTACCCAGAACAGAAAACCTCACGTGTGTTTAGGGCAAATCTTCTCAGTAATGTCTACCTGAGAATAACAGGAAGAGAAGTGAAATGGATGTGCAAGTCCAAGCACTTTATATCACAGAATMTCAATAGACACAGGTACACACACACAAACATTTACAACCACATCAGGCTTTCAAAGTTTCTCAGTTAAACAAGCATAATTCTGCATAACCTAAGCAAAATTTCTGGATGCATTCTGCTTTCCAGAAATGCAGCTGACTCTGGTATTTTGTTAGTGGGAAGCCACTGCAAGTAGGGGATTTGAATAAATATTTATTTATGCACAACTATGTCATCTGCTGGACGCTTCACTATTTTTCTGGCAAAAGGACTGACTTAATGGAAAGAGTAAAATGCATGAATGAATGTATGAGCTGAAACTGCTTTGTTTTTCTTACGRTGAAAAAGGAAGGCAATGACAGAGAAATCCTCACCCACACCATGTCAATGTCCCATATTGGTCTTACTATTGCCAGTATGTCCCCAGTGTTAACATTTCCCTGAAAAAATGGATTAACCTGAAATAKCTCATTTTCTATATACATATTTATAATTTTTTTTTTGGTCATTGCAGTATTTTCTTATAAAATGTACTCTAAGAATTGGAGAAAATGTGTTGCTTATTAAAACCATGTTTTGCTCAGCACATTTTGCAAGAGTTCAGATTACACTGCACTCTTCTTCACTCCTTTTTAAGGAGGTGGTGTAATTTTGGGAAGCAACATAGGCCCCATTTGAATCCTGGGTTGCTATGGCAAATTCAYGTTTTGATTCAATTGCATTGTAAATAATAACATGGAATTGTGTGCAAGTAGCAAGAATGAAGGTCAAACAAACCTCTCAAATACCCTTAAATTGGGGCAAGATGCTTTTTTTCTGTCAAGCCTCACAATTCCTGAGATGTCTTCCTGTACAGCATCCATGTCCRTCATGTGCAATTTTAACTGTATTTTCCTGCTGTTGCTTGTTCTGAACTCCTTGACTCATGGACTGTTTCCAGATAAACTACACAGGAAGATTCTTTGGCCTTGATAAAGATGAGTTTTRTGAAGAAGCAGGCTCCAGACACCATCCAAACCAGCTGAATACTTTCAGGTACTACCTAAAATCTGAGTGCATAGTCAACTAATTGCTCTCCCTGATACATGACATAGATGAGAGCTGTGGGCTTAAAAACACTCCAAACCCCATGAGCTCCAGTAAAACCAGAGCTGCTATCAGCACAGCCAGCCTGACCCACCTCTTCATGGATTTACCACTCAGGATGAGCACACGGCTCTCGATCCAGCCCSCCCAGTCTAATGTAACACTGGAGGGGTCTTTGAGAACACTTGTGGTGTTTAAAAAACAATTAGCAATAATAAAAGACATATCCCAGGACATTCACTTATTTGCTCTTCCTGTACCAGAGGTCAGCTTGTTTCAACATGCATATTTGCTTTGTTTCTTTGTCAATATTTAGCACATATCAGAGAGAACAATGATGGCTTGCAGATAGTGTTGTATCCAAAGAATAATGGAAAGATGCGTGTTGTTGCAGAGGAAACATAAATATACTCTGAAGGAAGAAGAGATCACACTAATCACTATTGCTTAGCCTGCAAGGCAGCAGAGGAGAGGGCAAAAATTTGACTGTGAAAAAATTTGGCTCTGGGTCTCCAGGGCATTCATCCCTGTGGGATTTTGTGTTCCTTACATAAATGTTGCTTTCTCATTTAACAGATCAAATGTAGAAAAGGAGGAAATAATTTTTTCTAAAACATAAAGGTATTAAGTTACCAACAAATTCTAGGAATAGAACCAGCAAATCAAACATAAGCAAAAATGATTCTAAATTAGCAGGAAAATGAATCAGCTTGTCTTAATTTACCAATTTCCAAAGCTGAGATCACCTCATGCCCTTCTGTGCAGCAGAAGATTGAGACCGAAGGGCTCTTTTCAGGAGGCAATGCAAGGAAGCACTAGGTTACATCCTTTGCTCCAGCTGCTTTTCTCTCTATCTCACTTTTTCTCTGTCTTTTGGGTTTCTATGCCCAACAGGGACCCAGAGCTGCAGGGGCTTTTTCACCACAAGACCAGCCTCCTGGGGAAAGCCAGGAGAAAGGAGCTGAAGGCAAGGCTTGACCTCCCACCTCCTCCCATCTGGCCCCATCTGAGCTGCCCTAAGATCCTGCTCCTTCACAGAGGTTTCCCAGGATAAATAAATAATGCAGATATTGGCCACAGAGCTGCAGAAACAGTGGTAGCTCAGAATTTCTGTCTTTTGGGAACGATGATATTTTTAGACCTGTGTTTAAGCTGTGCTGGAATTAAACATTATATTTAACTTCCATGCATCAGGAATAATGTTTTGAAAGTTGCATTTCTAAAGGAATGAAATGTTAAATCAAAATTAAGCTGTCATTATATTGACTTCCTACAGTTTTCATTCTTTCTCATATGTTCCTCTGCCACAGCTACCCTGTATCATCAATGGGAATAAAACAAAAAAGATATGTTTTTTCAAATAATTGTAATTATTTTAACGGTTTAAATTCATTCAAATAATTTCAGATATCATCTGGCATGTGATTTAGGATACCATAACTGATAAATTCTCTATCTTGTTTATTTTTAGTCAAATTGAAATTACAGTACCACTTAACGTAAACTGAAATATGAGTTACTTCCAGCCCTTGTTATAATAGTTTAAATGTGAAGAAAATAAGCAAAACAAGAAAACCAAATTATAATAATGTAGTCAATCTTCACAGTACAGATTGCCCTTCAGTCTGGTTTTCCTCTTTATTTTTTCACAGAAACTTCTGTAGTCCTTCTGGTGTTTGTTTTTTTTTGCTGTCGTCCCCAATTACCAAACAACACAGCATCAGTTATAGTGGGGGTGTTTCCCCAACAAAAATTGCAAATTACTACTTCCCCTATCCCTCCTGCCCTATGCTTCTGACAACACCCATTTACATAAGGGAGGAAAACTGTATCTGAGGAAAACTGTATCCGATCTGAGCATCGCCTCAAGAAAAGAGAATAAAATGTTGGGTCTTTGCCAGCTCTACTGTCTTGGAACAACCCTCGGTACGAAAGCTCACACCACTATTATTGCTGCAAAAAAATCTTTCTCTTCTTAATAGTGTCAAGACCTTTTCTCAAATCTTACCGATTTCAGGCCAATTGTCTTCTCTTCACCAACAATAGGTTTAAATCTCTGCAGATCTGACCACCTGCAGAAGCCACTAGCTGTTGAAGCTGGGAAAAATAACAACAAGTGGACTGTATTTCCCATGATTTAATTCCCTAAATCTTGCACATGTGCTTAATTCAAAGTGCGTGTGTATTCCCCGTGGAATCGATGGGAATACGCAGATGACTAAAGGTAAGCAGATGTGTGAGTTGAGGGATCCGGGTCTGAAATTAAGACAAGCTTCAAGAAGTGGAAGCTGCAACAGAAGGGGAAATCAAAGATGACAGAAGCAATAAACAGTAATAACATTGTGGAATCAGCCTAAGACACATGTATATCATGACCATCATCACACTGTATTTCAAACTTAAAAGTAACAACGGATTCCAAATCAAAAATCATTTTCTCTTCTTGGAGAGAGATACCTAGAGGCACAGGAGCTAAGTCATAGAGATGGAGTGAAATGAGGAGAAAGCAGGTTTCAAATATCACTCTCTATACAATACAGCAAAAAACTCTCAAAATGTTAGAGAGCTGCAGCTCCATAGCAAAGGTGTTATGAAAGAAAAGAGCAACTGCTTGAGAGAAGACTAAACAATAAAGAAGAGGTGAATTCGAATTTGTCTTTTGAAGCTGAGGACAAGCAGCAAGCTCTTCTAGTGCTGCAAAAGATGAGTCAGTGCAAGGATTTAGTGGAGAGGTGTAACCTTAASCACAGTGGTGAGGAAGGAAGACCTATGGCAGCTGTGTCTGAATGAGCATTAGAGAAGGCAGAGAAGAGAAGGTGGCCATTGTCAAAGCCAGACCTGGTAAGGGCATAGGTGAACATCTCTGAGCACAGAAGCATCAGACTCAAGAGTACTTAAAAAAATATAGCAGCGTATGACTGAGGATGAATATAATAAGAAATCACCAAAATCTTTCCTTTCATTTTGATTGATTTGAACGTTCTTCCTTGCCACTCATCTACTTTGCAGTTTCAATCAACATATAATATATAATCTGAAGGGAAGATTAAAAAAAACAAAACACCAAGAACTGAAAATGTCATTACAATATACCCTGATTCACAGCTTCATTCTGGCTGATGATACTGGCCTGAGTGATTTATATAAACATCCCTGGTACCATGCTGGTGTTTCAGAGCCGAAGTTGTACCTCCTGCTGAGTTCTTTACAGCGAGAACTCCTCCTCTCAAATGTCCAATCTCCATGCCTCTATGGAGTCATCCCTTTGTTATTGCACACAGATTCAAGATCCAAGCACCTAGCAGGAAGTAAACTCTTAGGTGTCAATATTCCTTCTAATAATAATCTAGTGATGTGAATTCTATTTTTGACATTAAGCACCTGTTCAAAGTTCTTTTTCTGATTTAGCACCTATGCTCTTAGGATTAAGATAGTGGGAATGACAGATGACCTCTAAAGACCATGGGGTGACCGGCCTGTGGGTGGTATCTGTGGGTGGTCTGCAAGGGGAAGGAGATAGGAGCTCAGTAAGATTTTCAAAGGAAAAGCACTTAAAAGAGAATTTCTCAGTTCAAATTTATGATGTACATTACCTGTGTCTTGAAAGTTTTATGCTGACAGAGTCAGGGTGATTTCTCATGTCTGGCACTCAGTGGGAGCTCAAAGTACAACTTAGAACAGGGCTTTTGCTTAGATATTCATTTTGACATTCACTCCAGCGCAGAGAGGGAGCTGAGTCACAGCTTTTGGAGCCATAGCCACATCAGAAAATCCCTACAGTTTGAGGGCACTTGGACTGATAGTTTTGGCTCAAATCATCTCTGATCTTGTAAACAACTTGGCATCCTTCCTATTTGTACATACTCAGTGAATGATGTGAACTAGGAAAGAAAATAAGTATGCTAAAATAATCCTTTCCCCCCCCGTTGTGCATATGAATGAATCTGAGTCCGTCAGGGAGGCAGATATCTGCCAGCACCAGCAGGGAGGTTATTATCTTTGCATATGTTGTTTCCTAGGAAAATCCCTGCTAAGGACCGTGGTGGTGATATGCAGAATGGTGTTAGCATGCATTTGCCCTACACCCACTGGCACCCATCTGACTTTTTAATTTCCTGGGTCTCCAAACCCCTCCTAGGGGAACAGCGTGACACCTCTAAGGACGTTACCTTGACCTGCATTCCATTTTGTCAGTACAGGACAGTATTCATCCCGGAACAACACTGCCAAGCAGTTCCCAGATCAATGGGAGGTTGATCTGAGCAGGACCCACATGACGTGGTTGCTGCTGAGGGCAAAGTTAACGAAAGCTGGAGGACCCAGGACTCTGCTTTCCATTTGCCTCTTTTATGTCCCTGTGTTGCCTCTGTCTTCCCTTTCCACAAACCTCCACCTGAAAAAAAGGGCAAGAAAAACAAAAAGGAGTCATGATCCATGTGTTTTCCAAACTGTCTTACGTCTTAAATTTATCAGAGGATAGCAAATGGCCAACAGGTGAGAGAGAGGGAGGGAGGGAGGGAGAGAGAGAGGCAGCATCATCTATTTGTGTCCGTGCCTGTTTGGTCACATCTGTTCCCAAACTCTTGCACAAACCACAAGCAACTGCTGAAGGCTAGAGGAGGGGCAGCATGAAATTAGGGCACATGAAAACAAGATCAGCCCTTAATATGGGACAGAGAAGAAGAATACACCAAATCACAAGAAACAGCTTGAAAAAGGAGTAAAAAAAAAAAGTCAATAATGACAACATATTTTTTTAAGAAAAAGCAGGATCCCAAAATAAAAAACACACCATTGGTGGTCACTAGTGCTGTGCTTAAGCTGTCATCTGTTGAATCTGGCAGTCTGCACGTCATTCAACAGATAAATGCCTTTACCAGAACCCTCTGGACAAGGAGAATGTACAGCACACACATTTAAGTCAGACTGCTAGGGCTGGGGGAAACTCTGTTGGTGGCCACAGACACCGAAGAATCAGGTATAGGAAACTCTGAGTAAAGCAGATGAAATGCTCAGAGGGAAAAATAATGAGAAGCAAACCTTTTTTTTCCCCTTCTGATCCCACATTTCGGTAATCCAGACTAATTGCACGGTAATGCAGCCACTCATAAATCYAAGAATACACACGGATTACGTCTGTGTGGCTAAACTGGAAGTGGTCTTTCCTTTCAGGTAGCCACAGAGCCATACAATCTGCTTTGGGAAAGCAGGACATATTTTATCTCCTCTCATCCCACTTGCTCTAAGGAACCACATACTGCCTACTCTGCAACCTATTAAATATGCCACAGCAAAGTGTTTTCAACTGTGTGCCATGTGGGAGTCTCAGTAAAGCAAGAAATGGTGGGATCTTTTTGCAGATTATTACATGGGCTCAGAAATCCTGAGCCTGTGCAAACATTAAAAAATACTCAAAATATTTGAACTGGAAAACATGCTCATTTGCTGTAATGCCTGTGGATTTCTTAAAAAAATAGAGGATCTTCTTTTCCAGTCATCCCCTCGAATGTGAAGTGGGATAATGAAGAAGAATTCTAAACAATTTTATTGTAGCATGTTTTCATGGGCTATTTACAGCCATTTCASTTTATTCATTTATGTACATTTTGTCTCAGTTTTCAAACAAAACCAAGGCTTTCCTGGGGGTGGCTTCATCCAAGTTTTGTCTTCTGCTCCATTGTTCTTCAACGTACTCCATGGAAACGGGCATGTTGCTGGAATCTCCTCCACTCACATCAGCACTGGCACGAAGTTTTGAGGGCAGCAATTACGCCTGGGGCTTTTAAAGGGTATTTCTGGGGCACTGCAGCCCCTGACACTCCAGCAGGAATGCTAAGTTTTGGAACAAACCCACCATGTGTGCTGTTTTCCGAAGAGGCTTCTGCGTGATGCAATACAGCTCGAACACCCTTTCTCCTGRGTGTTTGCTGCCATCGCTGTGCCAATGCTCCTTGAGAATGTGATCCAGCTTTATTACTTAAGTCTCACTCCTTTTCTCCCCCTCTCAACAGCCTATGACTGGGATTAGCCTTTTCTCTGTTATCTGYTGAGTACACATGTAAGGGGAGAAGGGAATGAACTTCTTTATAGCAAAAGGCAGAGAATCCTCTGCAGACTATTCACTTTTCACGAGGTATTTTCCACCATATAATGTGGAAGCACAGTTATTAAAATGTTACTTCCACAGAATTTTCCAGTTCCTTTTGTTTGTTCCTAATCTACTTCATCCGGGCCTCCTGCGCTTTTGGGTGAGCAGTTGGTTTGTAGTCCAACACATGAATTATCTTCACATGCCAAAGAAAGCTTAGGAATTGCCCAGTATATTTCAAAACCTTGAAAAAGTAGGAGGTTGTATCTGGCAGCAGCAATAAGCATTAAACATTCTCAAAGRAAGCTTTGTTATTAAAGAGAGGTAACCCGTTTGGATCAAGCAGGAGCAACATAAATCTTCATTCAGGGCTTTAAGAATACCAAGAACTATTCTGAAATTAAAGAAGTTTTTTTCTTTCTTCTTTTTCTTTCCCGCCTAAATGTTTTGTTTGGGGGTTTTGTCTGTATTTCCTAGGTCTCTGCACTCTGGAATCTTCCTTCCAGACAGGAGTGATGCAAGGCTTTCAAAGAAGGGGAAACCATGAACAATCCAGAGAAACATGTCAGAGAGCTGCCAATTCTTCTGATCCAACCTAGATCCCCCCAGTATTTTGGGGAAGGTGTTATGGTCTGACTCTTAGAATCCTATCAGATGTGGAAAACTCAGGTTTTATTTATTTATAAATAATTCACTTATAACTCCGGCTCACAGAGAAAAAAAAAYTRAACAAGGACTAGAATAGAACWGTAAAGGGGCAAACAAAACTCCCCCCTCCCCCCAAATTCTCTAACAGTCGCATGATTTTTGAACAGTTCAACTTATTCAGGCGTTTCTGGCTTATGATCTTTGACTGCATAGTGCTGGCTGCGTGCACGCCACAGGGAGTTCCCCAGATAAAGCGAGTGTCCTGCGTGCACCCTCCCACAGCCCCATGCTGGGGAGGGAATCACAGCTGGCTGACACTGCTCCTGCCACATGGCTGACTAACCCACCCCTGCAGATGATGCCTGAACAGAGGGAAGTTCTGCTTTGGGAGCTAGGGCCTGGGGGGGGTTAAATTTTATTTTAATTTTTTTACCCAATTTTAATTTTTATATTGGATTTTATTTTTAATCTAAATTAATGTTTTATTTTATTTTGATTTCACTTATTTTTAAATTATATTTTATTTTGGGGCAGAATCTGAATAGAAGCAGTGCCATAAAAAAACATAATTAAGAAAAATCCTTTATCTCATCTTCCATATGTATCAGTTTGGCCCAAAGAATGCAAATACTCCTCCATGGAAGCCCAGAGACTGTGGCAGCACAACCACAGTAACAGGCCATAGACAGTGAATAACAAATTCTCCTGTCCAAAGGGTTCATCCTGAAAATATTTTAGGTAGCAATCTGCTGTTTTGTTGGCTGCATGAAGAGGAATGATGAGGTAGGGAAGAGAAGCATGAATTTGGAGATGGTGCCTCACATCTGCCTAAGAATCCGAAATCTATGGAATATTTGGAACCTCTGTGGTTGCAAGGCCCTGGAATGTGGTTAAAATAATATGCAAATTAAAAAATAAAAATCCTGCTGAAACGTTTGACTGAATGTACCTTCACTGAGCTGAGGCCAGCTGGGAATTTGCTTAAGACCCAGAATGAAGTGAGGTTTCTGATGCAGATAGCCCACAGTGGAGCAACAATGTTCCATGGATTTTATGAGTTTCAATAACTCTGCTTTAATCAGAAAATTAGAAGTAACCAAGAAATCCCCCTAAGGCCCGATTTGAGACTCTATTAAACCAGTGTAGCACCAGAGTAATATCATGGTTTTCAATGGAGTTACACTGGCATAAAATTGATGTCAGAGGCTGGTGAATCAAGCCCCAAGACAGCTGTGAATTATTTTCTTCCTATCTGACATTTTAATGTTCAAGTGAAAAAAACACGGCGGAGCTGGGAATGAATCCCAAATGCCCCCAACCTCAAAGGCTTGATAGAGAAAGATGTGATTTTAGTGCTAGTTTAATCACTCAAATACACAGACTATGTCTTAAGAGAAAGTACCAGCTAAACAACCAGGCTGTCACAGATCTTAATAAATTAACAACCTGCATTTATACACTGACATTAGTAAAACTTTGTAAGGCATTACAATGGACAAATCCAAATATTTGTATAAGATTTACTGATTATTATTTCATTTTTCTGAACACAAAGTTAAAATATTTACCCTGTGGCAGTAGGAATAATCTTGTAAACTGTAATGTAAGCAAAGAACTTAGCAGTGCTTTTCGGTGTAATTTATCTGCAAGAAAATACATAATTGCATTAAATTGAAGAACATTATGCTAATTAAAAACAACAAGAAAGAATGGACTTTACAGTGCAGTGAGATTTTAACTTCAGTGAGCCATTTTAGTTTTACCCCACTTGTAAAATCACAGTATTTTAATGTTTAGTAAATATTTGCAAAATTACACAAAATCACTTAAAAATGGAAATCTGCTAAATAAGCAAAAAGAAAGCATCTGTAAGTAATCTAACATCTGAATATAAAAATATTAATCAGGAGACAAATGCTGCCAAACATACACGTAATTATTTTAGTTCATTAGACCCAAGTCTGATGAATCTCAGTGAAACTTGCAAATACATTTGAGATTCGATCCATTCTTGCACCACTTTTACATCAACAGAATCCTATTAATTGGAGGTCAGTGGAGACCTTCTGGTGGTGTATGAAAAAGAGGAAATCAAGCACTTGGCTTACAGTTTTCCAGGAGAGACATAACCACTTATGATTTCAGTTTCTTAAGTAGAATGAATACAAAAAAAACCCCAAAGTGCAATTTTTACCGCCAGGAATTGTACAACTCAAGCATGCAAAATGAAGCAATATAGTATTTTAGTGCCAAAGTAAGTTCGCTTAAAAATTCTGAAAAAGTGCAGTTTGCCAACTCGATGTCTGCTGCATACAACCAGGCAGGAACAAGGGATAAACATTGGAAGGTAAATGGCCAGCTTCCTGTACAAATACTTGACTTCATCTTAAATATTAAGCTGAAATCCCCCTACAGCCTTAATTCAAAACTGAATCTATCACTTTTATGCCCTGTGCTTACACGGGGTTTCAGCATTTGTGCAACAGTTGGCATCATAAGAGGAGCTGGGGTCAGAACCCATCCTCGGTGAGCATCAACATGCCTTGGGCAAGTCCAGCGTGGTGGGACTCACAGGCTCTCTCTGCTCCATACCACTGTCAGGACAGCTCCAGTTCCTCTACCTAATTTAGGTCTGGGTCCTTATTTAGAGTCACATTCACCTGCCAGTGCACACCTCACACGTTTTTCCCAGAGTAGTCCAAAAGCCACCTGAGGTCCCAAATGCCTTGTATGTGACACACAATGCTCTGCTCCATGTTACTTTTACTGAACCAGACAGGTTAAGTACATCACTGACAGATTTTGGTGCTTTGTTCCCAGCCCAGTCTCACACATTCATTAGCTAGATAAGACTAATCTTTTCAAAATTCTAAGGGAGTAGTTGCTCAAAAAGAAAGGTCCAAGCAGCCAGCTCACTTTATATCTACATTCCTCACCATCCTCTTCAGACCTGGGCAACAAACTTCCCTGAACACATGAAGCAATGCAGGATAAGAAATGGCAGGAACAGAGTTATGATTCCCCTGAACAGATTATGCACTAGTACACAACTTAGGATGTTTTTTCTGATCATGCATTTATGTGCAAGAAATAGTCCAAAATAATAGGGAGGGCAGCATTTGAAGGACAGAAAAAGAAAGAGGGGAAGATTAAAAATTCTGCATTGTCTAACAATGACAATAAACCATTGATTCCTGTGGACATACATCCGGCAATATTTCAGTTGTAATACTACAGCAGAGAGACAATACTATTATATCAATAGATGTTAAAAAATCAACTGTTTCAGAAAACCTCCTTAAAATGGTTTTTTCGACTGTCTAGCAGAACTCTGTAATTCCTACACAAAAAATGTCTTGCTCAATTAAGATCTTTTCACTAAAAAAATTGTTAAACTGTACATCAGTTTATCTTACTTTGATCAGGATAGACTGAGTGTTTCATTCTTAAAAGCAATGTTTACAATCTATTGTACCATCTCCTTGAGTGCAATCTCAAGGTGTGTCTTGCAGAATAAGGTGTATACTACAATTTTCAATGCCACAGGAAGTGCTGTCTCAACCTACTTGTCACTGAGCAGATCATTTTCAAAATGTCCATTTCTTTGTTAGTCATTGAGCCTACTGGTTAAATTACTTACTTCTCCAGTTAAAACTTGGATGCATAATTATAAAAGGAACTTATGCTTGCCTTTTTTAGAGCATTCTTTATGTCCTTTGTTCAGATAATATTTTTCAAAGAAAGCAGGGGGACCAAAGGTATTTGAATTTTCTTTTCCTTAAYCACCTGCCAAATTCTACAGCTTTCCTGACCTGTATAGCCAGAATGGTGCTATTAAGTTTTGCAGTACCCAATCCACCATCACTATTACTTGAACACAGGAAGCTCTTGGCTAGTGAGAGGAAACCACCCTTCGCCTGMTTTTTGTGCTTCAGTGCCCAAAACCGAAAGAAACGTTCCTTTTACAGCCTTATGAGCTACTAAACACATAAGCCTTGATTAATGCACATATGCTCAGTGGATCAGGTTTTTGGACTGCACTGAGAAGGCCAACTGATGCTGTCAAGCCAGATATCTAAATTGGAAACAAAATACCTTTTAACAATTTCAATCCACAGGTTTCATTACAAAAAGATTTTTCAAGTTGTCCAGAAAACTCATGTTCAGTTCTCTGGAAACCATTTCCCATGCTTCAGGATTGTTTATAGTAAATAAATCATGTGCTGGATTAACAGAAAACCCAAGTGAGGTTTTAGCTTGAGTCTTTAAGCTTGAGAGTTTACAAAGAGATTCAGCAAAACTTTTTTCTTTTCTTTTTCTTCATTGCTGCCCAAGACCAACTGAGAGAAATCAAGGCTCCATCAAAGACATGATGGGTAATTTCATTTTGTCACATGGTGAATACTCCCCAAAAGATGACTTAATCAATTATACTAGAGACACGAAACCTCTGTTTCTCTTTCTTCAGCTCTGATTCAGCAAGGGATGTTTCCTATCCTCCTAATTTCAATTATCCTTGAATATGATTTTCAGTATATTCATAGTATTGCTTCAATAATATATTGACAGAAACTCTTTTCTCACAGCACCATACGATACATACACTCGATGCTGAAAGGAATATTTTTCTCAGTATCAACTGAGAATTCCTCCCCAAGAGCTTTAATACCTTGTCCAATAACAACAGGAAGACCACTGGTGAAGAATAGTTTCACGAGTCCCCTGGGCCTAGAGTTTATTGAGTGTAGTTTAGCCGACCTGGCATTAAGTACTCCCGAAAACAATATCTTTATGGTACATATAATTGTGATAACAATTGCACCCCATTTCCAATTTCTTCCAATTTAGAAGGATCAGTTGCTTTTGGAATCTGGCAGCTCCTCTTACTGCTGAGTGTTTCAGTTATTGAAGTTGCACAAATTTGCCATAGATTCATCACCAGATCCATAAGAAAATACACTGGAAATAGTACATAATATGTGCTAATAAAAAAAAAAAATTRACTACATACTAACTTTATCTGGATGTATTTTGACTTTCAATTTTCAGCCATTTAAAAAATTTCATATGTTGAGGTAGTGAAATTATTAACATCAGCCAGGCTACTAAATCAAACTTCCATTCCACACAATAAAATTGAAGCACCACTTCTTCAAATTTCAAAATAAAGTCTAATGTACATTACCGTTTCTCATTCTATTTCCTGAAAAAAATGACCTTTTTTTTTTTTTTTTAAATGGAGAAAGAGCAAGACATATTCATCCCAGTGAAACCACAGGACTATAATTCCCTAGCACAAATAAGGGTTTTCCCACAACGCAATGTGCACTTAGCACCAAGCTTTAGGAAACACCRCGCTATCCTACAATCTCCTTTGTGTTCCCAAGAGTCACACCAGAATCTTGGATCAAGGGTCTCACTCTYGAGTGCCTAACTAACTTTGTTAATTATGTCTGAAGCCCAACACAGAGTTCCCATTTTCAGAAGAGACTATCTTAAATTTTAGCACTGTGCTATCATTCTGGTGGCCAAAGCTATGAATTTAGAAGCTCTGACTTGCTRTTATTGTTTCCAAATCAGTGAACAGATGGGCAAATCTAAAATGTAGCCTGACTTTACTAATTATGGCACAATAAGAGCAAGTTATGGGACATGTTTTMTTTCCCCTGCTGTAGAAACTTCCATCTTGCCCTAACATCCAGAGCAATAGCAAAGAGGTCAGCATAAACCCTTGCCCCTTCTGAGGTGTTGGGTGCATCTCTTCTTGTGTCTGGGCATCCATACAAATCATTTCCCCATACTTTGTGCACRTTTGGACTGGAGAGTGTATTCATTGCAGTAGAGGGCAGTAGTATTCATTCACAAGCCAGACAGAGCTGTGTACAGTACATATAAATATCAGTGCAGTTGTCAGACAATTTAGACAAAAGGAGTGCGCTGAAGGAAAAACAGTTCTTCCCTGGAAATGAATTGTATTTTTAATACCTTGATCAGAGAGCATAATGAACTCACATCACGCTCTTCACAGATAAAGACAGGTAATCAGATTTTGTAATCCCAGTATTAAAATCATCCTACACATGTTAAAATTAGTAACCTCTTAGGAAATCAGTCCAAATTTATGAGTGAACAGAGACTGCAACCACTTGTGCTTCATGCAACAATATGTGTAATTTAAAAATCTGCAATATTGAACTTGGGGCCATCCCTACCCCATTAAAAAGAAAAGTMTCCTCCAAGCCAGTGGAAACTGGCAATCCTCACTGAGTAGCAACAGCTTACAGAAATATATCTCCATTTGTAATCATTTTAGTGTATGGATGATGACATTTGCAAACATCTGGATCTGATGATGTCCACAGGAGATTCCAAAATGGTAGTGTCTAAATGTGATGATACAATAAATACAATATGTTTCATTTTAGATTGAAATAGCAGAATAAAGACAAGGGCAGATTTAGATAAAGCATTCAAGCGTGGGACTTCAGGTGGCAGCTCGCAGGCCCCCTGCCTCTGGAGAACACCTCCAGCTACAGCCACCTCCTGAGATCGCAGAGCAGCCCTGCAGCTGCTCCCCAGCCAAAATTCTTAACAGCTCTGTGCTCACCAAACTATGCKCCTGTAATTTAAACCATTCACTGCTCGACATAATTAAGAACCAATCTCTGAGTCCAGAACAATAGTCTGCTCAAGCACTAGCACATGGGAGCAAAATGAGACTTTATGTCTTGGCTCATGTTCGCTTTCATCATTTTTTTTTTTTCTTTTTTTCCTCTCTTCCAAACCTTAGCTTTCCCTCTCCTTCCTGCAGCACATCCGTGGGCAGTTCTCAGGTTCCTGTAGCCTCCTTCAGGCTTTCTCCAACACTGAAATGGGGCTGCAAAATCATCCCGAATGTATTGTCACACTTTACACATAAGTGCTAAAGCAGTAAATTTTAGGTCTCTGAGTTAGCAATGGATCACTTGGAGATCTAACGGAGAGACATCAAAAACCAACCAGGCACTGTTATTTCCGGTCCCCTTCAGGTATTTTCAGTGTGGAATGGAGGGGAAATGGTGGGCTTTACACAAATTTGCTGTTTCTCAAACCCCGGATGACTCAAGAACTACTTCATGCCTCAGCTTGACCAAGGGCAGCCACAGGGACATCCCTGACAGCCAAGAACAGCTCGTACAGAGCAGMCCTAGGAGATTTCTGGTTTTCCGCTACATTCCCTGCCCCACCACGCAAGGGCTGAGAAGGCCGACAGAAATAAAATCGGTTTTATGACACAATTTTCCTCTGTCAGGAAAATTTTCTTCTAGACTGGGCGGGTGCTGCTTGGCTCTGTGGCCAGGAGGTTTCCAGCGACCAGAAGAAGGCTTGGGAGTTGGTCTTCCTCATCCCCGAGGTGTGTGACCCACATCTGCACCAAGCCTTTTTTCATGGGCTACGTAAGGCCACTGTTAGTGAGATGCAACTTCAACAGAGGTTAAAGGCTTAAACAAGGAAATAGAGCAATRAAGGAAAACAATTAACACTGGCAAAATTATAAGACTTTCTGGGCCACAAGCAGAGAGAAGAGACACCCTGTCATGGAAGACAATCAGAAACAAGCTGTTCTTCCTACGAGTGCTGAGCTTTTCGAAAAGGACTTGCCTCACTTCAAGCTACTGACAAAGACATAAGCTCAGGAAATATTTTCTGTTTTGCATRACAAAGTCTTGTGAAGGAGGCCAGGGAAGGAAAAAAAAAAAATATTTTGAAGATCTGAAATCAAAACCACGTGGAGACTCATTCAAACAYACAGCAGACAGGGGTTAACAAAGAGGAAATCTACCCGAGGTTCCTGTCATACTTTTTCACTGTGTATTCCTTACAAATGAACCAGTGCTCTTCCCCATGGAAAGACCATCATTTGGAGGAGCCACAAAAATTGTATATGCAGTTCAAACCCCTCTACCCTCACCATAGGGCACTGCTCATTATACCATGTCTCTAACTCCAGCTGACTAAATTAGCATCATTGAAACACAGAATAATAGGTAGATTAAGTTGCAGCAGGGTCTTTCTATCCCCCTAATTAACCTTTGCTATCATTACATTAGAAGCTTCTGAGATTGTCTTTGTAAAAGATGAGCAGTAACTGACTGCTTACTTTGCTAATCAAAAATAAGGTATGTGCACAGTTTGTGCCATCTTTCCACAGAAACACAGAAGGAGTTGGAAGCTAGGAAGAATTGGAGCCATCCAAGCCATCCATTTACCACCCCACAGTTCATTTCCATTAGGGAAGCAAGAATTTATTGCCAGGAGTGTTTTTAGGAGCTTAGACACTATTGTCATTTCATTAAAACTGTTCCTAGACTTCCCAGATGCTCTCTGGTGTGTAATGGGATGTGCATGCCGCTCACTCACGGCCTGATGCTTCCCCATACAGCCCCACATATGAAAAGAAGGAGAAAATTACCACTGTTAATGTCAGTCTCTATTGCTATTGGCACCAGAATTACTTCTCTTTAAAGTTAACATTTGGCACTAGAACTAATTCTCCTTAAAGTTAACATTTGTCTGCTGAAGGCATCTACAGTCCTTGTGTGCACAGTAAAGCACAGCATTTCAAAGTCCAGAGCCACCAGGGCAGTCTTTGTTTCAGACCTTGAAATCAATTGCCTGATGCTTCTGCACATTTGAGCCAGAGGAACTCCTTCAAATCCTTCTCAGGTCTGAGAGCACAGAGCTCTTTGTTCTCAGGTCCCCTTCTGCCTTCAGAATATCTGTTACATAAATTCACCATTCTCCCCACTTCTTTCCTTCAGAGTCTTAAACATCACGTGTTTGCCCAAATTCCACACCAYTATGCATGTTTTTGCACACATGGTCTGAGTGACAAAGCTAGCATATCGCCTCAGAGCTTATCCCACAACAATTCATCTTCTTGCATTAGCCATGTGATAAATGATGGGTGAAAGGGGGGCCTTCTGTCCAGTCCTCTTATCTATGGACTGTTGTAAATATTATCAGGAAAATGGTGACCCACTTCCTTCAGTTTCCCAGGATGACTTTATTGGATTTGCTTAAACAAACTTGTGTCCCAGTCCTTGATACACTAACACGTTTGTTGTAGGATCACTGCAGCTGTTGGTAAATCAATTATTTTACAAGAAGAGCACTATCAAATGGTTTAGATCAGATTTAGCTCCGTGTGCCGTGAACAATGATCACACTGCCACGCTAATGAAGGAGGGCAAACTTCAAAGTAGGGTAAAAACCTCCTGTGTGTGGATTTGCAACAGGAGGGAAAAGAAAGACAGGTCCAATGTAATCTCAACACGCTGTTTTTTAGAAGGTGAAAGTCACCAACCCTGCCTTTCCTTTCCCTTTTCCTCCCCAGACTCTGAGGTTGTTTTTCCCTTGCTGCTCTTATCAGTTCCCAGGCCCCACCCTGCTGAGATGGAGGGACACTTTTCTTAGAGAGCATTTTTCAGCATGAAAATCTCCTTGCAGCTCCCCATGATCCCCAGGCTGTGCCTCCTTGGTGCTGAGGCCTGGAATCTCCATGAGAGGCAATGGAAATATTCTTTTCGAGACACAGCTCCTTTTACAGCCCTGCTTTATTTGCTTGTGTGACATTTCCTGGGAGAAAGCAGCCATGCTTCTATCTCATGTGATTTGCTAAACAGTACAAACCATGCTAAAAACCAAAACCCTGCAAATACCTGAAAAGCCCTAGCTGGGGCATTCCTGACCTAAATTATTTCACTGGAAGTGGATCATGTTAACGAAGCAATTAATAGAAACTTAAAGAAAACAAGAAATTTGGAAAAAGCAAACATTGAACAGGAATTAGCTGGCAGTCAAGTGAATGTTGATTCTTTTCTACTCACAGGCAATTTTAATTCCAATTTTGTGCACTTAGTCAAACACTAAATCTCGGTACCCTTTCAATCTACTTTTTAAAATTCTGGCTAATATACAGTTTCTCACCGAACATATTATAAATAATATATGCTGACTTGTTTTTATAAAGCTGTCGAAAGCTAATGCCTGCCCCTCTTTTGGTACTCGGTGTGGAAACTGAGAGGAGGAAAGAGTGGTGAAATGAGTACAGAAAATAAAAATTCRCTAATGTAACACCCTTCCTCTCAAGACAACAAAGTGAGAGTGGAGAGCCCTTTCCACTATCTTAATTCTGGGGCTAGGAAGTATTCAGATAGCCATAACCTTTAGCAGAAATTGTGCTCAGACMTTTTCCAGGGCGAGGCGAGCTGGAATCACAGCCCCAGCCTCTTAGGAAACGCCAAGGCTGTATCTGCTTCTTGTGCAGAGATTTATTTCTCCGTGGGACTTGGCTGGATGGTGCTGGAGATGAGCCTGTTGGGCTGACTCCCACTGCCCTTTTAACCTATGCAGCGATGCAGCACCTCCCTCCCAGGCAATTGGAGAAGATATAATCTGTGCTTATCAGTTAAAACTGGTCACTTCTTCCCAAGCAAGTGAAGGGGATATCTTACCCCATGCTGGCTTAAAACACACCCTCCCTGCCAACACTGAAAGCCATGAAAAATGGACAATGCCTGAAACCTGTGAGGCTTTTTTATTTTATTGGTTGYGCCTCCTGTACACCTGTGACATAATGTCACTTTCTACTGGGGGTGGAATGCATCCCTGTGAATTCCCACAGGCAGAGTAACACATAAAAAAAATAAGGACTCTCCTGGGCTTTCACCAAAATAATTGGAAATCTCAATTTATAAGAGTTTTAAAACCCAGTACCAGCAGGTAACTACTGTTTGTAGGGGATTCATTTTGGTTATGGTGGCAAATAACTACTTTCTTTAAAGATAATAACAGACTCTAGTTTCAAGTTGAAATCCAATAAGGTAAAACAACCTTGCAACAAAATACCTGTTACTGCAGTATCTTGGGAAGAAAGGTAACTATTCCTACACAGTTGTTCCTAAGCCAACACCATGGAAGGGACTAGCATGCCTGGAGTTTGCAACTTTTACAGTTAAATGTCATTAAGTAAAACTATCTTATAAACACAGCAGAGCATTAAATATGCTCTGCCAGAGSTTTATATTTAAAATGAAACTTTAACTCTTGTCCATCAATGCCACTGGCAGAGATTAATATTCTGTACAGAAGGAAATTTGCATAAAGAAAATATTGTCCCAAGATCACTGAATAGGCCAGAAATAAAAGAGTGTGAAAGCATGAAATAAAGAATTAAAACTATCAGATGTAGCTTAAAATGCCACATCAGCATTTTCAAGAGAAAGGCCCTTACTCTTTGCCAGGWTGAACTCCCCTCTCTGCTGCATGAGTCATTTGGTCCTGGCCCCCCCTCCAGCACTAAGAATATATGTGGGGAACTGTGCTATCAAGTGAAACCACTGTCAGGATGGCCAGCAGTAAAACCCTCAGCAGGCTTATGTCACCATCAAACCCTCCCGAGGYACTAAAGAATTTTTCTTTGTGGCTTTGCATCACTTGTATAGAATGACCTGGTAGATGTCTGAAATAATACCTAGTTTTCTCCAGAGTCAGTGGTTCTGAGAAAAAGTAAACTGTATGAATCACTGTAGGAATGCGTTTTACTCCTGTGTGAACCTCAGGAGGAGTGGGGAGCCTGAAGAAGGTAAAATACTGGCACTCAGATCACCTGCCTCTTTTATGAGGGCTGGACATGAGCCTGATGAGAAAACAAGGGGATCAGTTCCRACATCCTGAGCATGGACGGCTGCATGTCATTCCAAGAAAATGGGGAGACCGAATACAAATGACAGGAATTACCTCAGTTGAAAGAGTAGGGAGGAATAGAAATAAAGTACTGCAGCTACCTGTACTTCAAATTCAGACTAAGAGATGGGAAGAGGAAGAGGAGAAGGACACAGAAGGCACAGGTCAGGGGAGTAGGGAACTGTGAAGCCCTGCCRTGAGGAACATCAATTCAGGATGTTCAGGATGATTCATCCAGCACAGCATCACTCAGCTCGAGTTCATAAGAAGGAAGAGTGTACAAGCTACTAAAGTTTTTAAAGAGGAGTTTAAGATCAGAAAATGGTTTCAGGATCCAGTTTAGTGAACCTAAGTTCCAGAATGGAATCATATAAACAGTATCACCCTCATTGACTTAATATTCTCTTTATCTGTAGGAAATCTCTTGCTGACCATTAAGGGGCTTTTGTGATCCCAGTTTAAATTAACTCCTATGGTGGCTTTTATGCACTACTTTAGGGCCATAATTAATCATCTTCTTGGACTAAATTCTTGATGCTTAACTACAYATATGCCCCAGAACTTGGAAACAAGATCACCAACAACTTTGGGTACTGAGATAAATATTTCATCGACTGTATCAAAGATTAGAGACCTTTTCAAAGTATTTGCCTGTCTCTCTAATAAATCAAAATGGACACAGCATAGGCATCTGTATCTCTGGATCAAACACGAGGTTTAAAAGTTAGTAAACAAATACTCCCATTGTTGAAACTTCAARGGACCTCACAGTCACCAGAGAAACTCTTTACCTCACCTCTTTGTGATGGAGTAGATATTTTCCACATGAAAAAGGGTCATGAGCCACCGTAATGCTAAATAAAGCTGTGGATGCGGTAGGAAATCTGGGAAGCAGATTGCAAGGAAAACTTTCTCAGACGAGGACTGAGTGCTCAGCTGAGTGCTGTCTCCCTGAGATTCCACAATCACAACATGAAACCTTTCACCTTTTGTTGCAGTAAACGGGCTACACCTGCCAGGCAGGATGGATTCTGACAAGGAGAAGAGATGATTTGAGGAAATGCACTWTTTGTTGTCATTGATGTTTTAATAAAACCAGTTTTGTCCACTTTACAAAGACCATGTGTTGAAATAGAGACAATACATCATGATAAGGCCCTGAGAGCTATTGTTTATTATCTCTTCATACTAAAACAAAGTTTTCAATGTTCCTCAAGCTGTTTCTGTCCTTTCCTTGTTTGGCTTTGTTTTTTGAGTGCCTTGTCTGAGCCTTGCCTTTTAACTTTCCCCAGGAAATCTTTTAGAGTAGAGCTTTCACAAAACTCTTGCAACTGTGAACTTCAAATCTTTAATGAAATTTTAAACTGAAAGCATGAAAAGAAGCTACTGCTCCTGTAACATTTTGTGAATCATGAGAATCCTACAATCAAACACGCCTGGCACCAAGGACATCAGCAAACCTGAAAGAATTGGCAGGTCTCTGGTGGTGGGTTAACACCGGGCAGAGCTGTGTGCCCAAGAGGAGACAGAGAAACAGAACAATGGGAGAGGAAGGAACCTCTCTGACTGAAGCAGCAGTGAAGATTCTTGGTTAATTTTCTTTTGCTTTTGCATTTGCATTTACCCCAGGCTCATGTCATCATGGACATATAATGCCATGTTTTTAAAAGAAAAAGACAGGTCGATGACTTCACATTGAAGTCATCATCCCTCCCCATCCCAGGGGTTAACACTTTTTCGTTGATGATTTGGAGACTCTTCACAAGAAGAGGCAGCACACACACCRGAATCAATGGGATAACTTAGTTGTGGGTAGYAGTCAGAGCCACATCTCACAGGGTCCTGGGTTGGTACTGGTAAGCATGCACGACTGTGGCAGAAATTCCAGCCAGGTCTTTTGTCTCAGATGTGGAGAACAAAAACGATTTTGTGGCATCCCAGGGATGCGACCAAGAAAACTACCGTTTTTATTTGTGTGTTATTGTTTTACATAGGAAACCACAAAAGTTATTGTAATGAACTGAACATCTGAAAGAGAAAGGTAAAATTAAATCTGAGTGTCCTTGATAGGAGTGCTTTGATGCAATGTTTAGTTTAGCTGAGAGATAGAAGTGTAAAGAAGAGGGGTAGGATGGCTTATGTCTGTCAAGTCTCCTACCATAGCTGAAAAGAATGATCTGAACAGTCTGTCGTTAAAATGTCTGAGGCAGATGTTACTTTTACCACCACAGTCAAAGCAAGGGTCTTCAGTGTTTGACTTTTGAAATCCCCTCTAAGTTCCTTACAGAGACATAAAATGGTTTGTTTATTAAATCTGTAATTTTACGAAACTTGTGAGGTCCAGAATGAAATGCCTGATTCTCTGCAATCTCTGGTAGGACATATATTTCTGTAATCTCTTTAAGAACATACCTCCTTCAGTTCACACCAAGGGCCACATTTATAATCTAAGACCCCAAAGCTTATTTTTCCTTTCATTATCATTTCTGCTGTATTCATCTTTAATACTTACCAGTTTAGCCTTTTTATTCTTGTGAACACACGGTGAAACTCCACTTCATGTCATTTCCAATGCCTGAATATATTCATACTTACTCTTTCTTCTTTCAAAACACCTCAAAGGTGTTTTCAAACCTCATACAGGAAAGATTCACTTTACCAGCCACAAAAGATTAATCCTTTCTCAGCAGCAGAATGCAGTAAAGGTGAACACTGAGGAAGAGTTCATGTCAAGAAATACAAGTAGAAGCTTTCCTGAAATCTATGTTCAATTAATATATTTTTGTTTCCTCAGCAGTCTGATCGGGCAGTCGCATCTTTGAGTACCAGAAATCAAAAATGGAATAGCAGCCCAGTGACAACACTCGGAAACAATGCAGCTAAATGGATCCAGTGTCTGCATTTGAATTTCTCAATAGTTAGATGATAGTGATTAAATCACATCAAAATCTGGGTGACAGAATACAGACAGACTTCAAGCAGGGAAAGGAGTTATGGCTCCCAAAGGATATAGGAGGTATGTCCTAATGTGAGGCAGCATTTAAAAGTCATGGAGGAAACTAAACCCATCATGCCTAGTCAGGATGGATCTGGTCTTCTTCCCAAAAAAAGAGAAACAGAAAACACAAGCAAAATAAAGCAAATACCAGAAGATACAGAAAAGAGAGGAAACTCTCATTGAGTAATCTTCAAAATGTTTCCTATTTGACCCTGAGACACTGATTATTACTTAAGACATGGAGTTTTCTCTACTATTACTCCTGAGGAAAGAAAACAGTAATGGACCTCCTCAGGRTGGGAATTTTGTCTCTTTCCAAATATTGTACACACTTTTGTACATCTCTGTAGAATTTGTATGCAAGTGTGCAAAGAAATCAGTGCACAGATGCCTCGGTTAATTCTCTTAACATGTTTATACAGCAACAAGCAGATYCAGACACAGAAAGAGGAGATGTAGTGGCTTCCCAACATCAAGGTTTYCCCAGAAATATTCTTTCATCATGGATGATTTCCCATAATATGTAAGTATAAATATATATATATGTATGTAAAAGTATATCAGAAAAAATAGGAATACATGTTATGCAGTGCACTGTACATCCCTGACTTCTTAGCAACCAGCACAGAAGGAGARCTTCTCTGCTGATTCTAGGAATAAAAAGGCATTGATAACAAGCACAGGACTTCTGTAGTAAGTAAAAACTATGTTTAATGAGAAGGATCAATAATTCTATGTATAAATACCATGTCACTTGCATCTAAGTGAGGAAAACTGTAAGAAAAGGTACATATTTTGTTGCACCAACTGGGAACAAGAACAACCTCAGGTAGCATAAACTATTCCTGAACATCTTTAAGGAGTGGATTAAATCCCTTGACCAATCCCCTGAAATCAGTGGAATGAGCTGTTGCCTCCAGTCACATCTTGTGGCCTTTGTGATTGCAACAGAAAGTTGATTTTTACGTGTTACAGCARAGTCAGAGAATCAAATGCACACCCAAAATAAAGTGAAATCTCTCTTTGATAAATACCATTACTTTTTACTCAAGAAACCCTGAGGTTAGTCCTAAAATACTGTATGATACTTTAACTTGTGCATATCTCTGCTGAATTCCTTCCAGATTATTTTGTCAATCTTCATCACAATTCAAAATGAGACATCGTTTCTAGATTATTCAGCTTTTTTTTTTCTTTTAATTGTGTATTATTTGCAGAGAAAATAGGCCTGATGCCTGCTGTCTATTTTATTTGGATTCAAATAGTCAGAAATAGGTTTGGTGCTGGTGTAACCAGTCAGACCCATTTAAGTACAATTGACTCCGAAGACCAGCAGAGATAAGCGGGAAGTTTTCTAAACAACTTTAGTGTTTCCATACCAGCCATCCTGCGATTCCATTGCCCTCACAAGAGGCCAGGTCCTGGTGTGCAGAGAGTTCATCAGGAGCAGTCTGTGGCAGAAAGTGGAGCTGAAGTCAAAGGTGAGCTTTGCAGCAAGGCAGCTCAGGCCTTCTGGCACTCCACCCGTCTCTGTGGTGATTTGAAAGGAAGGAAAGAAATAAAGGAAGGGAAGGGAAAAGGGAAAGAGGAAAGAAGAAATGCTTCTGTGAACCAATTCTTACAGCCTCTAGTCAAATTAAAAGTTAAATTTTCAAAAGCCCACTAGGTGAACTCAGCAGGGTATCATGAAGTCCTTTGGAAGGCTCATACTGTGCAAGTGCCAGCAGAGGCACCCAGAAGTTTTGCYGCTGGTGCCTCTGTTAATTTTATCCCATGATTCCTCTATCTCCTCCTGATTCTGTTTCTACTTTCTGCTGTACAGTTCTTACTGATATCTGGTCACAAAGTATTGTACTTCCACTAGTTGATATTATTGCACTCTTCATGAAATATATTTTCAGGGGCATATGAAAAGTCCAACTAGTCCCTGGTAGTGCCCAATACCAAATGCTTAAGAAAGACTATCTGGACTAGTCAAGTGTGCACTGGCAGTTCCTCAGAAAGCCCATTCCATTTCCTGTCCTCTGATCCTGTATCTGTTGTATTCTGCAGACAGCAATGTCCCTGCTGAAGACAAGTCATAGTTCTTGATGGTGACCTCCAAACGTTCATGAAGACAAGGAGATAACACCAATAAAAGTAATTCTTTGGAACACAGTGTTAGCACTCAGTGCTATGATGTGCTTAGACACATCGTGGTGTTCTTTTCTCCCCAGCTGGCACAATTTCAGCAGAAGCCTAACACAGCTTATCACATCAAACAAGAAGAACTCCCAAATCCCTGTGCAAATTTCTGTGCACCTCTAACCAAAGTATTTGAAACGTGAAAGGAGATGTGGGTTCTGAAAAAGAACATGACTTTACAATAGTTGTTATCTCTTTAGGTAGACWATAAACAAGACATAAAAATCTTCACATACAGGTCTAACCATGACAATTTTTGGTCCCATTCCAAATACATTTTAGTTTTTTAGATGAGAAAAACTTTATTTCTACTAGTTTCGGCAAACAGAGGAGTACAGAAAACATCACAGAGGAGCCTACTGTTGACGGAATCACAGCACTTTTTATGGCTGAGCTTACATTTACAAGCAGGAGTATCACYGGGGTCACAGCCCTGCTTCATGTCATGTGACAACCCAGCAAAGTTGAACACACACAGTCAGACACTGAGGTGGCCAGCTGGCACAGGAGGCAAGCACTGCAGTATCGCTTTGCCCACCCACATAGACAGTGTTTTAAAACCAGTAAATAGAAATACAACAGTAGTTTTATAGAGGGGCCAGACCATAAATAATTAATCCATTGGATAAATATGCTTACATCAGACAGAAAGGCAGGACTCACCAGCCAAACTTTACCTTATATAAAATTTTCTGGAGCACATATTGTTGTCAAATGTCATCAATATAAAAAATACAGCTCTGAAATTATCCAAACTTTTTTGTTTCATGTAACTAGCTACACTAGTAGAAGCCTTTCTTGAGAGACATGCTGTATTTTAATACACGACTACCTCTGCACCATGGAAACAACTCTGATATCTGTCATATAGACAGTTTCCCTCAGGACTCAACTCATTCTGCAGTTATCTCATTAAAGTGATGATGATTACGATCATATTAGTCAACATGAAAGCTGCCTGTGTTACAAAGTTATCTCTGGTAACTGAGCTTTTAAGGGAATTTAGAGCACAATACAGGTAGATATTAGGAAGTGTGCTCTTCTCTCTTTTATTCTCAGGAATTTCTCTCTGTAGCTGTATTGTTGGAAAAAGCCATACAATTCTTCTTCATTATTAAATAAAAATAATTTTAATTTCATGCTTTAAAAACAACATACATTTATAATTTGCATTACCCTAACTCTGAGCTAGGCAAGCACCCTTAGGACTATCAAAGCTTTAAGTTAAAAAAAAGTTAATACAAATTATATTGAAAGTGGAGTTTGCCACTTCATTATAAAAATAATCCTCTGGTTTAATGTTATTGAGGACAATTATGAGARGTTTAATTCTTTAAAATATAGGAGAGCTATTCAATAATACACTCACTTTTTTTTTCAAGAAAAAATGTAATTTCAATAATTTGAACTTTATTTTATGTACAAARGACATAACTACATTCCTACCTAACTACTACGTTAATGCTGCATAACTGCAATGTTTCACTATGCTGGCAGTAAAGGTAAGGAAGGGGCCAAGAAGAGCTGATCTTCCTCCTATACTCATCTGCTCTGAGATGAAATACCAAAAAGTTTAACCAAATTGTTTCCCAATAAGCTGGAGTGAGGTAAGCAAACTTCTGCTCTTCTAATTCCTGCCCAGGGAAGCCACAAGGTTCACAAACGGTGTTCTGGGCCACCATGAGCCCCAGGAGGAGACAAGCAAAGGAACAAACTGGAATTAGAGGTTCAAATATCAACACTTACCAATAAATCTGTGTTTTACTGTGTTTTGAGGYTGATACATTAAAAATACGATCCATAGTATAGAATTTCCAAAGCAATTCCCCTATGTGCTTCCATAACTTTTTTCTTAGCTATTTTCCTACAGATTGTAAAAGTGCAAAATCAACCAAAAACCCAATAACTACTTTTTTTTAAAAATTCAAACTGTTTTGGAGACAGGACTTTATTAGACTGCCCATATTATGGAGCTCTACAGACAAAAGTAAACACTTCTTAAAGCAGTGCACAACTAATCTTTGTTTGCAGCAAGATAGCATCAAAACAAAGAATTTAACAGCATTCCAGAAAAGACTGGACAGTTAAAAGATAGCAAGAGTCACCTTCATAATGAATGAGAAAAACAAATTTGGCCAGGACTGTAAAAGAAACAATRAGTCTCAGAACATGATCCAACCTGTACCACATGAGGAAATCAGGGAAATCTTAGTCTCACATGAGAACAAATATTGACTTTTACGGAATATTTATTTTCCCACTGACACAAGTCAATGGGCAGGATTTGATCCTGGCCAGATCGATGCACCAGGTAGCCACACAGCTGATCCAAGCACAAAATGAGCTCTGCATTTCCTGTGTGCTGGGGATACCAGGCTCACCGAGCACAGCCTGCAGTGTGCTTTTCCCCAGCTGCTCCTYGAATCCTGCTCATCAGATTTGCTACATATACCTCAAGGGATTTTAAAATATCTCTCCACAAAGAACCAAAGTTTAACTCTCCCAATTCCCAGGCTGAATCAGGAAGACTACCACTTGTAAAATCTGATTGGAAAATAACAGAGTTAATAAGAATGGGGGCACAGGGATTCCTCCGCATACATCTGCTTAAGAGAGAAGAAATAAATTTTAAGGTGCTGTTTGAGGTTTAGGCACAACTTCACGTTAGTTCTTATTTCATCTTTTCTTAGTTTTCACCTGGTTTTACTGGAATTCCTAAAGCCTTACGTTGTGCCTTTGCTCCCTTACCCTTTATCT
Source organism: Amblyornis subalaris (assembly GCA_018881555.1). Taxonomy (NCBI): domain Eukaryota; kingdom Metazoa; phylum Chordata; class Aves; order Passeriformes; family Ptilonorhynchidae; genus Amblyornis; species Amblyornis subalaris. Next base: position 2,271,593 of record JACAXG010000007.1, read on the forward strand.
CTCCGCGATCTCAGGTAGGGTTTCACTCCTGGCACGCTGCGCGCAGCTACCGGAGCGTGTTAGCAATTAGGGCGGCTCACGGGCCGGCTGCAACGAGTGRGAGCTGCACATCTCCACATTGGATGAAAACAGATCACTGCTGTGGCTGACACCTGGCTCTCCAGCACCATTTTCCCACCGGGTATTTCGTCATGCTGCACTGCTATGAAAGAAAATCCTCTGCAGAAGCACGGGGTTGCCACTGATCGCAGTCACCGGCCCATGAAAAATCACCACCAGCTTCAAAAAGAGCTTTGAAGTAAAGAGACACATATACCAATAATAATCAGATAACAGCTTTCACTTTTCCTTCCTGAGTTCTCTCCTGGGCCCTCTCCCTCACCTTTTTTCTCTGTCTGTCACTCCATTCCTCACCAAAGCCTCAGACTTAYGGTTGGACTCGATGATCTCAGAGGTCTTTTCCAACCCYAGCGATTCTGTGCCTCCATGGTTTAACTGCTCTCCTCTCTATTTCATGCCACGCGTGTGAAAAACCCATGGCTTGACAACAGTTGCCTTATGCATTTCTTTCTCCTTAGTACACATAATCATGGTTTTCAACAGAATGGGAAAGTAATGTGAATGGGATCCATATGTAAAATAAAGCTCAATGCTTTGTTTACGTATCTCAGGAATTAGGGCACTCTTTTCTTTCCTTAGCTGCTGGCAGGTTATGTTGATAATCATCATGCATGATAGCTAGTATTTGTTGTATATTCTATTAAATTATCACAAGTGCAAAGAAGTTGGGTGTTTTTTTCTGCAAGAGATATACATCACAGGAAAAGAATATTTATGGAAAAACCTCTTCTTTTTCATAGAGGAAATAAAATTACCTGGCTATAATTCTRCCTGTAATACTAATGAACTGAGAATGAATAATGAAAAAGCTGAACCCTCCACCAGTGATATGATTTTCACTACTAACCTCTTCACAGAGACATGTGGATTGAGGAACACAAGAAAGCCATTAGGAATAGAAAATCTTGAGAGAATATGTTTAAAGAGGGATGTTTAAAATTMATATTTCAACATGAGTAGAAACTTCACCAAGTAGCACTCTTTACTATAACAGGGTATCCAGGCTTTCTCTTCAAATTTAGAACTTTGATGCTTAAAATAAATACTCATTTATTACCTACATAATCAAATACCTGAAGTCAAAAAAACCATTAGATCTACAGAAAAATTAGTGATGCTAGTTTTCTTATCTTGCTTTATTTTCTAGAATTCTTCATTATAAATAATTTTGCTGTTTTCTGTCCTGATAGTGAAATGCATTTTGAATTAGGCATCTGATAYCAAGTAAAGGCTATTACACTACACATAGCTGAAGACATATTTGGTGRAAAAGTGTCTTAGTAGTTAAAATGCACCTTTATATCTGGGTTGTCTTATACTTTATGTCATACAAAATTATTTCAGGTTCAACACCTTCATTGTTTGCAGTAATCCTTTCAATTTTTGGCATGGAGGGAGTCAACAGGTCACAAAACTTTCTTTCCCTTCTGCTTTGAAATTTCTTTTGGATTTGAAAAAAGCTCTGAGCTCATGGGGCTGTGACCTGAGTCAGGAAGCCCACAATTCCTAGTGTTCAGCAGCAGGAGGGCAACGAGTTCCTCGGTCTCACGACCAACCTCAGCAACAGCCACATCCCTTGAGACTGAGCTTTAGAAAAGGCAGCTCAGTTGGTTAACAGCTATGTCAAAATTCTTCATAGTCAAATCCCTCACAATATTTGTATAGTGAGATTGTTACATTTGCAGATAATGGCTTTTTGTTAAGGCTGAGTTGCTTTTTTTCTACTAAAAAACACACGTCTAAATAGATGCTGTTTCATCCCAGGAAATGAAGATCAGTCCTGAATTTAAGATACTCTGCCCTCTAAGCCTCTTCTTTTTTTGTTTTTCTTTTTTAGCAAGGTTAAATCTGCCTTGATATCATGAAACACCTCTCTTCCTCTCTTCAAGTTCTCTCTCTGTAAGATGGAAATAGCAGCCCTGTATGTCAAAAGGAGATAAATGCCTTAATGTTCTCCAGGTACTTTGTTGGTACATTGATGAATGTCCTAAATGAGGCTAAAAGTAAATGTACAATTCCATATTTAATTCCAGCCTTAAAGACAGAAAGGGCTCTGGAGTGAATAATGAGAAGAAAGACGAAAGTAGGAAACTGCCTAGAGTACGTGTGAACATGTAATTAAAGATTGTACCTTAATGCAAAAGGCAGATGAATTAGAACTGCAAATCCACTTAGTGTTAACACTCCTTGCTTCACAGAACTTCACAGACTAATGTTCTTTTAATGTATTTATGAGCAATGATGTACAAAGCTATATATATTTAAGCATTGAATGAGCAATGGATCAAGTCTGACTCAGGAGAGATTTACTGTGTAACAACTAAGGAAATAAAATCTGGATAAGAAATGTCATTTGTACTGAAAATTAATTTCAAAACAGTCATCAATTTATTCACGGAGCTCTAATGAAAAGGATAAATTTTGCTTTCCAAGGTAAAATTAGAAAAGTCATTATAAAAAACAAAAACCACACCATTGTGCTAAACCCATTTTAACCAACTCAKTCAAAAACTCCATTTATTACAAACTGTAACTTTGCAGTCATCATTATTTCCCCCAGTATTGTGAYAATTTACACAGCTGCCACCCCACACCATGCATTCCCTCTGGGTTCATGTCCCCTGCCCTCTTGGTGATCTTCTGATGGCACAGTTCAGATCTGGTCCACCCTCTACCCACCATGCACAGTGATGCACATTCGAGCCCTGCTCTCAGGCTCACTGCAGACAGGGTGGAGGCCGGGCTGGAGAAACCCACGGGGAAGGGAAAACCACTGGATTTCTGTGTTTACATGGAGTGTGGATATGATCCTACCATCCCTGCTCATACCTTACTTCCCCAAAGGCGTGGTGCCCACACCAAGAGTGATCCTCCCTGCTGGGGGCACTTGTGTAGGGGGAAAAAAGGTGAAAAGGGGACAAACACAGACCAAACATGAGAGTACGCACAGATATAGTCTGGCTACGTGGTGACTCCTCTCTCAAAGGCTTCCTCAGAAGCTGCCCACTCTGCCCTTCCCTCTCCCCACGGGTGCGTAACAGGATGCACATTGGAACTGCTCTTCAGCTGATGTTAATTCAGCTCAGTTGCCTCAAAGCTCAAACGAAGGGAGGGAACAAAGGGTAAAATAAATAAAAATAATGAAGCAATTGCTCGGTTGGTGTAATTGCATAGGCTTCAATAGAACTACACTAATTTCCAGCAGCTGGAAGTTGGCTCTATATTTTTATTTACTTTACCTCCTGTACTTAATTTCCTACCCTCCCATTTGTTTGTTATTTTCATGTCCTATGGTGGCTTCGTTTGGAGTGTAAATTTCTTGAGGAATCATGGGGTTTTTTTAAGCAATCACCCAAGTCCAGGAGATAAAATAAATGCATTCCCCTAAATGATAAGTAGGAGACATGTGGTAGGTATAAAGACAGTATAGAACTGGAGTAAAAAATTATATCTAGATGCAGCTCCAGAAGAAGTTTCTACTTTGAACAAGATCTTTTTTCATACACAATGTTCATTGTTCCATTTTACAATTCATAACTTTGGAATAATTCTTTCTTGGTCAGGTTTTGTATGAAATAGTCTCCATATGTTTTCGGACAGACTTGCTTTAGTTCCTCGAAAATATGATAACTTAACAGACATGTCTCTTAATGACCATCATTTAAATTGCCCATATAACCCACTTCCCCACCAACTATTTGGGAAAGAATGGGGTGGATGACATACAAAGTGATGTTCGGAAAGTATCACAGGACTCTATGTTGCCTAAGTTACTGAGAGTGAGCAGACAGACTTAAAAACACAACAATTTGACAGAACTTCCACTTTCAGAGCTTTTTCCTACTTGTCTAAAGAAGGAGCTTTGAGAGAACTGGTGGCTATTTTTGAGCTGGTGCACTTCCTCTGGTGATCTTTTCTTCTTGTATTGGTATCCCTACCAAAGCAAACAAAGGTCTAAATCAGCCCAGTTGTGTTTTGGTGAGAACATTTTACAGAGCACACCCTAATTCGAGCTCACAAAAGTTTAAATCTGTTGAGCCACAAACCAGTCAAAGTACAACAAGATTAAKGACACAAACAGATACAGAGATGCACTGAAATACAGTATAATACCCTCGCTCCTGTAATAGATCTCCAGAGGCCTTGCTACTCGTGTCAACCAAAAAATATATTGTTGAGGATTATTATGACCAACCTGTGACAAAAGTCCTCAAAATGCTTAATTTAGAAAATTGAACTCCGCTTGAAAGTTCTCTCTGAATAGTCAAGGTGAAGTTGGTAAAAATRTTTTTGTTTCTGTTCTCATTTTTTTCTTGGTGATTGTAACACCTTAGACAGAAGAGATTTAGGTATCATGAAGTGTTAAATAACTATCACTGCAGATTACCAGCTTATTTAATRCTTATTTAATATTTAATAAATTATGAGAAATCAGTTTCATCAATTTGTGGGAAAAAAAAAATCCATAAAGCAGTAACAATTCCTAGTCAAACAGTTCTCTTGGTACCAGCTGCACAAAATGCCTAGGACTAGGACTGAAAGGACATAAACCCTGCAGTCTTGTAATGAAAATGTAATTAGACCTTGACTGTTCCCAAGGGGAGGAAAGGCTTTCCTAACACAAAGCATCCCTGTACATGTGCAGCGGGGGCTGGGAGTCAGCCTGCACCATTGCTGCACAGAAGGATGAAGTTTTATGTTTTCCTCCAAACCACTCCAAATTGTCTTTGTGCAGGTAGACAAACAGGTTACAAACACAGTTCTTGCTTTTTATCACTCTTTCTAACAGTTTTTTTCGATTATATTCCTCAGATCTACCTGTCAGCAAATACTGACATATGTTAATGTATGACACAAACCAGTGTTTTACKTACCCCGTGCTTCCATCCTTTCTGTACACTGCTTCCACAGGCAAAGCAGAAACTACAGGTCACAATCTGTGAAGATATTTTTGAAATATAAGTTTCTACCCAGGAGTTGTCTTATGTTGCCAATTTCATGATGTAAACCACCATGTCTTTATTTCCTAATAATGGGTAGGGATGATGTCTTGAACAACAATTGAGGTCAAAGTAATCTCGTTTCATGGTTTCTGTAGTAAAAGTTACAATCATTTTATACAAGCCAAATCCATTATCAAAGTCCTGTTATTAGTACTAACAATGACATTTTAAATACAAAGAATTTCTACAGTTTAGTCCTAAAGCTAGACTTGTTAGGCAAACTTGCTGCTAACTTTCACATAACTTTCAGAATAACATATTTTCAGTTAGCTGGAAATATCAATGTATCCATTAAAAAAAAAAGTATTAAATTGAGTCTAAATAATTCTGTCACCTACGTTCAAAGATTTTCCTTATGGTTGTTTTTGCAGACCAACTTCATATAAATACACCACAAACATTTTCCCATTAGGTTTCCATTTCCTAAGGTACAAATGCCACTTTTGAGATGTAATTTCCAGAACATCAGCATGATAATTTGTACTGGTGCGGCAGCACAGGTGAAGGCAAGTGTGAAAGAAATTGGTTTGTGGAAGAAAGACTGATTGCCAAGGAACCCGGTGCTACAGCGTTTTAATAAGAGAAGTCTTATGTCAGAAACCAGGTTATTCAAATGGTGGCTATGAATTAGACTTTTGACAGAAGAATATTACTGTTATTTTCCCAGGAATCTGTTGTTTCTAAGGTTTTGCATTAATACTTGTGGGTGATGTAAGGCTCATAAAACAATGCAAAACTCACCCCATCTTCCCCAGATCAAAAGCCCCAGCATTCCCCCTGAAATTAAGCCAGCACTCGTGTAAGGATTTAACAAGGACAGTGGGTCAAACACTGAGCTGAAGAACAGAAGTTGAAGTGGAAGTTGTAAAGTTTGGTCTGGGGACTATTACAGAGCCAGTAGTTAACGAGTTTAGTCCAGCAGTAAATCAGGAAAGGTCTAACTGTGAAGGGACTAAAGAGCTCAGTGGTGTCTATAGTGTTTTGCCTATATTTCAAGAGATTTCACTCTCAGAGTCATTACACGAGATGACTTTGTTCAAACAAAGCCTCAAGGGATTTGCTCTATTAGTATTAGACAGGAAGAAGAGTCTAATTTCTTTAGTACAGACTTTATCCAGTTTATGATTCCTCTGAAATGTCTTTGCCTACACATATTTATATCTATTTACTGTGAGAATCCTTTCCTTGAGAAAAAATATAAACAGCTTTTACCAATAATTCGTTGTAATTTATAGTATCTTTATACTGTAAATATCTGTATTAAATGGTTCCTAAAAATAACTGACTTTATTACTGACATAAAAATTACTATCAGTTTTTGAAAGTTATTGCTCTTCTCTCAGTTATTTCGTGTGGCCTGCATGTAATTCTAATGCTAGCACTCATTAGCATCTTCATCTTAAAATCCCCGGTGAGATAGACTTTTTTCCTGGGATGAAGCCCACCTAAATGAGAACAGACAGATCTGGTGAAGCAGGAGAGAAGGAACCTAGAAGTTAAGGGGTTTATTTGGTTTGTTTTGCTCATCCTTCTGCTTTTGTGTTAAACCTTTCAAATATTGCATTGTCCTGATCRTCAGAAAAAGCTCAGTTATAAGTTCATCTTGGTGCAGCTTGCACAAGAACTCTAAATGAAGCTTATTATATGGAGAAGTTTTATCATATTTCATACTTATTTTTAGTTTTTCATCAGACAAAAACAAATCAAAAAGAAGCCTGAAGCTCCTGAAACCATATTAAACCCCAAAATGTGCAATGTTTTTTTTAATCTTTTCAAATTAACAACTTGGCTTTTACATCAGTAATAAACTGAACTGTATTGAGTAATATTTATAGATGACTCTTCATCCTAAGCACAGGTTATGAAGTGTTTATTCCACTTTTAGTTAAAAATAAATATATATTAATATTCTATTATAAGTATAAATAATTTCAAACTCACTCCAATTTAACTAGAGGCTAAAGAGTTTATTCATAAGTTATTTATCCCATTGTCAGCAGCATTTATCCTATAATGCACTCATTTTTACTGTTCCTGAAATCTGTGAAATAAAAGTAGAACAAAAACCTAAAGAAATAATTTCCTCTAGATAATTTATCATGCTGTAAATTTGTATCGCACGTATAAACCCTGCAAGTAGCATTTAAAATGTGTATTTCCCAATTATTAAGTGTTGCTGTCATCATGAATTATGTCGTCCTGTCAGGTAAGAACTGAAGTTATCAATTAAAGCAAAATGAGAACTCATCCCATTCGGCTCAATCTGGTCACATAATTAGCACTCATTTATAGGCTCTCCCATTCATGGTGTCACTCCATTTACAGACTACTATAGTGAGGGCAAATGGATGTCCCAAATTGTTTTAGGCTGATATAATGTGCAAATGGCAGATCCAGGTATAGCAATAATCTCTTTTATAGGACAATTCTGTGGGGAAAAAAAAAATTGTTGTAACTATGACATATAATTTATAAACCTTCCTACTGCAAGTCGAGTCAAGGCAGGAGTCTTCAGGTGTTGAAGCTTTTCCAATGTTAGGAAATAATTATTTTCCTGTAATGATAAAATTGAGGGAACGCAGAGTGCTCCTTTAGAACCAGTCAAATATGTTTTAAATGCCTCAAAATACAGAATATAGGGTAAATGTTACATTACTGTAGCACACACCATTTTCCTTGTCCTGCTAAAGGTTGAAAACAGATTCCTCACAAGTAGAGGGAGTTTTTTTTATGTGTAAATTCTTACTGCTCAACGACAACAAAAGACAGAAACGTTAAAATTTTTAGGACTTCTTTTTGCCTCTCCCAAATGTAAAGCCTTTTTCCATGGCACAGATAGATTACTCACTCTGCACTGCATGAATTTTGGCACATTTCAGAGGCCAGGGACGGTATAAATATGTATAACTGTTTGCTTTTAAGTGTCTTTTGTCCAGACTGCATTATTTTAGTAAAAAGTAACACCTGCAACTCACCACTGTGCAACAACTACGGACACTTAGTTTTCTCAGAGAGGGAAAAAGGAATAGAAGTAAATTGCTGAACTTCAATGGGTAGATTTTGCCATATGTTAGCATTTCAAAAAATTAATTAAAAATATATTCTGCTAAAGAGACTCATCTGAATAAATATTTAAAACTTCAGAATTTTGAAACTAAAGCCCATAGTCCTTATGTTTATACACTACATGTAGCATAAGTGGCATTTTATCAAAGATCAATTTACATTTGAAAAGGGCTAAATGAAGCAAATTTAAAAAATTGAAAGGAAAAATATATTTATGAACTCTGAATTGTATTTTTTTAAAAGTTTAGAGTTTTGACTGTAAGACTATGATATAATTTTTAAAAACAAACAGGCAAACATCTGAAAATATCCTTTTTTTTCCTCCTTCAAACGGTGTGGGAAAACCCTTCAACAAATACATGCCTGCATTTGCACAACAGTTTCAAATTACAAACTGCATTCTCTAGCTTTTACAGGAAACCACTGTGTTTGGTGGCAGTATAAAATTATTTTTTTATTGGCCTAGGATGTGTACGAGTTAAAGCAGAACTATTTGGTCAACCACACGTACAGGGCTGTTTACCCACAATTAATACAGCCCATATTAATCACGTGTGAGCAGGACGTGCAGACAGATACGGGGCTGACTGGAAGCCCCAAGTTTACCTCCACAATCTGGAAATTTTCTCCAGTCAACCACACAAATCTTTCCTCTAAGCACAAAGAGGTGGAAGGACAGATCAGCTCTGAATACTAAAGAACCAGCTCCCCAGATTTTAAGGTATTTTTGACACCTTCTCCTCCCCAACTGTGTCGGTCTTACTGCTGCCTGCGTGGGCCAAAGGACACAAACTTTTCTGTGTTAATTCAGTGACTACATAAAGCAGAAGAAACTTGGCACCATCACCTCCAAGTACTCTGGAAATAGTACCAGTTACATTTCATTCTAAATCAATAGACCTTCCAAATTATTGCTGAAAGCCTACGAGAAACCACAAAAAGGGAAATTCTTAGGAATCTGGAAAAAAAGGTGGGCTGGAGCGTTATACATTACACACCCAAATATTCTTTTTCTCCTCCTGTCATCGTCTGCCACAGAGTCAGGAGCTGGACCAAAATGAGTCTGCAGTGCTGGAGAAAGAAACCCTCCATGGACTGAGGGAACTGCTGCAAAGTGGATGGGCACAAGATACCCATGAACCTGGGAACACATCTCCACCCTGTTTTGTAAATGTTTGTCCTTGGGTTTTCTCAGACAGCAATTCTGAATTTAAGGGTCTATTCAGAGATAAAACACTGTAAATAGCAGCAGTGTTTATTCATTACAACAGTTTGCATCACCACAGTCCTTGCTGGTTTTAAGATAAAACAGAATCTGTCACACAAGATAGTCAAAAGCCTGAAATTGTTGTAGTAATAAAATAACCCAAAACAAGGGAAATACTGGAYCTACTGTGTTATCTGGCAGCAACTAAAGAATGTGAAAGAGCAGATATATCCTATAAGGCTGCCTGGAACACCTTCAGTGTGTTAATCCTAAGTGGAATCCTACTTTGCATTTCTTACATTAATATTCACAACATCTTAGGAAATCTTTTTTGCTGTTTGGAAACTTTGCTGTAGTGGCAGATTGTAAGGGACAAGCAAATTTTTCTAAGCACCCTGAATGCTAAATTCTAGATGTGGCACTTTGAAATAGCTCATTAAAAGCCATCTTGTTTCAAATTCTAGATTTAAAAGCATTATGCTTTCATTTCTGCAATGCCCAGGAAACTCTCCAAATAAAACCCAGGGCTGCACTATCCACATTTTGCATATGTTTCCCAATGTTCTATGCTTTTTTCCAACAAGTATGGCAGCCAAATAATTCCTCTCCAAATTAGCAACAGCCACTCATCCAGAAAAATAAAGTTAACATTTTGACATGTCAGAGATTTGGAGAAGAGGGTGAGGAAGACGGAGAGCTCTCTGTCAAATTCCTACTCTTCTTAGGGACAATGCTGACACAGATTCCATCAGCTCACCTGCCACTGTGMTAATAAAACACTGTGCCTTTGTGCACCCCTCAAGCGGGTGAGACAATAAAAAGAGAATTATTCACCTTCCTTTAAAGTCATGTAAAACTGTTCCACTGTAAGACACCAGCAGTCGCACTCTTTTGCCCTTGATAAAATCGCTTCTCTTTAGTGTGAAGCTTGGATCATTTCTGAATTTTATCTCAGTTCCTTGTCCTCTAAGGTACCACTCAGGCAGGCTTTTGGGAAACCTTGTGTATGTTTGGGTCACATTAAATAAAAAAATTAGACCCTCTGCTTTTCATCTTATTGAGAGCTTGGGATTGCAGTCCCTGCTGTTAATATTGAGATTCCAGGATGTACAACTGTTGAATCCTTTGAATTTTTCTTATCACTAGCCAGGGCAACTGGTATTTGGACTTCTCCATGGACTTTAAAAAAGAATAAACCCAGGCTCATTCCCATTCTCATTTAAGCTGATAAAACATTTGCCATGACTTCAGGACAGTGCCAGGCCCTCAAGGAGGACTTTCACAACATTCAGCTTCAGCTTTTGAAGTTACACATAGTTGAACTCAAAAGATGAGTGCTCCTCACTTGGGAGGAGCAATTTTTTGGATTCTTTGTACACTGAAATTCACATTCCAAAAATTGTAGAGCCCAGTTTAAAATAGAAATAATTTTACCAAATGTGCCATGCTTTTCCCTCCATTTTTTCCATGGTATCTCTGCTTTACTGTAACCTTGGCAAGTTCACATGTGCCTTGCTGTTATCATAAGAGGATGCATTTAAAGAAGTGTGGATGGGGATTTGTGTTGTCTGGAGAAGTCACTTTCAGACAAAAATTGTTTGTGCAACCATTTCCACTTCAGTGCAGGAACAGGGTGATGTTCTCCCATGCTGCCAAGGAAAAGAGTATGGCTGCTGTGGCAAGGATGAAACAGCTTTCACAGGGGGAAGCTGACATGTTATTTCTTTTGCAAAAACCTTCAGAACTTTCTGAAAAGGGACTCAGTATTTGGTGAAGCATTAAGGACTTTTTGGAAAATGCGCTTTGCTTCATAAGAAGTTACTCAGAATGTGGTTCAAAATGTGTTTTTCTAACTAAAGAGAAACGTGTGGTGCATATGAAAAAATACAGAAAYCCATGAAAGATATCTTTGTTAAATGTCAGTGATATGTGTCTGTTATTTTTCTGTCTTGCAAGCTAATAAACTTAAGACCAGTTGCTTTATAGACAGGGTAGTTATTAGCTCTCAGTAGAAAATAATGTACCATAGGGAATTTACAGTATAAGAAAAATGCTCTTAAATATTTGGGGCCATCTGAGCCACCCAGGTTAAGTGTTTTCTGGCAGTAGAGGTGTTATTGTTGCCATAGCCCTGCCACATGATGTTATTCTCCCAAGTGAAATGTAGTTTTCCTATTAAAGAGCTCTGCTTAAGTCCAGTGGCAAGTAGCCACGATTTCCTTCTCATACCCAGGACGGAAGAGATGTTTTTGAGGATTGTGCAAAAAAGCAGAATGAACAGAATTGCAATCARTATTTTAAATATAGCAGGTGGAGCCCAATAGAAAGGCATTTAATTTCTGACAGTGGTCGCAGAAAATAGAATAATTGAAGGACTACATTATTGAGTACAGAGACCTTCAGTGACTTGTTGCTTCTGTCTTACAAGAAAAGCAAAAGACRCCCAGTCCCAAAAATAAGACACTAAAAAACCAACTCTGCGAGGAGGTATCTAACCCTAAGGGTTTTATTTTCATAGAACCTTCTTTTTGCTATTAGACATCTTCTGGTTTTTTTCCTATTTGTAACTTGAATGTAGTTATTGAAGATCTAGATTGGCAGTAAGAACAGCTACCGTTGCAAACCCAACAGCCAGACTATGTGGTGATTGTCAGGATTATCAACCACCTTCCAGACAGAAAAATAAACACGAAATTGTGTTTTCAAACCCCTCAAAAAAYGTCTGTCTGTACACATTCTTGGCCTTACACTCTGCTTTTAATAATGTAAATATAAAATCATTCTGCATTAAAACTTGACAAAATTGTTTCATCCCTTATTCCAGGGCACCTATAGCAAAGCTGAGGTTTTATGAGTGTAAGTAGATTAGACCTGCAATGTTATTTTTAGTCATGTAGTTATTCATGAGCAAAGGGTTTTTTAGATACAAACCAGGTGCAGACCAGCTGCTTTGTGTATCTCCGAAAGTGGCCTCAAACTGAACAAAAACATTGCAGATACCTATCTTTGAATAATAGCATTTCTCTGTCATACAATTCCTCCATGTTATTCTTGTGCAACATTTTTTCCGTAACTAAAGAATTGGTGGGCTCCTCAGCTGGGGTCGAGGCCATGCGGTATCTGCCTAAGCCCAGCCTCCAAAGGGCACCCTCGTGGCCACATTGGGAAGGCAGAGAGTGCAGACTGCTCCTTCCCAGGTCCGTGGACCAACCTGGGGTCAAGTGAGACCCCTCCCATTCCCTGCTACGCTCACACGCAGTCGGTACGTGCTGACAGAGCCACGCAAGAACAGCATAGATAGAAAAACAGCAAATCCTGCCAAGCAAAACAGGCTCTTTGAGACAAGGACTTAAATCCCAGTGGAGGTCAGTGTCTCCTTGACCACAAACAAATGATAATGATTAATATTAACACGTAAATTTGTGTAGGGAAGGGAAGAGATGCCCTAAGGAAAGCTGCAATGCTCAGTAATAACCTAAACTTCATTTCGCATATCTCACAGTGATTTGCACTTAGCTTCTGAATAAAGGCCGGAAGCAACATTTGATTGGAAAAATATTATGCAGCCAGAAAGCAAGAGCTGAGAGAAAGGAGCCTACAGGGCTTGAGACCAGGGGCTGAAAGTTTCATCTGATAGAAAAATGAATGCCTGTTGATCTGGAGCAAACATAATGCGAAACATGTTTGCTGAGTGAGAAAAATGCTGGTTGGGCAATATCAAAAGCAGCTGTGGTGCGACAGTCGAAAACCAATTAAGTAAATGTGACATGGCAGCAAAATAGTCCGTGTGGATTTGGGTCTGTGACGTTACTAGAGGGGACAGTGATGTAGAAGTTGCTCACCAAGCTGTAACTGTGACGACAGCATAGCGGAACCTGCCACAGGGTGGGGGGAAATACGTGTATTACTCAGTTTTTATGTATCTTACTTTTAAAATTATTATAACTATTCATTACATCTCTCAGATTTCCAGTTAATCAGACACACCCCATGTTATGGTGAGGATAAGTTAACAACACATGTAGCCACGCTCACCTGACATTTACCTAACAGTCTCCATTCCCTGGATTTCTTCTCGTTCTCCTTTAGACCAATCTTGAAAAAAAATCAAACAAACAATCAATCAAACTACATAACAAAAAAAAAAAAACACTCAAAACCAACAAAACCAAAAAAACCACTTTTTTGTTTTTTGCAATTTATAAGGAATATGCAGCGCCTGTAATGGGATGGGTTTCACTGCTTTCTGAGTTACTACTAAAAGAAAAAACATACTGATTTGTCTAAAAAGATCAGACATTGACATACTAATCAAAAGCTGGGTGGGTAAGATACACTCTATATCAATATCTTGTCAAGTGGCACGGGATAAGAAACTGCTTTTTGTACTTGAAAATACTAGAAAGCCAAAATTCAAACACAGATAACAAGCTTTATGTCCTTTTCGTCCTTTTTGTGGGGTTCTTCTTGAACAAAGAAAGTAGTATTCAATTTTTCTGGTTGTTTGAATCACATAAAATGTTTCGCCAATGAGTCACTGTCAAGAGACTAGATGAAAAGATTTTATCATCCAGGGATAATGTAACAAAGCAATGCAAGTCTATGTTGCAGATTATTGTGTAGTCATTTCAACATTCTAGGCTTCTTGTTTTCAATGTCTGCTTGCAATAATTCCGTCAAACACAGGATTTTTTATGCCCCAAATGGTGTTAGCAGTTCTGGTTCCTGAAGCTTTCTACATTTCCATAGAACGGGACCAACTTTCTTTCAAGCTTCCCCAACATACTCCCACCTTTTCCTTAAGGGAGCACTTTGGGATGAACGGATGGTTTAGTCTCCATGACCCACTCCCTCGGTGGTGCCACTGTGGCTGCCAAGATGTGACTGACATCAGCTTTAAGTGCCAGGCGAAGGCCAGGAGTAGTCAGACACCAGTGATTCATCCTGCACTTAATGCACATTTCTGCTACTGTTAATCTGCCTGAATCAGTGACCTACAGCTAATGGATTCAATAGGCTTTTTGCTTAAGTCTGACCAAGCTATTACTAATACAGCTGGACAAAAAAAAAGTACAAAAAATACTTTGAATATGAATATGATCTTTTAATGACCTTCTCTATTCCTAATGCCTTCAGCCCACTTGTTTCCAGGTCAGACTAATGTCTGAAGCAATCCCCCCAAGCAGCAATGGGTTATCGTTGGTGCCTGCAAACCATTTCACTTGGTGAGCTCCCCTTTTTTTTCTCAACAGCAGCTGGGAAAGTAGTTGCTGGTGGAAACACATGGACACAGTGAGCTTCAGCACCGCCAGGACCGCATTAGGCCATGTGGTTAACTTGAACTGCACACGTTTGGATTCCCTGTCTTCGCTCTGAACCCACAACAGAGGGGGAGCATATTTCCCCGCTCCCACATCATTAATTGCAATCACTGTTATCCAAATAATCTGGTTCGTAGATAAAAATTGTTTTAAAAAAAAACGTTGGGAGAAAGACAATAGGTCACCTAACAATAGACTGGCTAATCATTTAGGAAAACTAATAAAATAATAGTGACATATTAATAAACCATTCCGACTCCTGGCTCATCAAGTGTTTGGTCTATGGAGCACAACAAATCCAAAATCCATCTGCTAAATTCTACTGACACTGAAATCTATAGGAACTCTTGCTTCTCATGTAGGGTGATGGGTCAGTTCAGTGAGGTCAGCCAAGCACTAAGGGCTGAACTTGGCTTCAGGAATTCCGACATGCCTTCACCTCCAAGCGACTGCCAAGGCTTACCAAGCTCTGTAAATAGCCCAAGCACAAGTCTCTGAGTGAGCAAACGACCCAAGAAGTAGCTGCCTTAGGTTTTAGCAATAAAAATGTTGTTACCTTCTGCCTTACATAGATTTTCTACGTGACAAACATCAGAATTAAACAGTTGCAATATTCAGCACATTTTTATCCAGATAAATATTGAAAACATATTTAATGCAATATTGAAGGGATTACAGAATTCAGAAAAGGGAAAGTCTGACTAATGCTGCAGCTGTGCAGCATTCCAGTGAATCCAAGCCATTGCCAGCATTTATTAGCCACTCAGCCTTTGACAATAAACAATCTCCAGCTCATGATCATATATCCAGACAGATAGATGTACAGTATTGCCTTCACAGACACATTAACACTGTCCTGTCTACGTGAATACTCTCCAGATTCAGATTTAGTTTAGCTATTTTACTATAAAAGGTGCAGTTCAATTTTGATTTTATTTTCTTTAACAACTATAGACAATTTACAGTACAATATGTCTTGTTGTACATTTACTTTTGCTTTCTGGAAGAACTACCGTGGCTTGGATTATGTGAAGACTGTTTATTCAGCCATTTTACAAAGTCAAATTTTAGGTTGGAAAAGACGTTTTTCCCCATAGTACTTGGAATCAAAGTACTTAAATTTATGACAGTAACTGCAATAGGGGGCAGGTTTTCATCCACTGGAGTAGGTGTGAC
The DNA here is from genome assembly GCA_018881555.1 of Amblyornis subalaris. Classification (NCBI taxonomy): domain Eukaryota; kingdom Metazoa; phylum Chordata; class Aves; order Passeriformes; family Ptilonorhynchidae; genus Amblyornis; species Amblyornis subalaris. Next base: position 2,287,486 of record JACAXG010000007.1, read on the forward strand.
CTGAAAAAGAAAATACCAGTGGAAATGTCTAGGCATGCACTTCTCAGGAAAAAGTACAGTATTACAAATGTCAAAGAAATAATCATGATACTGTCCCATTAAATCATATGAAAAAAACCTCAGGGTTTGTTTCCCACCATTTTGTGGAGCAAGTAACATAAGTTTTGTGAAGTTTCTTCCATTTCAGCATGCACTCCACAGTGGATTCAGATAACCAGGCACACACAGGATGGACTCAAAGCTGCCTCTCTTATCTTTGGCCACCACCACATTATAAACTCCAGTTAAGAGCTTTATTTATGTTTGGTGTCTGGTGAAGCTTCAGAAGAGGAAGCAAAGAGGGAATTGTCATTTAACTAAACAGAACTTTGCAATGTGAAAGTGTTTTGGTTTCTTGAAATACCTGATTTGCCAAGGACATGCTCAAGGGTTTTTATCATACAAGCCAGGACCTTGCCTTGATATACACCATTAAAACTGGACTAATACCAGCCAAGATGAACCTCCAATCAGCTGTTCTGAGAATGGTCTAAACAAGAATATTTTGCAAAGGAAAAGCCAGGGAAATGATTCAATGCTTCTGATAATACAAAGCAGAAAGTCACACAAGAGAGCCTCTCATATAAAAATATGTATTGTTTCAATACACAAGATGAAATAATTACTTGGCCCCCTTTCTCTTCTGCTTCTTTTAGTAAATGAAGAATGAAATGTCACCAGTATTATTCAGTTATAGTCTTGTCAAAGTTCAACATATCAGAGAAAATCTCCAATAATACTGAGAAAGAGATGGTTGTCAGCTGGAGAGTGTTTCATTGTGGTACCTTGCTATGATAGTTTTATAAATATAATCCAAGAACAAGTGGAAAAAGCAACAGATTCCTTGCAATATATGGAAGGATTAGGGAAAGAATAATACATCTATTTTCATTTTTCCTCCAGTGCTGAACGTTCCAACATGAAATACAATGGGAAAGTATTTTAAAAGCATATTTTTCATTAACATAAAATTTTCCCTTCAGTGAAACCATCTCTGGGGCATCCAGACTTAAAATTATAATTCTCAAAGTAGTCTTGGTTGGTGAGGATGCAAACTAGCAATGGTAGGACCAAGCACCCAAGTGGGGACCCAACCAACAGCAACTCATTCCTGGCCCCATCACACTAGTCTAAGCTGCCAGACACGCAGATTCCTAAATTGATGCAGTTCGTAGTGCGTTTTAGGACAAATATTTGCAGGCAAAAGAAACTGGATGAAGTTACACACTGTACCTTATGACTGGAATAGACCAGCAGCTCAAACAGGTATAACTCACAAGCAGGACAGGCAGGTCTAGCTAATACTTTCATCAGTCATCCCAWATTGCCGGTAGTGGTTAGCCATTACATTTCAAAACCTCTCTCATGAAAAAAAGACGGACCCATATCCTAGACTTACAAAGAACTGCAGTTCCACGCACTTTGATCCTCTAACCGCTCAGCCAGCAGAGCAGGGATGTCAGGGAACAGCCCCAGGGAGGTGAGAGACAACTTTGGTAAGACTGAGCCGCTGCTGCACTGCCCCTGAAGCTCAGCTGTGGAGCAAGAACTCCAAGCTTGGAACTGGATGTAGCTGGCATGAGACAATTGAACACTGTGGTTGTCACACTGTGCTTAGGTATTTTYAGTAAAACGAGCATTGCTAAGATACCCCTTCAACCCAAACTTGCTCAGTGGCACAAAGTTGTCAGGTGGTCAACCAAAAATCGTCAACACTATAAAGTCGTAACAAATCATTCCATTGATAGCCCTTGCAGCCTCTTTCATTAATGACTGCAAGCAAATTACTGAACATTAATTAGTTTTGGAAGTCTCAACATAGCTAATAATTCACATTTACAAGAATTTCACTCTTTCAAATAGAATTCCACCCCGAAGCAGCAGGATATCACCCCTGAGTTCACRGCAAGTTCAACTTGCAAAGCGCCACGGTACAGTTTGTGCTGCTGGATGTAATGAAATAGAGAAAATGACTACAGCTAAACTGAGATTATCGAACCTGAGAGAGTTGCTGGAATCAATGATCTCCAACTGAAAGCCTACCACGGTGGTCTGATCCAGAGGACATTTATTACTGTATAAGGAGCAGTAGCCCAAGAGAGTAGACAAAACTCAATAAATACATTTTTCATTTATGAGTGCGGTGATAACCTGGACAGTCAACCAAGATCCTTTAACAACAACAAAAAAAATCATTCCTTTCTCTGGCCTTGTGTTAGATCTTTTTGATGCTTCAGAGAGGTTTAGGAGAAGCTGTGGTCAGGGATCAGGAGCTCAGATGCAACTGCCTGCAGGTGATAGTCATATAAAAGATAAAAGGGCTATAATACCATACAGCACCCAAGCAATCAAAAAGAGCATTGGCAGAGAAGAAAAGTAAGGGGGAAAAAAGCCTGAGGTAGACAATTCAAGCTGTATGCTTCCTTTAAAAAGAGATACAGAAGAAATCAAACTTCTTTACCATTATAAATTACTCCTCCTTTTAAATAGCATGTGAAATTATGACAACAACAAGGTAACATCTACAGGTCAAAGTAAAACAGCAACAGCTTATAGATTGTCCTCTCCAGAAAACAAACAAAAAAAAGATAATATTTGCAACTAAGACTTTTAAAAGAATCTGCCTAAAAAGTTGCATTCTAAATAAATGCTATTATCATGAAACACTATTGGGTTCTTTGCACTGCTGGAATCAAGCCAAGTGTTTAAGCATATAATATAATCACAGCCATTCTAAAACCCAATTCTTTGCACTAGGCCTTTCTTAATAAAATGCTGCTGAGATTCTCAGCTTGATTTTCTAATTATTTGGTCATGAGCAGAGTTCACTGTGGTTTAAGGATCAATATTAGTTTATATTCAAATTCCGCCAGATTCTCAGGGTAGTCCTTAATTATTGAAGGAAGGAACTAAAGGTTGAACAGGATTGTTGCAAGGAGCTGATATTTTGTCATAGTGATTGTTTCAACTCTTTTTTGCATCTGCAGGATAACACACTTTGGTAATCCCACGAGAATAAATCATTTGAGGATTCACGGCTGCATTTCTATGCAATACCAGACAAAGCCTGCACAGACCTTATCCCTCCTTCTTCCCACCTCACATTAGGCACCTACTTTGGAAGACAGGCCACTCCAAGCACCTTCTTATGGTGATTCAGACAACTTGTATTTCGAGGCCTTTTAGAGATTCCTGCATCTTTCCATTTCATAGACTTCAAGCTGTTACATCCCCGGTGAATTCTCTGGCTAAAATCAGGTGGAATTAAACAGGCCAGAGGGCAGAGTTAGGGCTGGATATCAAAAAAAGTCTAGCATTTATTTCAAAAGTAGCCTAACATTAAGATTCTATCTCTTTCTCATCTTCCTTCTTAATTGAGGTGAAAATTCTTCTCTAGCTAGCACAATTAATTATTGGGATAATTTCTTTAGTGGTTTAAAACCATGTCTGCCAGTAAATAAGCAGGTAGGCGGGAATATATTACCAGTCATCTTATCAGCTTGCATTTTCTGTGAAATTCAGTTCATTGGGAAAAATGCCCTGTTTGAATTTTGAGCACTTCTCAGGATTTGGAGCAAGTCTGACGATCAAAACCACGATACAAATAGCAATGAATTTATGTGAATTTCTCATTTTATTATAGCACTTTGCCCTGCTACAGCTCTTTGTGTATATTCTGAATAGAAATCTTCCTAGATTGGAAGAAGAAAAAAATAATAAACCAAAACCCAAAAGGCCCAGACATGGAAGTGTGTTTCCTGACACAATCAGGAACATTATGCATATATATCTGATTTGGTGATAGTGGAAAAATTGAAGAACATTGCTTTTTAATATCTCTTTATAGCTCAGAGGGAAGCTAGAAATGCTACAGGTCAAATAAAATAATATTATGTGCACATTTTTGTGCCTACAAAATGGATGTCGAATTGAAGGACTCTAGAATTTTTCTGATTTATACATTAATTTCCTTACTAAATAAAAGCTGAGGAGGCCTCACGCTTCCATAGCCACATTCCATTAGAAAAAAATTTTCAGATTATGGGATTCATTCTTATTGCCAGTTTTAAAGTTATATAAGGGCATATTAAATGAATAACATTAAATAATACTTCATGCTACTTTCCAAAGCAGAAGATTACTTATGTCTGCCATGGAAATGTCAATCAAAGGCAAATGTAAGGGGAAGATGTCAGCTGGAGTAGCTGATAAAGGACAAGTAGACTCACTTCAACAGTCAGTATCATCGCAATCAAAAGGGAATTCTAGAAAATTCTGCTGCCCAGACAATTTTTCCATAGGTTAGCCGGCTAAGTCCCCAGCAAGCAGTCATCTCAACACAATGTGGGAATCTCTGAACCAAATCATGTCTGTGGTATTAATTCCTTGGGRAAAAAACCCCTACTTTGCCTGCAAAGTAAAGAATCATGTCTGTGGTATTAATTGTTTAGGAAAAAATAGCTGCTTTGTCTGCAGACTAAAGTACTGAGCCATGCTGAAATGTTGCATCAAATACAAGTGATTTCTGTCAAGTTAAACACTGCAGGAGACATTTCCAAAGCCTCATAAGGACCACAGATAACCCCTTCCCATTAATGGGCTTTCAGGCATCCAGACCCCACGTTAGCTTTGAAAATTTCAGAGCTGATGAGGGGTATTTGTTCAAATTCCTATTTCATGTTTGGAGGGTTTATTCTGTCTATTCTGCTACAGYTGAGTAAAACCAGATTTTGTGTTCACTTCAGCAGGATTAGTCTCCTTCATGAGAGGGGACTAACCAGGGTTCATATCTTCCTATTGTTCTCTGTTCAAACTTTATCAAGAAATGTAACCCCGGAGTAGTGACACCTGATGTATCCAAAACAGGGAGACACACTGTGCTGCTCTGACCTCGTCATATCCTGCTGAGAACCACCAGGTTAATCCAGGCTAAGTGAGACTCTGATGTTTAGAGTAGGACTGGTTTGCAGCAGAATATTCATCTCTAAAAGGGATGGGAAGAAGTGTCTAGAAGCATTATTTATAAATGAAGATAAGTGCTGGCTAACTTTCCTGCCTTATGCTTATATCATCTAATTACTTTGGCACAGTGTTTCACCCTTTCATGTTCCAAGTCTGGTTTGTGCTCTAGCAATTCACATCATTTTCCTTCCTATCTCTTAAATTTTCTTTCCCCTCCCTTTAGATACACCATTAACARTCCTAAGTAAGCTGATCTTCGGGGGTTTATGTGCTCAGTGTTACATAATTTCTGCTCCCAGTTTCCAAACAGCAGTAATTATCTTTTTGGCTTCAAGACTTTACCTAGGATGGGGCACACTTTTAATGGGATCTCYCAGACCCCCAGATCAATCTCAAAGCACTCCCAAACCCAGTAAGAGCTGTGAATCTCAATGGCTAGGTTTTATAATTTGGGGAAAGGACCTCTAGAACCATTAAATTCTCTAAACAACAATGAAAACTAAGTGAGACGAGTAACACCCAAGATATAGAACTTATCTGGCATGTCTAAGTGTTCTCTTTTACAGCACATTAAGTTAAATGTTCAAACTGCAACATGGTTTATGGCTTGCATGTGCTATTAAAAAGGTCTGTGTGTGACACAACTCCTTCTGTCTCAACATCTGCAAAGCTCAAGCCAAACAGGACTTTTAAACGCTTCATCTCTTTGATATTCCTAACACTAGCAAACAATTCTTTCAACCTCACTACCTACATCTCCTTCTTTTTGAGTTAGCTCCGAGTTCTAATAACCTGGTRAAGTTTCATACATGTATCTTATGTAAAGGGCATTTCTTAATCCCCAACTGGGGTAATGAAATATAATTCCTCACTCAAATTGTCTAATTAGAGAGTATTAGAAAATGACAAATCACTCTGTTCAAGAATTAAAAAAATTAGCAGGTAGCTGGCAGAATAAATTATGTTTAATTATAAATATTTGCACTCCAGTGTTAATAACATGATTTAGGAAATAGATTAAAAATGTAATGTAAATATTTTTTGCATCCATTTTTAGACAAATATTTAGTTCTTCTATACACAAATGCACTAGCACTTSTTTCTGTAGAAACTAGATCAGTACCAGGGGAATCTTTGATCTGTACAACTATCAATTACATAATTAAAATCAGAAGAGTGAAGATGCTTTGAAGGTTTACTAGTAACTTAATTTATTCTCAGTTATTAATTTTCATTGCCTAAGATTGAAAAACATGAAACAACAAAGTGTGCATGTTGGCTCTGTGGTGGTCTTTGAACTAACAAGTCTCCTATGTGTTCCAAGAAGTATATTTTGGGTTATTTAATAATACAGTACATGTACACCTAGGAAAATATAGGAAGAGTCTATGAAGGGTGGATTTGTGATTTGTAGCCAACACGTCTGTATTTAAGGGTTTATGAAAAAATAGGTAAGTTCTTGAAGATTTTAGTTACATTTTCTCTTCAAATTTACTCTAAAAATGCTTTTTGCTTGAAGTAAGAACAGGGTGGATGCTATCATTCCAGTCCAACCTGTTTCCTTCAGTAGCATCCTTTGCATTGAGGGGAATTAAATATAAAACATCAAGCAAGTCAGATCATCTTATGATAATACACAGTAGCCTATTGTTTAAAATGAAATCACAGCACCTCAACCTTTCTCACACGGAATAAAGATTTTTAAACTTCTGCAGTCTGTTTGTATTTACCAAAGATGCTACACAGTGACATTGTACTCTCATGAGCAAAGGTAAATCATGTGCCACACGATTTTCTTCCAGTGAGGCAAAATGGTTACTCTAGAATTCCTCCTTCTGTGCAGCTGAGTAGTATTAACTATCCAAGTGGTTACTCGAAAACTTAAAGATCTGAGGAAAGTTCTAGGCTAGCTGACACAGTGGAATCACCAGAAAAACAAATACGCAGGTGGTAAAAAAATATATTGTTTACGGAGCACTTGAAACAGCTACAAGCCAAAATAAAACAAGGCTTAGCCTACTTTATACATTCAGATACATAAAAGACACTTTGGGTATGAATACTACCAAGAAACACCAGGTTTTGAGGGTAAACTGTTTTTTAAAAAGATAGTGTGCAAGTCAAAACAATGGAGATGGATTTTACATCCGCAGACTTATTATAAACTCTAGAAGGAGATAAAAAAAATTCAGTTCAGAAATAATGTTCTGGATTTTAGAAGAAACCAACTTATTTGAGGGAGTTTGAGAAGAAAGAGAAGGAAGCCTGCCACAGCATTTCAGCAGCAAGCCCCCAGCTTGATACCAACAGACTGATTTTTATCATTTAAATATGATAGAAAGCTACCAGAAACAAAGCTATGCATCACAACAGCCACATAAATCCACCTCCTTAAGGAAGCATTTAAAGAATTTTGTCATTGAAGATCTGTTTATGAGGCTGAAGGCTCACGTCAAGTATTCTGCTCATTCACCCCCTGTACTCATACCGGGAGATGGCATTTGTAATTATTACACACAAAGGAAACAAGAAAAAAGTAACAGAAGCTCAGAGGATGAGCATTCTGCCTGCCAGTCCCCAGTGTTTGTGTAGTTTCTCCAGATGCATGTAATTTTGATCTGTGTATAAAGGGTGAGCCATTGAAGATGAAATCTCAGAAGTTACTCTATTTAGTCGCATACATCTGCAGTGATTTCTTGTAGGAATCAGGCTTTCCAACACCACCTCATACATGTGATATTTTTAGTATTTCCTGGTTTCAGTTAGGAGAGAAATCACAGAAACACAGCTTTTTAAATGCATTTTCCCATGTATTTCTCTTGCCATTGTACCTTAGAAGTAAACCATAGCAGAGAAACAGAGCACAGCAGTATAATAAGCATCTGRACCATAAACAAGGGTGAGTTACTTCTTCCATTCCAATGAGTATTTATGTAAATGTAACTTTAATCAGATGTGATCAACATGCTTTTTTTCTAATGCTAAATGCAAAAACCCAGCCCAGTGAACTGTTACTGCAAACGTGAAATAGCATCAGCTCTGTCAGAAGCTCTTTCTAATGTCATGGAGCTGAGTAAAGACAGAGTTACGACTTCTACCTAAAGCTCTCTGATACAAATAACTAAATGGCACAATCTCCGGCATTCACTGGGCCCAAGTTTTGCTAAGTTAATTAAATTTTTTACCAGAATATGGATCACTTATTGTTCAGAGGGGTCAGACGCTACGCCAAGCACGCAGCATCATGAGCTATCCCTCTCCACCCTAATTTGTTTCAACAAAGCCTACACTACCCTCCCTTTTATTTTAYAATTAACATTCCGAAAGGATGTGCACGCTGCTGTGTCCTTCCCTGGGAGGAAGCTGGGGAAGACCCTGGCAGCAGCAGTCACTGCCTCAGCCTCTATTCCATGGCTGGCAACTGGCTTGGCCACCACTGCAGACCGGGCAAAGAGAAGAGCTTTGTGTCATATTCATGCCCTACACAGTGCATTTCCCACTCTGCTTCTGGGCAGTAGCAGAGCCAGCAAGTTCTCAACAGCGGGATTTTTACGGTGAATGAAATTTCACCGCTTTGAAGCTAAATAAAATAGTTTTAATTTGGTCRGGTGTTTGCTTGAGAACTCAATTTTCTCTCCAATCTTTCCATTTCAGAACATAGCCTGATCATTTAAAAAAATGTGGGAAATGCACCTCAAATTTGAACATAGTTTCTTTGAACTACTTTCCAAAGGCTCAGAATACAAAGCCGCCTTTCCAGTGATTTGTGCCATTCTGATAACTTGGAATAGTCAGGAACTGAGTTCATGGCTGCCTTGCATTCCCAAAGCAACATAAAACAAATGGGTTGTATCAGGGAATTCATCCTCTCTTAAGTACTCTTCTCCCTTCTATAYATCAAATAACTAATCCATCAAAAAAAAAAAAAATCCAAACTTTTACTGAAGAAATAAGACAGTCATCCATAAAAGTTGCGATGTTGCCTCGCTATCCATCCACTTACACAGAAGCTCAGCAGAGAGGGAAGAGCTCTGAGCCCTAGGAGAAAAAATGGGAGTAACAGTTTCCTGAGGACCCCTAAGCCAGCACACTGTTAAATGTACCATATAACATTGTTCTCTTCCTCCACTCTTGCAGCTACCATATGTGATGGACCACATCCAAGTTAAACACTCTCACCAGAGCATGCTCCAAGACAGACGACGGGGCCTCGCCAAAACAATGCAGTTCTATTCTCTATTTATTTTTGTAGTTCAAAGACCTGGCAGTAGCCCACTTGATGCCTGCCATAAGGACCAGAGCGCTCCTGATTACTGCCATGAGATTTCCAAGCCCACAGACGGCATGTATTCCAGCCTATGCCAGTCACCAAGATGGACTATGTACAAACAGCAGCGGGATCCTCTGAAAGAAAGAAAAAAGCCAGCTCCCATTTCCACTTTGAACCCACCCACGACAGGCTGCCAACTTGAGGACCTTGCTTTAATCACAGCAACCACATGAAAGAGTTTATTCTGTTTATCTTGGTTCATTTAGGAAACCAGTGATAAGTCTGCCATGAAAAAATTCCATCATCTTCTCCTGGAAGCTGGCATACTTGTCCCAAGATACAGGCTTTGATTTCATTCTAAGTGTGGCTATTTGCAGTCATATCACTGAGAGCATGAGTTTTCTCATCCTACCAGATGATTTCTTTTCCCTAATAAGCAAGTTGTGAATGCTTCAAAATCCCTCTCAAGTACAGTGGCATCTCTGGGGGGAAGCGGTGGGAAAAGGGCAGCAGATCCTCCTAAATCCACAGCTGAAGCGTGCAGGCTGCATCCACGATGATTGCAGCGAGCCAGGAGGCAAGAGGTGCTGGAAGAGCTGTGGCCCACACGTGGGAAGGGATGAGATGTGCAGGGAGACCAACCTTTCCTTCTTGCACTTGCCTGAAAAGAATAGGACAAATGCAGTCTTAAATAAAGATATGAGACTGGTGCTTGACTACTGAACATGAAGTACTACCTTGCCATGGAATAGGAATAACAGTAAAAAACAGGCTAATTGCAGATAAAATCATATAGCCCTCTYCTGCATGACATAGATCTGAGTTTCTTGGCTGTGGAGTATGACGGATAACCAGAGAGGTCCTCTTGCAAACCAGAGCACTGTTTATATATTAACCTTGCTACCACCTATAGACTGCTGGCTGTCCCCAGTGCTGCTGCTGCTGTAGCCAGGTGCTGCTGCTTTGGTTTTCCAGGCTCACCAGGTACCTCACAGGGTTTAAGGGTCAATGAACGTGATTCTCTCATTGGACACAGATGGTAGCAGTCTGCTGTTACCAACTGGAAGACATTTATGGACCTATTGGATTCCTGGAAGCTACATGAAGCCTCAACTTCTGGCAAAGACATAAATGAGAACGGACAGGAAAACTCTCCTCATATTTGCAGAAAGGTGCATAATTTCCAAATTCTGAGGGATCATTATCTTCAGCACAGCCATTTTTCCTCTTGAGTTGTAGGTTATGTTACTACATTTACTTCTGACTTCTCAGCCCTTGGCACCTATAATTCAATTTTCCCATTTAAAAATTGCTGAGGTCTCTATGCTGATATCTCAGCAAACACAATATTTCATTTCTAACCGTACTCTGTTAAGTCTGGATTTGTTCATGTTCACAAGCAATAGATTTGAAATACAGCCTTGCAGAATAATCAGTAATAAACATACAAAAGTGACAGGCAATAATTTCATCGTTTTCATGTGAGATAATATATGATATTTTGCACAACTTTGCAGGATTGTGTGATTGTGCCAATTTACCTTTCACAGTAATATAGAGTTATTCATACTGCGAGATATTAGGGGATGCTACCATAAATCTTGCAGTATCTTGCAAATGTGCAATTACTCTTTGCAAGTGCCCAGATGGGGATTATATCTCATTATATCAAGTGCAATGCAAAAAACATGTCTGGCTGTAATTAATGGGGTTGGAAACTTCAAGAAGAACAGATCTGCTGATGAAAAAAACACAAACGCTCAGAGCTTCGGCTTGAATAACAACTCAAGCGACTGGATGTTTATGTTAACCTTGTCCAAAGGACGTAATCATCCTGAGAATGCAAAACTAGACTGAATCTCAGGAGTGAGCTTCCTTGTAAGCTTTCCACTACGTCCTTTATCTCTGTGCCTAAGCATTAGAAGTATGTCCAAAATTTTTCCTTTCTGATGCTACAGTAGCATTTAGATTTCTGGTCTTTTTTTTTTTTAGAAACAGAAATAACAGACCCCTGAAGAAAAAAAAACAAAGAAACCAATTTTATAAATTATTAAGGTTAGAAAAAGGTCATTTGGAAGCTCAAATGAGTTCCTATTTTATGTGAGAACTGATTCACTCCAACACCTAGATTGTGGTTTGCTCACATAGGTGTAAGAGGGTGTTGCCAAATTCCCAGTTACAGGCCCTAGCCAAATTTTCCAGCACGAAACATCCCCATTTCCCCTGCCTAGAACCTTAAAACGTGTCACTGCATTCTCAGTTCCCTTCACATAACATCTGCAGATAGACATCCTCCCTGGACTGTCCTGCTCAAGAAATGCTTGTGGCCAATGCTTGCTTGCAGGATTTCAATTTTATTTGCCCCAATAACAGATTTCCCCATAGAAACATCTTTGGATCTTCTCACATGCAGGTCAGAGACAGGCAGCTTAGGGTTTTCCCTGAAGTTTTCTGTAGTATTATCAGCTGAACGGGCTCCACTGAGTATGTATTCAGACACACTTCTATTAAAATTGACTTTTAATATTAATCATGAACAGATCTTCATACTTTTGCACATTTTTTTCCAAGCCAACATAGTTAYAGAAAACTGCATCTGAATAAAGTTATTCTCATTGTCTAATAAACATTTTGATTAAGCACACCAAGTTTGGATCCACCTCTAAAATATTTTTAAATGCTTTGAGATGAGAGTTTTTGGTTTTCTCTAAAAATAGCATATTACATCTATTCCAAAGGAAGCATTGGACAAGTCAGATCAGATTTTTAAGGTGTWAAGTGAAAACAGCTGAAATTTTTCATTCAAGAAAACTGACCTTTCTGAAAAGAAGGCTTCAAATTTACGGTACTATGGAACAAAACTGACAAGAATTCCTTTTCCTTGCTATTGTAAAAGGAGTCAGAAAGCAGGGATGGGTGAATTTCACTTCTCTACCTTTAATTTCACCTTAGCAGTGTCATTTGTCAGAACCAATGTCAGGATTGCACACTTATTAACTGAGCTTCTTTCACTGAATCCTTGCAGCTCCTACTACTGCGCAAGCCATGAAACCTGCAAGTCCACATTCATTTTGAGTTCAGTTTGCAGAACAAGTAACCAGGAAAACCACCTCTCTTGCTTCCCTTTCCCTCCAGCTCCCAAAACCTGTCTTGAAAATGTTCAGGGACCCCGACCCTGCAAAACCAYGGTGCAAATGGATGCAGCTTTTTAAACAGACTGTCATAAACACATGATGAACAAGGGCAGTTGTAATGGCTATTCTGAGATGAATGGCACCAGCTTCAGAGAAAATCCATTTTTTAAAGAAAGGCTTTTGRATCACTCTATCTTATATGCAGCTACATCAATTTACCTCAGCTTCCTGTACAACAAAAAAATCCCATAAGTGATATCCAGCATCATCCCTGGGCTTTCTGTTAGACGGAGAGGAAACCTCCTGCTGGCTCCATGGACCAGCAGCTCYCACTTAGCAAGGACTTGGCTGACTGTGGGAAACTCCAACCCACACATTTATTCTCCTGGTTTACTACTTCACTCTTCTGACTTCTCCTTCCATTTTTTTCTACCCAGTTTGTGCACAATCAACTCTTTCAGCGCTTAGGATGTGAGCCTCATGTTTTCTTCTCACTAGAATTCGGGCTTCCTTCCTCCCACTCGCTGTAATTTTGTACTTGTTATATCTGTCTAACACTGTGCTCTGACTAGAGAATGGGTGTGCTTCCAGTGATTGGCCCTGAAAGCTGCCCTTGAAGGACCACTGCTGTTTTATGTTTGGAAATACCAACCCTGACAAGATATGCCAACACTTCATTTGTATTTGAACCATTTAGTAGGTGTATTGACTTTGATCACCGTAACAGTTAAAAGAACCCAAAAAACCAACCTAACAAAAATAATATACAATGGGAATAAATATACTGAGATATCTCTGCATTCTTGAACTCTCTTAGTCTCTTTTTCTGATCTCTCAACAGCGTAAGAGGCATTTTGTGCTATTTCTACGTAGCCTGTTGAGGAGAATGTCCCTGCAGCTGGGAGAACATGACAGTGTGTACTTACCACAAAATACACAATACACTGAAAGGCTGCTCTGAATTTTTTATGGGTAGGGAGTTAACAAGGCAGAGCTCTGCCTACAGATCAACCAAGAAAGTGCTACCTGGATCTAATGATATGCTCTTGCTTTCAGTAAAATAGGATAATGCAAACCAGAATAAAACTCTGGCTGTATATCCACAAAATATAATTTTTTCCACCAGAAACTAGAATAGTTTAATGTGTTGATTTTTACATCCTGCTACAGTCCTTTAATAAAATCAGCCTGGAGTTTGGAGGGTTCAGCTATTGTATTTAAAAYCCATTATTATCCAGATTGCAAACTCGACCATTTCTCCTTCTCTTCTGCCCGCAAAAATATTTCAACAGAAAGGAAAGAACCAAACTCTGCTTGTTAACATACTTACATGATTTTCATCCTAATAAGTTTATGGGTTTGTGTGTTCTGCTAATTTTTCTAATGAAGGCAGAATAATTTATTTCTAGCAGTTAACTGAGGCTTCTAATCCTACAAAACACTTAAATACATACTGAATTTTAAGCACCCAAGTTCATGCCTTGACATCAGCTGAAATACCACAGAGCAGAATTAGTTAGAAAGAGTAATCRGAATAAAGAATGGTTTGGGTTGGAAGTGACCTTTAAAGACCATCTAGTCCAGCCCCCTACCATGAGGAGGGACACCTTCACCTAGATCAGGTTATTTAGAGCTCTGTCCAACCCAGCCTTGAATGTTTTTAGGGATGGCACATCTACTCCCCGCCTGAAAAAACCTTAAAACCCWCCAAAACCCAAGAACACCCTCCTTCCACAGAAAAAAAAAACCAAACGAAACTAAACTTCTAAGAAATTAATCCCAAATCTGTACTCCCAGAAACCCCTAAAAATATTTATTTTTTTCATAGAAATTAGAAACAACCAGAAAGTTCTGGCCTTCTGAATGTGTGCCAGGAAARCTCCTGCCATCTGCCAGAAAGTGAACCTACAGCAGGCGAAAAGGTGGCTTCAATAAGCCCAAGAAGRGAACAATAAAAGCAACAAAATTATTATAAACAGCCTGGTAGGTAGTAATTGCAGCCATAAAAACTTTGCTATTTACTYACTCGTTTTTTTATAGCTATCATGGAAAAAGAAATGGGAAAATGTTGATGAGATGGTCTGGAGAAGCTTTAATCGTTGTAGAAGCTCATRGTGTTCAAAAGAGCTGTTAAGAATGAAAGCAGAAAAAGAAAATTTGATAAATTGGACGTCTCCTCTGGTTTTTGAGGAGACCTGATAAAGACAATTTTATGTGTGGGGGTGGGGAAAGGTCAGTGTAATTTTTTCAGGAGCGATGAATTTAGAGATACTTCTTGAATGAATAAAAACATCAGTAAATATGGGACATTTAAAAAACTAAACTCAATATTTGTATTAACACTTTAGACGTGTCATTGCTAATGCCTGATAATCACTTTGCTGCAAGTTGGGGTAGAAAGCACATCTTAACATTTAGAATGGAAAGGCAGCCATAAATTGTGTTTGATACTGCATTACAGAAACTATAAAACTGAAGATCAGATTTATAAATGCAAGTTTTGAAATCTAAACAAGTGGCTGAGGTCTTCAAGGTTTCTGTTTGGTGTTTTGTCTTTACTTGCCATAACTGAGATACTGACTCAGAAGGAAAAAATATAGTTTGTTGTTTCAAAAAGCCATTTTAAAGGACTCCTGTGGTTTGTGCCCAGAGGTGCTGGGAAAAAAGGAGGATTAACATTTTCCAAAGGAAATTAAAGTAATATGTGCAAATAGCATATATTTGTWATGCATTTGGTTGAACAACTAATTGAAGCTTCAAGGTTTAAAAAAGAAATTAAAGGCAAAATATATAATTAACTATCTGATTTGATACAAGTAATCCATTCATTCTTCTTATTGGAATGTCACTTTAGAATTCCATGCTACAATAGAAGAATTACTAACAGCCATATCCATARCCAGGAGCTTTACACAACATAGCAGAAGACTGGGTTGTGCTTGAATGCTTTGCCAGTGGGAGTAAAGATGGAGACCAAGGAATATGATGCCTTCAAAGTCAATGTTGAGGACTTCTTTTAGCATTTTTCCTATATTTTTGCTCATCACCAGCTAGATAGTGACAGGAGAACCTATTCCTAATCAGTTTAACTATGACTCAGTCAAGAAACCAAAGCCAGCCTCGTTCAGCAGTGACATTAATGTCCAATAACTAGGTCACAGTATCCACAACTACTATAGAGACTATAGAGCTTCTTGTGGAAAACAACTTCCCATGGTATCACAGGACCTGAATAAAATCTGGGATGCATCTAGTTCAATAATGGATTCAGCCAAGCAGAAAATTAACCAACACATGGTCTAACCACTAATCCCGTAACTCTAAAATTCCTGCAGGATGTCAGGTATCTGTTTCAATCAAACCAGTAGGGAGAAAAAGTCCAGAGTTGTCTCAGAGAGTGTTGGAAGGAAAAAGAACATTCAGAAATGAAAGACTAGATGCTTTCACCTACTGAGCAGTACTTGGGGCAGCAGGTAGGCAGGAAGGATATCCAAGAGGACACTTGGCTCTCATGATCCTTCAGCCAAGAGTGGCTTTGCTTTGTGTGCATCATGCCCATTTGCTGGGCATGTCCTTCAACATAGTTCCTAAACCTGGAACAGGGATTCCTGGCAATTAGAAGAGGAGCTCTCACTGGCAAGGAATTCTGCATGTGGGCTAAGCAAGCTTAAGAAACTCCAGATCACAGAATTCCTTATTGTTTCAAATGTCTTCCAGCTGTTTTCTGTCAATCACAGTACTTCTGTATGCTTGAAAGGACCATGTTGCTGAGAACATCTGCTAATGCAAAATACTGTCAGATGATGAACAGCAAGAAACCATCAGAAAGGATATATTCTTACCTCCTAAGGAAAACTCGGCACCAAGGCTATGCCTAAGCAGTCTAATCTGCACACAAAGGCTATTAAGGTCCTGATCTCACAAATTTCCAACATGCTCCAGGCCTACACTACTGCTTTGAGGGCTCTTCTGCTTTGCATGGAGGCAATCTGTGAGAAGTATGAGCAAAGCTAACATTGCTTTGTTCCACTCTGTGGTCATAAGAAGACAAGACAACGTCGTAACAATGGTTTTAACTGAAAAGGGGCAGGTTTGGACTGCATATTAGGAAGAAATTCTGTATTGTGTGGGTGGTGAGGCCCTGGCACAGGTTGCCCAGAGAAGCTGTGGCAGCTCCATCCCTGGAAGTGTTCAAGGCCAGGCTGGATGGGGCTCTGAGCAACCTGGTTTAGCRGAAGGTGTCCCTGCCCATAGCAGGGGCTCGGAACATGCTCTTCATGAAGATGTCTTCAAGGTCCCTTCCAACCCGAACTATTCCACGATTCTATGATGAGTACCTGTTCCCACAGTTCAGATATAGATAAGGATGGCTCCAAAAAATTTGCCTGATGAGGCTTTTAAAAGGACTTATGGTTGATCATGTACTCTGAGTTAGGAGAGCACAGGAGAAATACTGACAAGCTGTTCTCAAGAGGTCAAAACAAAAAATAATACTGGCAACTTTAGAAAATCAGAGAACTTTGGCTAAAGGTTTAGTGCAACATTCAATCAATATAAAACGCTTCTGAAAGCATTAATTTAGCCCATTATTAACAAACTCTCAGCCTGTTCGATTTTAAGTTACCCAAAAATTCTGAAAAGAGGGAATTAGGAGAAAAAGAGAAAAAGACAGAAAATATATAGAAAAGGTCACATACAGCTACCA
This sequence comes from Amblyornis subalaris, assembly GCA_018881555.1. NCBI lineage: Eukaryota > Metazoa > Chordata > Aves > Passeriformes > Ptilonorhynchidae > Amblyornis > Amblyornis subalaris. The sequence continues at coordinate 2,304,596 of JACAXG010000007.1, forward strand.
ACTCCTGTGTTCCAGCAATGTTCAGTCACATACAGCTACCAACTCCTGTGTTCCAGCAATGTTCAGCTGGTAGAAATTCCAAGAGGAGGTAGGATCAAGACATGTGCCTGCCACATGTTCAGCCTTAAATACCCTTTGGCCTTCCTGGGCCCATCCCCTAGGTGGGACTTCTGGTCATTTGGCCACTCAGGAGCTGGGTCAGGGGCTCCAGAGGCGGGTGTGGAGCATTGCCTCCAGTGTGCCAGGGATTGGCAGCCCCTGCAGGGCTGGGATACAGGCTCTAGGGATGTGGAGTGTGGAGCTGGGCACTGCCTCACCAAGGCAAGGCCAGAACAGCCCCTTCCCCTCACACACGCACCTGAAAATGTCTCAAGACAGCAATCTTTCCAGTCTCTCATGATGACTTACCTGAAATGAAGGTATGGACAGGTACAGGTGAATCTAAGAAGCTGACACAGGAATCTCATGAGCACATCAGGTACCACATCCTTAAATTCCAGCTAAGTAATCAACAGCAAAAGAAAGATTTTTTTTCCAATTTATCAATATTGTATCAATTTTTCTGACATGAAGAGAAACAAACAAAATAACAAAAGCATCCAAAGCCAGCCATCAGTAAATGATCAGTAAGTGCAGACAACATATCACATTTAGCTTTCACTGATTTACACAGTAGAAAAGGCACCAACTTTTCCCTCAGTGTGAACTACTTACTTTTTTGCACTAAACTAAGATGCTAATCAGCTTTGAGACATACTTCTTTCCCTCTTTAAGTATGTTACTTTAAAAATACTTTTAAAAGAATTGTAATGAACAAAACAAATATAAAAAGTCATAATCAAAATTCTTCATCTTTAACTGCTTTATTTATTTCTTTTCAAGGCCTAGACTGGCCACGTTAAAATGCCTTRCTCTGATAGATGCGATCCGACATTGGCATGCCTGTTCAGTGTTTCTGGGAGATTATGTGGTTATACACCAGACAAATGTCAAGGTCCTTACATTTTCACTGAGGTTACAATTCCTGCGGTTTCATTGCAGAGGTCAAGATTTTAATTCCCAGGGGCAATTGTATTTTTAAGGTGGCATTATGYATTTATAAGGTTTTCCATTGCGGGTTACTCTTTCTTGTAATAAGAATTGTTAAGAGCTCTAGTAATGTATAATATATTAAGAAATAGGGGGTTTTTTTCTTCAGTCATTTTTGAAAATTTATTCTGTTTTGTAACTATATCTTGTCTTCATACAGTGACTGCAAGTAAGAATGATATGCATCAAGAGCCTTTAAGAATAAAAGTTTTTCAAAACTACTTCCCTCATACTAGAAGAGAGTTTGAGAGAAGTGTAGTGTTCAATTTGCATGGTAAAAAATGCAGGAACCAATTGGAAGGCAGTTGCTGCCAGGAACATTTGGTGTCAATTACAGCAGGGCTGAAGAAAAAAAAATATATATACATATATATATATAATTTGGGGAGGGGGGGTGTTTCTAGGGTTTTTCAGAAGTGAGGATTTCCTGCATTTTCTGTTCCATCAAAAGGCAGTTTGTCCCAGCAGAAATGTCAAGATGTCTTTACCTAAGTAATTGCCCCACTTGCATTCTCAGTAGACCAGAAAGTTGTACTATTTTCATGAGTAATAATGAGAATACTAGAATGTGATTATTAAACGCAGACATCTGAGGGACAGAAATTGTAAAAACGGAGGACAATTTTCCACTTATTTAAATGGCTCCCACTATTATTCCTGGAACTGTCCCATGACTGCTGCTATCGGTGGCCATGTACCTCAGAGACCAGGTCCGTCTTTACGCCATGAGTAACTTACCCCATGAACAGTCCCACTGATTTCATTCCCTACCCTTCCAACGGGACAGAATCAGGCCCTTTTGATCCGATGGAAAAGTTCTCACAGTGGATATGTAGAGGTGCTGCACTTTTCTGAAAAGCCCTTTTTAAGAAAATAATAAAATTCCATGGACCCTCGTTTTCAGTTCATAAAGAAAACTAGTGCTTTCTGGGTTGAAAAAAAATGACCTCCAATGAATAATAATGTCCCTGCTTGTGGCTTCAGAACTTAACACCCATAGGCTTTCACCATTTTCATCCCATAGTGCAATTCCTTTCCCCATAAACTAAAGCTCCAGCCCACATCAGTTTTATTACATACCTTTAAAATGTCATTTTAGGCTAAAAATGTGCAAAATTAATTTTAAGTATGTTCTACCAGTCATAAAAAACACATATAGACCTCCGTAGACAATGTGCAGAAATTGTGTCATGTTGGGAAAGAAAAGAGCCATAGCTGTTCACAGACTGGTGGTGAACCCGCAGCGAGTCAACCCAGCTATTCTTGGTTCCTCCAAAGAAAGCTTGGAGTTTTCCTTTCACTCTTTGTGTCCCTAGCACACGGATGCTCCACTGCTGTGYCTCCAGCCAAAACAACCACACCTGACCTCTGAGCATGCTGGGTCCGCTGTTGTGATGAAGGTCTATGGCCTGGCATGAGGAAACCCTAAGTGCACAAATTGTTGCTGAAAAAAAGCAAAAAAAGAAAAGCTGATTTTTGAGCTGGCACCGTCTCTTGCGTAAGTTTTGCAATCTTGTATCTCACCAGAGCTATAAAAGGAGGCCCAGTACGTGATCTCATTTCCATCACATCTGGAATGATTCCACTGGAGTCACTAAAAATCCCTCTCGTGCCTCCAGAAGAAAAGGCTGCAATTATTTCAAAAAACTGCTAGCCACCAAAAGGGGTGGTAGGAATTCTCCTGTTCTAGGGGCACATTTGGCTACAACCTGCAAACCCACGTCCCATACCTTAGATTTCTACGTACTTGAGCAGGGCACCAGCTTTTGGAGTTGCTGCAGATCCCTATTTCAGTCCACTGAAACTCAGACAATTTAATTTTTAGATGCCTCAAGGGCAGATTGCAAGGTATAAGGTCGCTGAAGTTTTTAGCTCTTGCTTGTAGGGATAAGGTGATCAATATTGATGCAAAGCTCTATTACAAATGAAAATCTACTGAAAGTAACTCACATTTTTTCCTTCCCTCTCAGACAATGCATTGGGTCCCATAGCAATGAGGGTAATTCACATTTCTAAGTGCAGTGTGACAAAAATTACTTCAAAGTATTTTTTTTTCAAAACTCCCTAAAATTTTCCTTAGAAGAAAAGAATGTTTTCTGTAAATCTGTGTTAGCCTGATTATTACACTTTCCACTACTTTCAAAATTAATTGCTGCATTTATTTGAGAGGATAGCTGCCARGTTACATTCTGTCACAGTAAAATCAGCGTTAAAATTAAAAAAAAAATCCTAGTCTGCTATTTTACTGTCACAAGTCAAACACAACCAGAACAACCCATCATACAGCCATGTCAAAATAAAGGCCACCCCTTATTCACACTTCTTTATTTACGTGAGTTTCACAAACAACTTCACGTATTTTTCTACGCCAGACACATTTCTTGGTCTAATTAACATCCCTTTAATTTTTTCTTTTCTACTCAAGATTTTATCAGAAAATATGTGGCAAAATCCTATTTTTGACTTCCACGTCTTAATTAAATGAAAGGTGTGAATGCCATTTATAGACACGAATATTCAAATTTAAGAGAACCGACATGGCAATTTCTCTGGTTGCCCGCTGCCAAGATTGTTTCTAATTTTACTTTGGTGAAACCTGGGAAACATGTTGTTAGCACTTCCCTGTCTCCTTCTCCTAGCATTATCAGGGAAGAGTTGGCATAGCTTTATTTTATTTATTTCCTTGAAAGACCTCCTCACCTTCCCTTGGCTTATTTTTTTCCCTTCTTTCTCCTCCCACCCACCCCCRGTAATAAAGCTTTCTGCAAATTATGGTAAGCTTCACAGCTCCCTGGGTTTAGAAAAAACCCTCATAAAATAAAGCCTTTTTTTTTTTTTTTTTTAAAGCAGAACACATGCAGGGCGCTTAAGAGAGATGCAAAAGCTCCCTCGTTTGACTACCCTCATTTGAGGGCAATTTTTGGCAAGCTACGAAATTCATAAAGAACACAAGGAATAAATTAGCAGGTCATCAACTTCTTTGCAGCCACAGAACATAAGGAGAAAGTTAATGAGGAATTGTTAGGTTAGGTGAATCAATGGAAAAGTATATATTAAAATAAAAAAGACAAAAGGAACACTGTTTGTTTGATCCTCCTGAAACTATTAAGTTGATTTGTTTTTCTTTTAATTTTACTTTTTTTTTTCCCCCTGCATCTCTGACTTCGGTGCCTCATTGCTGAATGTTTGCCTTGGGTCTCCCAGAGTCGAATATTTTTACCATTCCAAATAAAGAGCTGCATCACAGCCTCACAGTCAGGTTTGAGACACCTCAAGCAGTCACCCAATGCATGTTACCCAACCTTAGAGGAAACATTGGGAAATRACAGCCTAAGTACAACACGCTGTGTGAAAGAAAATAATATGAAACTTTTACCTTGCAACAATTCTATATGTAAACTAAGTATTTTACAASCGTTGTTAGATTATTTAGATTACTTAGAAATGTGGGAGGTTTGTCCTCTGCTTGAGTAGAAAGCAATTTTTGCTGTTTTCAACTATTTTACTGTTACCAGATCTACTGCTGCTGCTCCAGAAACAAAGGGAATACATCAACAAAACAACAGGGAAAGATTTATATTTCTTAATAAGTTAAATGAATAGAAAATAACCCATCTGCAGTGTTCTCATGCCACAGCTGGCAGTTAAAAACAATTAAATAGGAATATAGCACCTTGCTGATACAATTTAAGCATTCAGAAATTCACCATATGCTTGACATATGCTGAAGGCCACAGACAGCAAATGGCAAAACATAAGAGAGTTTTCTAAATGTTATAAATTATCATCTTGCAGCTAAAAAGGCACTGAACCCAACACATAATAGATTTTAACACTGGAATGACCTGAAGTATGATTATCTTCTAGTCTGATCTTCTGCAGTAAGCATTTGGACTGGTTGTAACCGATAAAAGATGAATTACCCAGTTTCCATAGATCATCCACCCTCAGATAAACCAGCATCCCCTGGAAGAATAGTTTGGAGATAACCCTTGGATAACATGGGAGTTAAAGCAGAAAGCATCTGGCTCCAGGCAGTAGGCAAGAGCTATGGCAGATTCCTTTCCTCTCAGCCTCCTCCATAGGACCCTCTTCTCCAGCCTCCACCCCATCTCCCACACACTCTTCCCTTCTCCCTTCACTCCTACCACTCACAGGTCAATAAATCAGCTCAGCACGGAGAGCCCTGATGGCTGCTGCAGGCACAAGGAAGCCAGGAGCACAGGAAGAGCGAGGAGAGTCCAGGAGAACATGACTGAAGGCAGCACCAAACATCAACTGGGACAGCAGGGCCCAAGGAAAAGGGAAAAGGCTTTTCTTTAAAAGGCAATGCATGACATGTAGGAAAAATCACACTAACCTGTATTTTTATGGCTTGACAGCTCACTGTCCTTGCTGGGATCAGGTTGGCATATGAAAGGAAACTCTGGAATTGAAAAAAAGTCCTTGGTATTGTGCAGCAGAGTAAATGTTAAGTGTGTTAAGTACATAGGCATGTGTGACCAAGTTAATTTATAAAAGTAAATGTCTATAAATATTGGAATTTCATGTAAAATGAAAGTTCACATTTCCATAATAAAGTAAATCCAAAATGAGCCCTGATTTACTGTGCATTTGTGTGTAATAGTCTTCAGCCCTTGACCCCACTGTCAGCTCAGGTTTTTCATAGCATTTTTAGGTTTTCCCCCCTAATTTCATCCTTTCTACACACACAGATTTCTCTCTTTATTAATTAAAAAGGAATGAGAGTTTTGTTCTCTTTACTAATTAAAAAATGAATGAGAATTATCTTCCACTTTAAAATTGACCTGAAATTGCCCAACAGGTCATAGACAGATGAAGATAGAGAGCCCAATGGTAACATAAACTTTGTCTTCCTGAGCTCTCAGTTTACACCCAATGCAAAAACACTGTCTTTCAGTTTTCTCTACTTTTTTTTAATAATCTTTACAACCCATATCAGCCTTCCMGTGAGAAAAAAAAATCAAAACTAAACCCAAAATATTTTGGCATGTGTTTTAGTCTTTATTTTGATTTAGCTCATCTTTATTTGATGCAGCACCAAAGTCTATTCCTGACGTTATACTACAGCTGTAAGATATGACTCCATGTATGATTAAACTTTAGACCTCATGCAATGAGATTAAGTGCACTAGAATATTTTTCTAAAATTTTTTAGGAATTTTGGGCAAATATATATCTTTGTATTATTTCCAGTACATTTCTTAAAAAATATTTTTATCCTTGCAATCCCTACTGGAAGTGAGCTAATATCTAAAATAACCTTCTAGAATTCTAACAGAAGGATTTTCAAGAGATTGCTCATCTGCAGTTCAATTGCCTTTAATTATAGCCCAGAGTAAGAGATAACAACTTTTTTGCTCTTTCACTCTTTTCGGGAGGATGGACAGAATTATTTACAGTTACAACCAGCAAAATAATCAAGTCATTAAAGCAAAATTGGGCCACCTGCATATAAACACTGAGATCAACAACAAACCAAAACTGCTTTGATTGCCATTTAGCACTGAAAATTTCTAAACTCACCATTCACAGCCACATTTGACCAGAAAGCACTGAAAATCTTAACATCTGCTCAAGCTCTGTGGGCTGACCTTTATCCACTAGGCACCCAAAAGAGATTGTTCATAGTATAATGACAGGGTACAAGCATCCACAAGTAAAACTTCTTGCTGATGCTGCTGCACCAGAGGTGATATCCCAGGGCCTGGGAAGGTGAATGTTTCACAGTGTAATTGGAAGCTCAGGATGGAAAGGAGGGAGTGAAAGCATGAAGGAGAAGGATGCAAAGGGATATCTCTGAGTACTCTCGTTGAGGATTTACCCTATTGTGGCAAATCACTGAGAAAAGGAAAGAATACAGCTGGGATGGGGGATATCTGGCATCAGCTCCAAGACTATTTTTATATCCTGTCTAAAACCAATTGGATGCTAAACTCAGAAACAGGCTTCAGGATAGCAGGAATGTAACCTTTCCATCCCAAAGGGGATGCCACAACCACCAAGATACAGAGSTATGATCCCCCCACACAGATGCATTCCCTTCTCTGACCAAATGAAAACAAGGGGACACACACGGAGTCCACACTTTAAAAGTTAATACCTAAACCCATATTCAACCAAATTCTAACTTTTGACAGAGTTCTAGGTGTCAGAACCTGAAGGGAAAGATTCAGGGCTTTTATAGGTGAACGGAAATATCTTCACATGATCCAAAGAAGAAACCACAGGGATACATGCCTAATTCTGCAGCATCCCACTCATGTGATGCAGTGACACAGCTCTCAGGTCTGGCTGTGCTTTCTCTAGAGCCCTCTCTCAGTTGCCCTGCTCTGGCTGATGGCTGCACTGAGAGCTCTCCCTGCAATGACACCSTGCACACCAAGCACCTCTTCACAGAGCTCCTGTGTCACAACCAGCTTGTGATTAACACACTGGAGCACCCAGCCAGTTGCTCTGCCTGGTGAATATCTGCAGTGGGCTTATACAGACCCAGCCACCTTTGCTTTCTCTTCACATGCTCTGTTATTCATCTGGGAGAGAAATAAATAAGGTACTCCCTGCCATCCAGTGAGATCCAAGCTACTTTTCAAAACAGCAAACTTTTCTTTCAAAGAAACCTCACGTTTGAGCTCCCCAGAATGTGTCAGAACTGCATTTCACATCATAGGCGAAATGTTTCTTATTTACTCTACCACATATGCATTTGCACAGTGCTGCCCACGAGGACCAACTCTCTTCCRCATCCCCTGAGACATCCTCTCATATGTGGCTTTCTGATATTTTTAGTGAGGATTATGCATTAATGATTAAACTTTCTTCTACTTGATGTAGTTGCATTAATTTAACCTAATTATGACTGTAACATAAAAAGCAGCAGCTATCCAGACTCTTTAGCCAATTCTTTATCTATTTACTTTTAAAGATCAGTGTTATATTTTTTCTACTCTAAGTAACCTCCCTTCTTGTGGTCTTACTTTTCAAAAGTAAATTAAAAGAAAGTAATTCAACATTTCCCGGTGGATTTCTAGAAAATGGGCGTCTTTTCATCATCCAAAATGAAAAGGCAAAAGATAGCTTGTTATTTTAATTATATTATGAGTATCTTCCCACCACCCAGCCACATTTTGATTTTTAGGTGGAGTTTTTATAGCTCCTCTTTTCTTCAAATTAGAGTGCTCYAGCAGCACAATCAACTTTGTGTATTATGGAGAGCAGCCTGGAATGCTGCCAACTTGATACTTCACTACAAAAGCAAAAAGACTCGTACAAATACTTAGCCCTCAAGAAATCTAAAAATTAAACCCACAACACCCTTTTAATACTTAATCCCATTTATTTTTCAATATAACTTGTTTAAGCTGAATACAGGCCACGTTTTGGCACTATTTTTCTGTTTTGTTTCATTTCATCACATATGTAACAAGCAATCATCCAAAACTATGAAATGGTCAAAGACAGATTACTGAAGCTTTTCAACAGTGGCTTTTAATACTGAGATAAATCAAACTTCCTTGTAAAACACTACATTCAGTGAAGAATTGCATGGGAGGTACTCCAGCAGTCAATAAACTGCAATGAAATTAAAATCTACTGGAAATCTACGGCATCACTCCTTTTTTGATCTTATTTTTTGTAATCTCTATCAGTGTCACATCCAGCTACCATGGATCAGGTAGAACACTGTCTGCTCCTYACATAATGGAATCATTAGGCACTTTTCAGGCTGGAAATGTGGCTGTAGGTAATTTGTTCTTTTTCATGTGTATCTACATTTTTTTTCCCCATGATAAAAAGAGTACAAGGCTAGATCAAACTTGTAATGGCGTTTTCCAAAGAAAACATGCTATTGCCTTAACTCTGCCCACCAAGGAGGCTTGCTGTCCCACAAAGATCTTGCTAATTGACTCCCTTTTAGGCTGCCAATTACAGCATGGCTATTTCCTGATGATAATTGATCAGAGCGCAAAATCTTCATTAAGCGCTCTAAGAGTTCTTCGGATTTGCATGGGAAAAGTCTGCCAGCTGCAAGGCTCAGGTAATTGCACTATTATGTCCCCAAAGTAGACAAAACAGAGCTTTATTTTTCAGTTAAATCTATACTAGCCTTTTAGAGGAAAAGGCTGTATTCAGAGCCACACACATGCAGCACCCTCTCTGTAGTGCTCTCTCCAGCAGGTCACCAAAGTACAGAAATGGGAGTACAGACTTATACCAGAAMTAAAACTGTGTAAGTCCTTTTGTGAAAGCAAACATGTAAATAAAATCTCAGATTATCTTTCCCAGTAGCCAACGCTGATTAYGTTGCAAACTATTTTGTCTTCACCATTATGAAAAAAATAATGTCTTAAAAAATGCAGAATTAYAAGTATTGCAAGTAGGCCACTCAGTATACTAGGGTCACTTGTTTTTTAAARTGGAAGATATTTTCCATCTTGCATGTATTTTAATATTCGTTGTATGTTCAAAGATAACACTTCAAAATTTTACTTGGCTGCCACTGYTCTAAATCACTATTTGTATTTATTTTTGAAAGCTGCTTACAAGTKTTCAATCCTCAGAAATCTTTTTGACAGCAACGATGTGATGGAGGCGACTGTAAAGGATCTCTGTCTTCCACAAAGCAATTAATTACTCAACTCGGAGAAGGATTTTCTCATTCTATTGAAGAAGAAAGAAAATAGAAACCAAAAGCAATGAGTACACCACRACCCAGTGGACTAGTGTTGTTTACATAGCTGAATAAAATTCAAATCTATAATGTATATCAGTAGTTCTTTTTTCTTTTACCCTGAGGTAACTCAGTCCCACTGAGGCTGGGAGAATCATCCTTGATGTGCAGCACTGTCACAACAGTGCTGYTCTAACCCTGCATTATGCACAAGATTTATTAGCAACACCATTTTTCCCTCGTTCTCTTCAAACGCTTCACAGTCATTAATTCTGTTTTCTAATCAAATAACGCTCTGYGAGGAAGTCTGAAAGTGCCAGGGGTCAGATTTTCAGCTGGTATGAATGAAAGCAGATCTGCTGAAGCATCAGGGAGCCATGTCTACTCACACATCTGAAGCTGTGCCTTCTTTGTGGCTCCTCTCTTCCCGACACGATCTCCATCACTTACATTGTGAAAGCATTTCAAGTCTCATAAAAAGATATTGTTCTTTTGCTTGGCACATTTAAATTATACTCCAGATTTAGCTCAATTATTACTCTGCCTTCAGACAACCTTGCCAGATGGACATTTTGGCGGGTATTACAAAAGCCATTCGTTATCGGAAATCTGTGTGGTTTTCTGTTTCCCAAACTAGATATTTATTATCTGTGAGCAGCTGATTCTGCACCATTAATTCATGCCCTCACAGTTTCTTGCATTTGTTACTGTGGTCTTTCTTAACTCTTCTTCCAATTCTGTATTTTTACTAGGGAAGGTCACTAAACTAGCAATCTAATCTAGGTTTGTTTTACTTGCATTCTATAGATGCTTTCTTCTACTGTTTCAAAACAGAGGCATTCTTAGCAAAAAAAAAAAAGGTTGTAGGGGTTTTATCCCCACAATCCCTGGCTTATCAAAGTCAGTGCTGGTTGATAACTAGTTCTTCAAAAAATTAGTTCCCCTTTGACTCACCACAATGACCAGGAAAAAAAGCCTTACTACTCKATAAATTGAACTAAAGTTCATTTAACTGCTGAACAGCTGGTTTAGAATGTAACTSTTTTACAAAGTGAATGGTGATTTATGTTATTTAGTATTAAATAATGGGCTTATGTTACATCAAATACACACATTAAAAACCTGAGTACAAAGAACTCATTTGATGCACAAGAAATCCTGGAAATCCTACATAAGGTGAAATGTGCTTGTTTCTAGCTGAGAAGGCTTCAAATACGAAGTGATATTCTAACTTTTACAGAGATCTTCTCTTAGCATCCAATATTTACAATAAGCAGCATGCTGTATATTCAAAGAATGTAAACTTTAAACTGCAGCTACAAATATTTACTGTAGATTAGATATATAAGGAGAATGATCTAGGCCCGTTAGTACAAATTCCTCCATTCAGATAGCACAGGGCACGAGCATAATCCCACAAGTAATGTCAGAGTTGCTGTCACTGCTTCTTCACTACAGCAACACAGGGGTTTCTTATTGATGTCAGATATTTGTGTATAACACAGCCAAACAAGTGAGATATGTCTATCTTCTTGCAAGTTCTGCTGCCCAAGTATGAAATGTAGTAAAACCGGAAAGAGGAAGACAGGAGCAGGAAAACTTACACAGACTTTAGAAATTCYCTTATTAATAGGATTGTCCATGCCAAATGACAGCCCTCTCCCCTCACCACCACCCCTTTCCAAAAGCTGTTTATAGCCATTTCCAAAGCTACTTAATGGATTTTTTTTTATCATGTCTACAATTACACTGTTCTTTCTAAATGGAAAGTTTGATTTTAAACTTCTCCTGCTTTCACTTAGTGGATTGTCTCATTTGTATAATCCAACTGCTTCTGTTCCTTGGAAAGTGTCCTGTTGTTTTTTTTAATTTAATATCTCCAGGTTTCGTCAGATCTTAGCTGGGACAAAAACTTGCAGCTGCATTTGAAAGAAAAAATAAAAACCAATATGTGCTGGACTAATTGTGGTACAGAGGRGTTTGGTCTTGTTCCTAAATTCTGTTCAAGACATTGACACATGGATTGCCATATCATGACACACTCCTGCTCAGAGAAATTTTCATCGCTAGCAGCCAAAAATAACAAATAATGGACCRCTCCAAAGCTTTCATTATGTCTGGTCTCACACCCTGACTACTCAACTCAGACCAAAAATTAGACCCATAGGCCATGAGAGGTTCTTGGGCGTATACAAAAGGTTCTTAAAAATTTATCCAGAGACAAAGAATTCATCATTCAAATAGATGGGTGGGGGTTTTTATTTTGGTCCATTCATTCTTGTACACATGAGACAGCCTAGCAGTGAGTCTCACTGCCTCTGTGTTTAAGGATGGGTTTATCTTTGAGTGCTTCTAGGTCTAGACTTTTTTGGGCAAGGCTAAGGGGAAGGCAACATGGGAAGAGGAACCTCCAGTGTCTGTACATCCCTTTTTAAAATGGTTTCCGAATGAAGACAACGTAGTCTTTAAAAGGGGCCTGTCTCTTACCTTCAAGTAAAAAGTAAGATTTGATATATACCTTAAATAAAATAGCCCTTTAGGTAAAAACATGTGAAATGCACCACAAATTAAAGCAGTATTTGGGATCTCTATGTGTAGGATAAGATTTATCCTTATGAAGCAAATATAGTTCCTAAAACCCATTGACACACGATCATTTCAGGATTTCCCGGGTGATTTCTTTTCTTGTGTTATAACACCACACTACACCATTTCTTATACTGTGATATGCAAATAACTGACAATTCCAGTAGAATTTATATTATATTCAYAATGGAGAAATACTTTGACATAAATTTTACCAACAGAGTAATGACTATTCCATAAATTATTTCAGACTGATTGCAGGACAACACTTTTACTCTATCTGATCTGGTGKGACATACTTCTTTAAAACCACCACTGAAGCTTTTTATCTGGCGTTCTAAAAATACACTGACTGCTTTCATAGACCGGAAAACAAAAAGCRAAACTCCCTTCAAATTCCAACCACAATTCAGAAGGGTGCAAAAGAGCAAAATGGAGTCCCATTTTAAATAAACACTTATCTTTGAAGTCTGTGAAGAATTCCATCCTTTTCAGCTATTTCAAGCACAGTGCTAGCAGTCATCTCTTGCACAGCTACTTCTGTGAAGTAGCTCCAGTTCCAGTAGATGTAACTTCCTCCATATATCTCTGCCTGGAAAATCCAACTAGGCTGTCACCAGAAAACCTCAACAACCAAAGGTCCAGATCTTCACAGATGGATAAGAGGGAGTAAGACATCTTAATAGGAATTGGATGCTTTTGCAGATCTGTGTCCACATTGTTTATCTTTTATAGCAACCACTTCTTGTGAAACATCAAAGAAATTTTCACTGATTTGAAAACTGTCTRTTTCTCCAGAGAATCTGTGGATGCCCCATCTCTAGAAGTGTTCAAAGCCAGTTTGGATGGGGCCCTCAGTAACCTGATCTAGTGAGTGGCATCCCTGTCCAGGGCAGGGGGCTTGGAACCGGGTGATCTTTACGGTGTCTTTCAACTCCAATCATTCTATGACTCTATTTCAAGTCAYGTTTTACCTCATTCAATTCACAAAAACCTTTGTGAAGCATGACTAAAACAGTGTATTAAATCAGGTTTGGTGATTTGCAATGTTGTTAGCACAGATCCAATTATCAAATAAATTTTTCAGGTTTAAATTCTTGTATATGAGCAGAAGGCTAAATTTCTCAGCTTTGGTAGCTGGTCATGACATTTAGCAGGTAGAAGACAGGTGGAATTGATTCACCTCAGGAGCTAATATTTCCTATACATAAATATTCCTAGAGAGAAGAGAGGAACTCAACTGCAGGTGCACAAGAGAAAATTCTGTCCCTGCCTGCCACCACCTTATATCTACCTTATCTATACACTGCACCATTACCTATGGATGAGGTCCCATATCTACACCACCATCAATTGTCACTTGAAGAACATGCTGGTTTTAAATCATCCCTGGAGTTCTGAATTGAACGTTGGCACCTCCAGCAACGATAGCAATATGGATTTCTACACAATCTAAATTTCATCATGTTAGAGCGTAAGTGTGCAAAAACCTCAGCAGACAGTTAAAAAAATCAGTAGAGGGCTGTGATGGTGGCAGGCATGTCACATGCCGTGCTTTCTTTCCAGGTTTTTGCAGAAAAATGTAGAAAACACTGCTACAACATCTCCTGCTGTCTCAAGGGAACAAGCTGCTTCAGGAGCAGCTGCAACAGATCGAACAAGCAGTGGAAGCCTCAAACTCCCATCCTTTTTGGAAGAGCTAAAAAGACAACTCCTGTCTCCCACCCTTGTAATTTACAAATTAATTTCAGCAGAAAAAAGATCCTGAAGGGCCTTCCCCTCTGCCTTGTATAATTTAATTCTCACTTCAGAGGTAGAGGATCTATGGCAAAACTCCACACTTGTTTACAGCAGTTAAGCCCCATGTTTACTCAGTTATAACTAAATCAAAGTTTTCTGCCTCAGCATTCTGTTTACTTGACTCACTTGGCTCCCTTCACAGTGCCTTCAGTGACACATCCAAACGTTTTGTGGTTGGTAGCTGTTGTCTCCTAATCTTTAGTGACAGCTCAGCTTAATCTCTGGTGTTTTCCAGGCTTGGATAGAAGACAGAAAAATAAATAAGTTTTTTTCTTATTCTCACTGACATTTTTCCTTTTTTTTTTTTTCTTTTTTACCAAAGGCTCTCTTCAACAGAGGTTTTCTGCTTTTCACTTTTAATGACTGAGCATTTAGAATTAAAATTCTAAATTTTAATTGATCTTCTCTGTGGCCTGAGATGYTTCTCACCATTTACACATGCTTAGGAAAAGAGGTTTAAGAGGTTTCTAGTGACAAATATTTTAAAGAAATGATTCATTTATTTGATGTCTGATGTAGTAAAATTCCTCTGTAGAGAAAGCAGTAACTTTTTCTCCCTCGTTTTTCCTCACCTCCTTTGCTTTCCGTTTTAGAAGGGAAAGACAGCTAGAGAGGAGGGGGCAACCCTGAAAGAAAAACATGATGAAGAGGGCTCTCAGAAGATTGTCTGTGAGACAGAGAGCCAGTAGTTTTGAACAGCTCTGGTCACTTGTACTCACACAAGCGAGAAGAAAGGAAGAATTTATCAAGCCGACACTGTCTCCCTGCTCCGAGCGCAGAGACCGATCATTTTCTGTCTCTTGGCTAGTCTTTGTAATAAATACAGGCTTGGTGTGTAATGAAAACCAGCTGAGTGTTTCTCAAGGTACAGATGCTTTCTTTTCTTCTGATTCCAGCTAAGATTGTTCTTACTCTTCATAATCTCTCACAGCTGCCAAAAATCCATCTTATCGTTGCATGAGGTGAAGTTTCCATTAACAACTATTATGGTAGCAGAGGTCGGGCATCCAGTGTCAAATGAGCTGCTAAAGAGAAACACTGTGCTAGAAAATCCTGTACTAGGGAAGAAAACCTCAGCTGAGGTGTGTTTTATTATTAATTTGAATAGTTGTTATGTGCAGATGTGGCTGGGCTGTGCTGCTGACAGACCRGTTTCTGATGTCCGGGAAAAAGACAGGGAAATTCGGGGTGTGGATGAAGTGGGAATACACATCCACTTGGCCGACTGAAGAGGAATTTTAATAGTTTTGATGATGTTGAGCCTGTCAGCCAACCAGACTGGCTGCTCCTTAGGCTGAAGGGCTCTAATGAAGGAAGCTTTGGCCATAAACATCACTTGCCATTTCAGCACTCACATTGCTGCAGGTGTGGTTCCTGAATCCCAGTCACCGCTGGGGAATGGAATAAAAGCAATCACTATAATAGCCCTTAGTTTCCAATCACCTAATGGAAAATGAGGAGTTCCCCTCAAAAAGAAACAACTCCATCTTAAACATTTTCATTTTCAAAAGACCTCCCTCTAGTTGAAGCATCTGGACTGATCACATTCTTTGCTCATAGTGAATAACAATATTTTAATACCTTTCCAGTATGATGGCACAATTTTCTTTTGGAACTACCTACCTGAAACACATACTACCTGGAAGACATTTTGACTAGAAGCACTCTGTATGTGTCTTCCTAACTCTCTATCCACATGATAACTGTCCCAAAGCAGATGCACTGTGCAGTGCCAAATGTTAATTGTCAGTGTGCTGCACACTGAACAAAGGCAGAAGTAAGCAAATCAAAAAGTAAGTTTTAATAAATTCAGGAATAGTTTTGCAAACCCCCTCAATTTTAAAATAATGAAATGCACAATTATTTGGAAAAGCCCCACAAAAATATTGACTACCACGATGGATTTTAAAAATTATTTCCGACATTCGAAAATATAAACGAATTCAATATTTGCAGAAAATACTGGCCATTTTTCAAAGTATCACAGCATTATTCTTTCTACAATACCTCAATATTGCAGGCCCTAAATTCTAAATACAGACTCTACCAAAAATGCCACAACTGTCAGACACCAATATTATTGCAATACCTCAGCAACATCCTGCTGAGACGAGGGCACCCTTCCTCTACCAAAAAGCCACTTTGCAAATTTATGCGTCAGGTTGTGTGGAGAAKGAGACTTCTTTTGCGAGCCACCAGCATTTTTATGTGACATGGAAAACCATTTCCCACACAGAGACGTGAAGACCCTGCACTGAATTTAGTCCCACGTTTTGCAGGTTAAAAAAAATCCTTACTACAGTTAAATCATTACAAAGCTTTTACAAGATTACTCACAGCAAAGCACATCAAAACCCATCTTTACTGACCTGTTGGAGCAAGTCCAGAGGAATCCACCAAGATAATTAGAGGGATGGAGCRCCTCTCCTGTGAAGAAAGGCTGAGAGAATTGCATTTGTTCAGCCTGGAAAAGAGAAGGCTTTGGAGTGACCTAATTGCAGCCTTCCAGGACCAGGGAGCCTACAAGAAAGATGGAGAGACACTATTTACAAGGACAGGTAGTGACAGGACAAGGGGGAATGTCTTCAAACTGAAAGAGGGTAGACTTAGATATTAGGAAGATATTCTTTAATTAAGTAGCTTTTTCTACCCTCCTCCCCTGCTGCAAGCAGAGGTGGACATTTCAGCAACAAAGCCAAATCATCTGAAATAGTCTGCAGCCACTCCTTAGTGCTAAAATGTCAAGAAAGGCATTAAGTCATAGGTCTGATTCAAAAGGATGTTCAATAAAAAAGTCACTATCTTTTAAGTGGATTAATGAAAATGTTTTTCACTTGTCTCAACCACACAAAACCTTGTTTTATAGAACACATGGTTGACCTACAGACACCAAAGTGGTTTGGGTTTTGGTTTTTTTTTTCCTAACTGGGAGAAGACTTACATTTATGTCAGATTTCTGGTGGAAATCTGGTCTGTTTCAAAGTATAGTCATAATAGGAATACCAGATTAATGGGCATCTCAGTTGAATTAATGGAAACAAGGCATGAAAGTGAAAAYGTGAATTAATGGAAACAAGGCATGAAAGTGAAAATGTGCAGTACTGAACACAAATAAAGAAGATATACTCTGCTATTTAGAATTGCACTTTGAGTAACTGTGAGTGACCAATAGATCACAAAGAACATTTCTCAAGATGTTTTTCACATTAAAACAAATCTTTTGTAACCCGTGTTCTGCTCCTTAATGCTGGGGTCCTCCTTAAATATAAGGCTGAGATTACACAAGGATAAAATGGTTAAACAGTTAAAACAGTAAAACAGATATAACAGTTGGACTTGACGGTCTTAAAGGTCTTTTCCAACCTAAACGATTCCCTGATTCTACAACATCAGCACTTCTATTGTCCTCTCAAAATTACAAGCACAAAAGCAGTCTGTATGCATGAATCTCTGACAAAATAATTTTCAAGGCTCCTGTAGTTCAGCACATTTCTGTCTTCCAAGCAAAATGGGAAGCCAAGCCCAGCCTGAAGGCAGAAAAAGGTGGGTTGGCTGAAGAAGACTGCCACAGCCTTTGCCAGCCAGCCACATCCTGCTTTAGGGCTGGCAACCTTTTAAGCTGCCTTTTACATCTCAAGAGGACAGAGTTGGAGCTGCACTCTCTTTTCAACCTCTACTCTCTCTCTTTTCTTCATAAAGAAGGGAGGATTTTACCACCCTACTTGCAAATAGATGTAGAGAAGGATATAGGAAATGACATCCAAGGTGGACAGGGCCCCTGAGAAATTGTCATACAAATCAGTGATGGATGAGACCAGCAACACTACAAGTATGATAAATTCAAGACAGGAAACGAAATTTAAAAAATAGCAAAAACAAACTAAAATCTATTTCCATCAATGAGATGTAACTGCAGACATTAGTGCCACGGGAAGATGTGGAGGCAAAACCCGAGAATAAAGAGTTATTGCAGGTTACATGAATATAACAAATATAGATTTGAAAGTAATGTTAAAAATGTTTGGCTTTTATCAGCATCACACTCGACATAGCTTGTGATTCTTTTGCTTACTTAGTATTACACACTTCTTTGTGGACTCCCACCAAACACCAGCAGCTGCAATGACAGAGCTTGGGGCTGATTTAGAGTAGCAGCTCCCATATTCCCTCTAGTTTCTCTCTTCCTCACAGTAGGAACCCATCACATTCATATGCACCAGAGCAGAAATAACAGTATTTCCAGTTAAAACTGTTAGACAAATTAAGCTCTGCTTTGTTGGTTATTATTAAGTCAGGAAATACTTCTTTTTTCTTGAGAATTTTTTTAATAAAAGGAAGATGTTTTTATCCATATTTCTTAGCCAAACTTTTGATTTCATTAAAAATTGACTGCATTAAAAATTAAAAGTAYGACATTTGTTTAAAAAAAAGTGAATTGAGGAAATATTACCACAGTGATRGTACAAATGCCTTTTGTCACTGTATTATCCCCTCTTGATTAGGGTCCTTGATCAAGCAACTTTCTTTTTTGATGCCTTACAATCCYTTCTCTTGTTGAATCTAGTGCTTCATGAGAGGTGGCTGAGCCCTGGCCCGCAGGGGAACARGGGTGTACAAAATGTCCAAGGCAGTTTTCACTAGCCATCATATCCACACTTCCAGACAGATTTTTCATTGGGGCACCTTTGGATTTCTCTCCACAGATAATTGAATTTCCAAGTAAAACATGAAATGAGCAGTTTCACATTAAAAAAACAGCTTTGATGTATAATTTTCAACCTGTCCTACTCATTATTATACACTTAGTATTTCCATGTGTGCTGAGGAGATGATACGATACCTGGGTAAATCACACATGCACTGAAACAGAGAACTGCATCTTCAGCATCTGCAAGAGAGTTCTGACAGKCCTGGCAAATAACCTAGGAGCTGCACCAGGCCCTGTTTCCGAGTTTAGCAACTGGAAAATAAAAGCATCTGAGGCATCAGGGCAGCAGAGCAAAACAGTATGTACTGATGGGCTGAGCTGGTTTTGTTCTTTATGTGGGTAGAATGTTGCATGGCTTATTCTTCTGTCAGGGAGCCAGAAGTTCATAGGTAGCAGGCTAAGTCGATCCAGAGGTAACTGGAGGGGAATTTCACTCACACTCCAGCATGTCCTCTCAGCACAATGCTGGCTCCTTCCAGCAGTTACTTTCTTCTCCCCTCCACCTCCTCTGCCCTTTTCATTATTACTGCTACACTCAATAAGGTAGCAACATATGTGCTATTTTTTCCCAGTCCAGCAACAGTAAGTGTTAAGTAGATGATAGTTCCAAAATGCAACGTGTATATCATATTTTGTGACTAACACAATCTCCCAATCAGGACATTTTGATCTTCCAGTTATAGCTAGGGACTTTGGCAGGAAATGATCTTTTTACATGCTCTCATAAACTCTCAGAAAGTCTGGTTTTGTTTCGCTCTTTCTGCTAAAGAACACCAATAGTTTCTCTTTGGTTTCCCAGTGTATGTTTACCAAGYTGATAAAGACTGCAAGACGGATCGAAAAAAACACTCGGTTTACTTTATTTTATTTTGGCAGTGATAAGAGTGTGGAATCCATTTTAAAAACCAGGAGAAAAATAATTGGCATGTCCCAGTTCTATTTTATACATATGCACACATGAATGCATGCACACACCGATTTCAGGTTTTTTATGGGTACCTTCYTGACTTGCAGCCAAGCCATGTAAATGCGAGCCAGCTCATGTATTTAATTGTATCAGCATATAATGGCAGACAGATTTTTCCCCCTTTCTGTGCTGCAGCATGAGCAGCTTTCCTAGGAAACAGGAGAGTGCATGGCGAGGGAAGTGAAACCCTGGCTTCCATCGTACAACACAGATTAAAAACGCAGACACATCTAGATGATAAACTGAAACAGTATCGTGCCCTCCGCCTAATTTATGGAATACATGCCTGAGCTAATAAACGCCTCAGGGAACAGTCAGCGGTGAGTGGAAGCCGTGCTTAAGTGCAGTGGTTACATTAAAATCAGGCTAGACTAGCTAATGTTTTTCTTTAGGTACAGGCAACAAAACAGAAGCTGCAATCCAAAACTCAGAAAAAAAAATCTGCTGAACTTTCAGCCCTCTGTGTCTCTGTCTCCCTTTTCACAAACGCAAGACCCTCTCAGTAAATTCCAACCAGGAAACAACAAAAAAATGTTTAAAAAACACAGATATTACTGTTTTGTTATTATGGTCAGCATTCAGCAGAATATGCAAAAAACCACACTTTATGCCTTTTAGGCTTAAAACTTACATTAGAGAACAAAAAAGACTGCAAGTTCTTTATCCAGTAAGTTGAGTTGAAGGTAAGGTCATTGCTTGCCAGCAGGCTATGACTGACTCTAATTAAACATTTTTTATACCACTCATCTGCTGCTGGGGAACATGTCATTAAAACACAGGAAACATTAATCTACAGATTAATGCTATAAAAAGAAAACTTTTACACAGTCTTTACTTAACAATTAAAAGAAGCTTACAAAACATTAACCCTTAGAATACCACAATACCACCACCTAACAAGAGTTCMAGGTGGATGTTACTCTGCTAATTACCTGTTTCTTCATCTAGTCACACCAGTTTTGCACCAGTGCAAGTGTACTCATCCCAGTACTGATCCGGTCTTTTGCCTTCATAATCACAGACCTTAAATTAGGGAATCGGTTATGTGCATTTACTACACTTTGACTATTTGGAACAAACTTCAAATGCTTTTCAGAAAAATGGTGGGTGATCACTTTATAAACCCCTACGTTTTAGGCTAGTCAAGAGCCCAGCATATACTATTATTTATTCACTATTTATTTTTATCAAGCACTGTGGTCCATCTTGAAGCAATTGCATTGCTGTGTGAAGGCATCTCTATGCTAGCTCCATCTGCTTACAAGACCAAGTAATGTTTTGGACTAGGTTTTGGGGTAGGTGGGTAGACACAGAGGGGGATTTACGGGTGGACACAGATTTCTATCTTCTTGTGTATTTACCAGAAGTATGCAATTTACTGTTGCTTGTGAGGTGATATTTAGTTCTCGCACTGAATCCCCCCATTTATTCTCTTTCTTTTCTGTAAGGAGTTACATTTAAGCTCAAACCCTTTAAAAAGGGGTTTCTAGAGATTAGAAATACTTTTTTGAGATGGTGTAACTAGTACCATTCATTTTTTCTTAGATTTTATAAGTCTAAGAAAAACCTATAGAGAGCACATTCAGTATTTTTGTTGGTATGCAGCTAAATTTGAAGACATTTTGTCTTATTGGTATCTATATATGAATATGTACAGATGAGGAAATACAATATTTATATTGAACATTGTCTCAATCTGCACCTTTAGAAATGTAGAACAAAGTTTAACCAGTAGCATATTATCAGTGCTTTTACTTTTCAGCTTTTTCCATAATAAAAAGTCTGTCATCCAGTCCTCACTGTTACACAAGCATTTCGTTAAACTAGTTAAACAAGATCAGATTGTTGCTGGAACCATGGTGGAAATATTTACAGTAAAACTCACCTGGCTTCAAGTATTGTTCCAAAGTTGAAATTCAGCCCAGTCTTGAAAGTTCACAAAGGTTCATTAGCTTATTTGAGCAAAACCCAGGCTCGTTTTCAAGTAAACTTTGGCTGATATTTAGTTCGAGATAAAGGGCACAGTATGATAGTGATATGATTAAAATGGCCTGAATGAAAACCCTCTGCTCCCTCTTGTGAAGTGGAAGAGAAACTTTATTGTTTTGGTTACCCATTCAACACTCATAAAATCGGCCACTCGCTTTTGGAGGGAGGTTTACTGCTCATGCTCACAAATACTCACCGTGCAGCCAAAGGATTTACACAGTCAGCTAAGAAAATACATAATGTGGGCAAGTGAAAGCTTGGCTGGTTATTTAGGGAGTTAAAATGTCTCCAAAACTGGAACRAGCAAAGTATATTCTACCTTAGCAAGAGACAAAAAGGGAATACAGCATCCCCTAAATCCTTACAGACTTAAAACTCTATTCCACATCATTATCATCACTTCATGGATTTATAAATTAATTGTTTCTTATTGTCCATTAACCCAGTGACCCAGATTTTACTGCAGCTCAGATCCAAACAAAAATCTTTCTAATCAGATGGGAATGGAAGATTCTTAATGAAGTTTAAGGATACACTGAACSCTGGTCTGTCCTACCGTGCCATATTGCGTGTTGCTGCAATCTGCAGAGAGTTACAGCTAGTTTGTCAGGATTAAACAAGGAGGAATGAGAAAGTATTATTACCTCCTCTGAGGCTTCAAATCAGTTTTCAGTCCACTGGCATGACCCTGGCCACCTTCAAGGTTCCCTGGAGAAAAGGAGGAAAGGAAATTAATAAATAGGGATTCATAAAGATGGCTGAAGCTCTAAAGAGCATCCACTGCTCTTTTTTTTCATCCCTAAGTATATTGTGAAGAAAGACTGCCTCAACCATATGAAAATATAATAAAATGCATATGTTTCTTTTATATATGGAAAAGGTATGTAATTAGTTTTAGTTTAAAATAAGAAAAAATGGAGGCTGGACGAATGTATGCTCACTATAAAAGAGAAAAGAGCACCTTTTTTCTTTTTTAGAAAGGCTCTTTCTAAAAACTCCTAGTGAAACAAGCAGATGGACTAATTTCACCTAAGCTAAAAATAATACACAAGTGGAGAAAGCCAAACTTGAGTCTCCCTTTGTAGGGAGTGTCAGGTATACATTTAGAGGGATCCACATTTTCCTTGGCAGCTTGGGACAGGAATCAAACGCATACCTTTAGAGCTTAACAAATCATTATCTTTACTGCTCAGGAAAAGAGGACCAGAAGTCTCAGTTGAGTATTGAACATTCTGATTGTCCAGATAATTTTTAGTTCATTCCCCGGCTTTTGCTTTGGAGTCTTCCAGCCAGTCCTCTTAAAGACAAGTACAGAATAGAGAATTTTAATCCTAAAGCAATGTGGGTTCAAGGTGGGACTGCTCCATGACTCTGGATCTAGAAGCTCTTCCTTGGTTTGTGTTTAATGACATAAATACAACCAAATGGATTTGTCCAAGGCATGGTAATATTTTCAAGAGGCAAGAAAGGCTTTTAGCAAACAGCCTTGCCCTGGGCTCTTATGGGATGTTAGAAAACCTGATGCAAGTTTAATTTGTATATATTCAAATATGACTGAGTCCCAATATTACTTCTCTATACTGCCTCTCTGTTTGACAGGTATATCACAACACCAAGGAAATTTCACACAATTCCAGGTTTGATTGTGGTTACTGTTTAAAACAGTGCAAAACCAGTAGACTTTCTATTTAAAGCATAGATCTGCTCTATCTAAAAAAGTAGAATACACCAGATTTTTGGGTTTCTCCTAATCAGCTATTTGTAATTTTTCTACTTAAACAAGGCAATTTTCTCTCAGCTCAATCTGAGCCTTTCCTTATATTTTCTCTCCCCTGACCAGCTGAAGAGAGGAGTGACAGAATGGCTTTGATGGGCACCTGGTGTCCAGCTCAGGGTCAACCCACCACACCAACCAAGCAAACAAAATCACAGGGTTAAGTATCAGGAGAAAGGGGAAGGGAAAAGGGAAAGGACAAAGAGAGAAAGGGGAAGGGAGAAGTGGAAAAGGAGATGGACCTTTTTGAGAGGTGGTAAAAAACCACTTAATCCTTTCGCTTATAAAAAATAAACCAAAATTAAAACAAGCTCAAAAATATAGATCTTCCATATTTATACCAGGTTGCCCTTTGGAATACAATCACATTTTAAATCATGACTATGCAGAGTAAATAGTACTAGGTAGTCTAATTTGTATTTATAATTTAAAGTATTTCTGAAGTGAGCAATCCCTGAGTGAAGAAAGAATGTAAACTCAGAATATGTGTTCAGTAATATTTGCTTAGTGAAAAAAAAAAAAATCTTTAGAGTTGCTACTGTTGCTCAATATTAAATCTGAGTAGCTGGGTCTGAATGATTTATGTGCTACGTTATTAAAAGTAAATCACATAAACGCATGGGAACACCAGTCATTCCGTTTGCTCCCGCTAAATCCCCCTCAGGTTGTTTCTCATATATCAGCAGTGTGGCCAGGCAGACTGCAGCACTGTTCAAGTGTCATGCTAATATTTTGGCATCTCCAATAAGCAGTGACAAAGGGGAAGACTTTTGACACTCTCAAAAAGTGTTTTGGAAGTGTTTATTCATGTAATTATGACAAGTTGTGTTAATTAATGCTGAAGGACCCTTCTCACGTGACATTCCTAAAATTATTCACAATCTTAGTGTCTTGAACATTTTCAGGACACATTTGAGACCCTATGAAATATATTTATATACATGAAACCTAAAATACATTTTCAGAGTTGCAGCCTTACTATATTTTCTGCTTCCAAGTTTCACAGTGATTAAGTTTCAAAATCAGTTTTCTTAATGAGTCATAATATCTGAAAACGATTTTACTATAATTCAAGTTGAATCATAGAATAGTTTGGGTTGGAAGAGACCTTAAAGATCAGCTAGTTCCAGGCTCCCTGCCATAGGCAGGGACACCTTCCACTAGATCAGGTTTGCTCAAGTAGAATGTGTCCCTGACCATGACAGGGACAAATTAAAGTCAACTTAACCAAGTTAAATAGATTTAAAATATATCTTCAATCGAAAACACAGGCAGTGTCTCAGGCTTTTTCCCAATGTGACTACTTCATACAGAATATTGCAAACCATACATAAATTACACTCATTTTTATAAGGGTATCTTTCAAATTATGTTCTCTGTGGTGGAAACTTTCCCATACACAAAGAACTTCCATTATATTTTACTTTATTCTAATCCCAGTTATGCTTGTCAGGATTCATGAAAGCTCAGTGCTCTCATTCAAGCTGTGAGAGAACAGACTTTAGAGGACTGTGCCTTTTTGGACTGCACTTCTTTCAGGTTCATCTGTGATGAAATAAATAGTTTGGGCCCATGTTGTTTCTCAAGGAGGATTATGAAGAAATTGTCCATATTTAGGATCTCAGCCAGCTAAACAATTTCCCTTTCATATTCTTTCTTACTGGAGCATCAAGATGGAAAATTCATCGTATTTGCTGAAGGAAGAAAACATTGTTTTCATGTGTGAGCATGCCTCCCAATTAGCCAGTTCCCATGGCTGTCAAAGACACACAAATATCACTGGTTTATAGCACTAGATATGTGTCATGACCTGCAAAATTATCATCATTTCTAAATTGAGATGTATCTGTGAAACTGCGCTTGTGTCTGAAGACACATCTCATAGTGCTTTTCAGCATGACCCATTACCATGCAGGACTTGGAAAAATGCATGATTAAAATCATTTGTTTGGACATTATATTCCTGCCCCTATCACCACTTCTCTCTMAATTCACAGCTAACCTTCATATTCTAAAACAGGTTATGAACTTTCACAGAGTTACTTCTGAGGACTAACATTGCCAAGCATTTATATTTCCTGTTAYTTATTAATAAAAACAGGAGTTTCATATAAAACTAATATTAGCACTCAGTGTTTTCTTTCCACATAAAATGCTGGCTTTTTGAAAAAACAACAAAACCCATTAATATCCCAAAATCGTTTTCTTTCTAGAGAACCTCTCCTGGTGTCCCATGTAAATTAAGTTGGTTGGTTTGTATTCCCAAGGATTAGGTTCTCACTTAGACTACAAAATATAAGTTACTGGGAACCTTCATGAGGGACCATCATTCTTCTCTCAAGGTCAAAAAATTAAAATGGCAGTACACATGTGGCAGCACATGTAGCACAGACAATTCCCTTAAGGAATCCTCAGATAAATTTCAGCCAAAAAAGAGATTTCAGCCAAAACCTTTCAGTATTTGGATTGCCTCTAAATCAACAAGACAATACAGAGCAAACATTTATTATGCTGGRAAAAAACCCTCCTATTTTTAAATCAATTCCATTTTCCTATTAAACAGAATAGCACTTCCATAAAATAAAATACTCACATTGAGCCTTCTGTACTGCCCAAGAGAAAAAGAGAGAGCAATCAAATATGAGATTATTCTTATTGATTCTTATTTCATTACATCTGAGGAATAGTCTGCAGATACCATCTGCAGGTAAATCTTGCAATTAAATTGACACAAACTGCAGCCCAAGACCACCTCTGAGTTTAAAATTCAGTCCTATCCGTTCCAATTTGTCCAAGCCATTTTCAAATTCAAAAAGAAATTTTAAAACCCTCAAAAATTTGTAATATTATGATGGTGAAAAACAAATAACTATTTACTAGCACTACACCACATTTCAGATGCCAGCATTGTGAAAAAGCTGACTTGCATTAAAAAAACCAGGAATTTTTACAAGAAATAAGTTACCATTGGGCATCACAAATGATATATAGATAATTCCGTAAGTCTTTGGAAGTTTTAAAAAAAAACCATGAGTTTTTGTCTCTATAGCACAAAGCACACACTGTCTTTTCCTCTCCCCCTAATCCTAAAAGGTTAAGCTGTTCTCTGAGCCRCTTATTTTTGGGTCAGCAAAGTGAGAGCACTGCTAAAATGTAAGGTTTCACCTTTCAACAGGAAATGTCTGCCTGGAGTAAGATTTACTTTCACAGCAACCCCGAGTTTATGGTAGCACTCACTTGCGCTGCAGGGAAAGTGAAGGAGAGAAAACGTACCAGGTACTGYACGCAAAACTGTTGGAAAAGCTGAACAACTTTTTGAAACAGGCTGTTTCCATTCCTAAGGGAAGGTGGTAGGTGTTCTCTGATGCTGCCTAATTTATTTGCAGTAATGTATAAGGTGCCCCCTTCCTGACCACAAGTAAAATCGAGTAACAAGAGACAGTYTTCTGCTTTTCCAAAGCTCTCTCAGTCCAAATGCTCTCCCAACAGCTGTTTCCTCAAGGACACCTTCTCCATGTTAGACTAAGCTCTGTCTCCTGTCCCTTTACCAGTTCTTTCATCAGATTCCTTCATCTTTTCCTCATGTCTCCCACAGATATGCAAAGAATCAAAAAGTAGTGGCTGGGACAACTGATCTTGCTTCCAACAGCCTTGAGTGAGCCTTTCCTGTGTCCTGTGAGGACACCCTGTATGTCACCCTTTTGGGTGGCAGCAACAGTTTTACAACTGTTTCATCTCCTTTAAGGTCCTAAAATTGCATTGGCCCACTAATTCACTTGGTGTTTTAGGGAAAATTGGTTTCAGCTATAGAGTTTATTTTAAAAAAATTTTCTTCTTCACATTTAAATAATCTTTACTATAYTTATTTTAAYAATGCATTTTAAAGCACTGATTATCAATAAAAAGAGGGTATTCCCCAGAAAACAGGACTATATGAAGTAAGCAGAATACTTAGAAAGCAACATTAGATGAATATGTATCACTTGTTAACAGGAAGCAAAAAAATTAATAAGAAGGGAATGCTGTTATCTGAAAAATTCAGATGGTTAGCCAGGAAAAGCCAAGAACCTCTTCTGAGTCACTAAGATGAATTGCAGATTTCTGGGGATCTGCCACTCTACTCATTGATTTAGTGTTTTTTCATGCTAACAAACCTCAGAGCATGAAAGATAAGGCTCTCATTTCATCATTCACCTCCAAAGCACAACTGGGTGTCTGTATGGGCATATAAGAAAGTAAAAGTACACCACGGGTGACTATTTTTTCTTTTTWGAGCCTTGAAAGCAATCAGTAGTGTCAACTTTATATGTATATCTCTAAGTGACAGCAGCAACAACAGCATTAGATAATTCTGACACACAAAGCTGAGGTGGAGCTACCTCCACTTTCAGGATGGAAGTCCTGTATAAGCCYAGTTGGACTACCAGCTCATTCCAAGCTTGCTGCTGAATTTCTATTGAGTGTTAATGATCTCCAGCTAATTCCAGATTGGAGTTAAGAGCTTACAAGAGAACCTGACCTTTGCTGTCCCAGAGGAAAAGCRGGAGTGAAATGATTATCTGAGGCTATTTGTTAGGTCTGAAAACCCACTTAATGGATCAATAAATCAAACAGTGAGGGAAGCTGGTTTAGAAAGCAGGTGTGTGGAATCTAGTACTAAATAGGTGTTTCTTGTCAGAGAACAGTGTGGGTTATGTTAGACTGACTCAAATCAGCTGAACTGTATCCTGTAAATCCCCAAAGCAGGATGACTTTTGTTGTAACTTTACTATTCCTTCTTGTAAGAATATAGTAAAACACCCTTGGGTGTGTAGCTTGCACAAAATGTGTCAACATAACGTGCATGTAATATTTGGTAAGTTTTAATGCAGTACACTAGTAACACATAAAYGTATGAGTGTTTATACAGGTAGAATAGTCAAGGGCTGCCAGGAAACATCAAAGACTGCTTAGTGCTCACTTTTAGGATATTTAAAGGATATCGTTTATGATAGAAAAATATATCACAGAACTGCCCTAGAAGAAAAATGATGGACAGGACAAAAGGAGGACAAGCTTGCTTGGAAAAATTTAAAGAAAGTGAAGCCCTAAACCTCATCTTTCCTGTTCTGAATGCAGCATAGCGTAAGGGCATTCCACAAGTGCTTTTTCCAAGTCATATTTAGCTTACCAGCAGATGTAGAGAAAACTACCACAGGAAACGCTGCAAAAGCCACACACATTACCCCAAGAGTGCTTCATTAATCCATCAGTAAATCAATGGTCTTCATGAAAAGAGTGACATGTAAAAACCTATCAGAATATCTGTCCSGGAATATTTTAAGTCAGTTTAGGTTTTTTTAATCATTAAAATATGCCAGGCTGGGTTTTTTACAAAAATGGTAGAAATAGTAGAGAAAATAGGCTTGATCTCTGACAACACATAACACTTAATGTAAATTTGAAAGGCACTGAGTGCTACAATGTGCTGTAGTGTACCACAATGCTCAGAGAGTGTTCACTTAGCAGAAYGATTGACCCAGTAAAATCGCACTTTTTCCAACCCTTTTCATTACATCCTCAGGTATTACAGTGGAATAAGGCCAGAGACTTCTTCTATTCCATGTTAATAAATAAACACAGAACAAGTAGGTAGCATAAAAACTTAGCTTTCACATCACAGATCTCCTAASATAGAGTACATATGTATGTCCCCTAGCCCCAAGAAAACTTTGTAACAGCAGTCTGGAATATGATTCTTGGGGTAAAGCCAATTTCAAACCCATACCCACCGATAATATCACCACAGCACCCTCCTCCATACAAATCTGTCCCAGACAGTACATTTTTGAGCTAAATCCAATAATCATCCTGAAATAGCATTTTCCAAATGTTTCCCAGTCCTCAACAGTCAGTGTCTAGTAAWGCATTTAGTGTAACTTCGGTGGAAGGAAACCTGTACTTCCAGTAAATCTTTCTAAGCATTCAGAAAATATTAAATTGGAAGGAACTGTTAGTCTGTTGGGATGTGATAAAAATTCAGTATGAAACTAGACAATTACAGAAGTTAYTTAGGATCAAATAAAGTCAGGTGCAAAATGCTTAGCTTAGATCAGGAACATTGTATGCACAAAGCCAGAATGAAGAATGATTAAGCAGCAGCTGTTAAGAGGTTCTAGGGAGCACCATGGATCACAAGCTGAACATAAATCACAGTTGTGTTCTGTGGAAAGAGGCAGGCATCACATCGGGATATATTTTACAATATTGCCTGTGAGAGACTGGAGATGGAGCTGTGACTGTGCCAGGAGGCTTCTGGATGCCGGCCCTGGAAATACCAAACTGGGAACAGAGCTCACCATTTAGAGAGAGACTGAAAAGAGGTGGCGAGAATGAGAAAAGGTGCTAAAACAAGGGGAAGGAGATGAGGAGACCAGGGAGGGTGAGAAAGGAGAAAGGAAAGGCTGAAGCTACTTAATTAAGAGAAAACAGGACGAAGGTGACAGTGGTGCTCAAATAACAGAAAAGAGAACAGCTATTAAACCATTTGGAGTTCCAACAGTAAACAGACATAAAGTTATGGGATTAAACTTCAACAGCAAAGATAAGTTATGCACTGGGGGAAGGCTAATAAAGCTATCAGGCAGGCCCAGGGAAAGCGTGGGCCCTCCATCACTGGAAGCCCTGAAGACAAATGTGTTAAGAGACACAGATGTACTTGATTCTCCCACCGGGGCAGGAGAGACCTCAGAAGGCACTTTCCAGCCTTATATTCAATTATCCTGTGATTCTACAAAACTATTGCCATCACAATATTATTCATCTCTTTAGAAACTATGCAGCCGCTACAGAAATACAATGAAGAGAGAAGAGGGGTGATGAGTTTTTTTAATAAGTTTCTTGTGATGGATGTGAGTCCCTGCTAGGCTCCTGGGTGCCTATTAAGGAAACCTCCAGATGGATACAAGTCTAATATTTCCCATTTTGTCTTCTTTTTTACCCTCACTATGATTATTTAGATTCCATTTTGTTTATACTAATCCTAGTGCATCACATCCTCCACAGCAATTTTCAAATACATCCCTTCAGAATAGCCCAAGATCCCCTGCATGATAAAGAAGTGCCAGGAATCTTTTCCTTCTTTTTTTTTTTTTTTTTTAAATGAACATGTTTTTGAGTTAATAATATGCTGAGGGAGCAGCTGCACTCAGCAAAACTCCAGCTATAAAACCCTGAAAAGCTTGTGTTTCTTTCACATCATACTGCAGCCAAGCCAGCTGAGCCTACATCTGCCTCAAATCACTGGCAGGTAAAGTTTGTGTCTCACTACAGGGATGTAGTCCCACTGGGTTATTTTATTTATTTGAAGCAGAGCAAACTGAAACATTTGGTTTAGCTTGAATTCATGTTTCTCCCCAAAGTTCACATGAATTTCAACAGAGCTTTTTTTTTTTTTGCACAGTTTTGTTTTGATGTATKTGTTTTCACTGTATGTGCTGCATACTTGCAGCCACAAACAAAAGCCATAAAACTGATAGGGGATTGCCACGGCCACTTGTGCTGCCATGTGCTTCAAGGACCATGACAAAGGAACATAGTGTTTGTATTTGTAAATTCTACACAGAAACTTAAGATGGGCAGCACCAGGGCAAATTTGAGTTAACAAAYGATAAAACTGGTGGGGTATATACRCATATAACAGCAATCCAAGTATCTTAGCTTTTTGCTTTTTCTAGCCCTCAACACTGTTAGCTTTTATTAGTTTTGACCTTCCTGTTGCTATTTGTGTCCACATTCCCTCAAATMATTTCTGTTCCCATAAATCCTTTCTGTATTGACAACACTGAATTGAGTTTCTCTTTACAGATCGTCACTCAAAACAAATGCTGTGAAAAATTGCTTTCCAATCTGCTAAATTATGCATGCACATATCACCCAACTGACCTGGGGAGTACTGCTCGACCAAATCATAACATTCAAGGCTAATAATGCCAGTTAAAGAAAACATTGACCATAGCTTATAAGATCTGTGTTTGCCCTACAATCCTCCCTGCTCATCCTTGCTGCCCTTCCTGCTCCCACCTCTCCTTTTCACCTGCTCCTCTCCATGAATCAGGATCTTCAGTCACACAGATTTGAAGGCTGACTTAAATAAATTTCTTCCAGCATCTCTGCCTTCTCCTGTGTCAATGACTCTTTCTCCTACCTCAAGGGACCTCAGATAAAACTGTTTAAGGATTATTTTGACCTGCTTATTTAGAGTTTTGAAATTATGCCTTGTCCTTAGCTTTCTATGTGAGAGTTCTATATTCTGAAGCCACTGAGTCAATGCATTTAGCCAGAATAAATCGTTTAACATAAGAACTTCAACAATTATGCTAGAGGAGATAAACATTAATAGGTTTGACCAGATCAGTCAAAAAATATCAGAAGACACTGATGGCAAATATTTGGTTGCTTCTTAACAGTTTTGAGAAGATAATGAGGGAATTATTTGGGAAAGAGTTTGAAATGAATGAATTAATTTCACTATATAAATATAAGCAAGAAATTAGTGCCCAAGACCAGTGGAAAGACACAAATAAAACACYTGCACATGGAAAGAGAATTCATTTTGCTTGTGTTTATAAATAAGGCATGTAAACAGCTGATTTTGGACTTTGAACCTCAGTGAAAATGTGAGTCAGAAAGTGTGAATTAATGTCACCAGATGCAGTCACTGACCTACTTAAATTAAAAAGACAACTTCGACACAATATCAAGAACAACRGAGTACAAACAAAAGCAAGAGAGAATGAATTTCCTACTCAGTTTAAAGCATTGGTATGATCTCAGTTTTCAAAGACCTCCTGCAGCTTTCATTTCACTTTCAKGGCACAGCAATTTATGGCACAGAGATGAATGACAGCTGCCAGTCCTGCTCAGAGCACTGACAGTGGTTACCTGCAGGCCAGTGCACCTGTGCAGTGCAGTCCAAATGTCATAGAGACCACAGATCAATCTGCATTTGCTGCAGACATTAGTAGGAAAAATAAACAACACAGACACAACATGAACTGCATGTAGAATTTGGCAAACAAAAGCATAAAAGAGCCAAATGATCTTTCACTGTCATGTACTCACAGAAATGTCAAAGACTCAGGCAGTCCTGTCCATAGCTCAGGAATAATGTGAGGTGTATCCTCCTCATCCCTTCACAAATACTGATCCTCTGAAAAATCTCCTCTGGRTAAAATCCTATGGTCTCTCATTATGGCTTGTTCAAAAGCTTAATTATATGTATAGCTGTCCACAGAAATCCAGGTGGGAGATACTTTGCATCATATTATTATCAGCTATACACATGGAATCCCCTCCATTCCCAGAGGGTTCTGGAAGGTAACCACTGATAATCTAGAGCACACTGTAAGCATTCACAAGTGATTTTCAATTTCCTCAAGAAGTGCACCTGAATTACCTTTTTTCTAACCTGACATTTTGGCTCTTCCCCTCGTGCTCCTCATTAATGTTACTTCATTAAACGGAGAGATACAATAATCTCTGTTGATAAAGTCAAGAAAAAASTCTCATCATCCTACTCTGTATCCCATATTATTTCCTTCAATACGCATCTGCAAGAAATATTAGACCTGACATTTTTTCTTTTTGTTACTTCAAATACCTCCAACTAACTTCTGATGTATTTATAGAATAACTGCTTTGTGCCTTTTATGTATGTTTTTCTGATTAATTATGTTAGGGCATCTGATTCTATTCCTATAACTTTGCACTTATACATTTTCATCATTCCATTTGGATTATCAGGACCATGATTTATTACAGACATTTGCTCTTATTGTCACTTTTGTGATTGAGGTTTGCTTGCCAGAATGTTTGTATTTTCCCCTTTTCCTTATTTTCCTTTCACAGACCTGTACATAGCAACGCTGATTTTGCTAAAAGAGGCTTTCTGGAATCCCTGAACTGCCTGGTTCTGATGATTTACATTTTTTTTAGGATGGGGATAAATACTTATTAAGGATGAGGGCCGGTATTCATTTTGCAAATAAAACATTTCCAATATGACATCCTGTCTTCTTTAGTGCAAAATGGTGACATGTATCCCAGCGCCTGGTCCCCTGAGTTTGTAACACTTCCTTTTTTCATGTTGTAACTCACATGTGCTGACATATAAAACCAAACAAGCAAAGGCTGAGGATCCGTAAGAGACAGTTCTTACAGACATAAAAGGAGAAAGGGCAAGGTAAATATTGCCTGACAAATCCTTTYCTGACTACCACCAGTGGATTCACAGTGTGAATTATAGAGCACTTGCTGTAGGTTGCTTCTTAACTTTCAAAAAAACTTCTTTTGAGACATTCAAATTGACTGAACAAAAGGTTTATGGTATTTATTTGCCTTCATACACTGAAAATGTACAACAATTGCACAGATGGGCAGTTTCATGTGCTTTTCATCAACTTTTTTCTTTTTAAACACACCTTCCTTGCTCAAGCTGGTTTCTGCTGGTTTCGTTTTACAACATGATGGTTTATAAAATTTCTGTCAAACTGTGTTACTGTTTGATCATTTGAAGAATAATCAGGGTAAGTGTTGCCAGTTACAGTTTCCCATCCCGGCCAAGTCCCAGTGTACATGTGGTACAAGATATAAAGAAACACAGAGGCTGATTAGCGTGCACAGTGCAACGCAGCAGGCTTTACTATTCATCATTAATGTCACAGTGGATTTTCAGAATCAAGAGACTTCTCCCACAGCCATAGCAGTTTGTGCACATAACCACGGGAAAGCAAAGCCAACCAGAAATTATGTAACATGTGTGAGCATGGTCTTCAGCCATAAGCTCCTTTTCAGAAAGAGAAAGATTGTTCCTATCACATTTTCTTGCTAACTCCTCCCAAAGGTTCAGGAAACATATGTCAGAACAGCTTTCCTCAATTCAGAGCAGTGAACTTTTCCATGCATTTCCTGGAAAAGCTTCACTTCCTGAAAATGCTGCAGCATCTGCCCCAGAACACCTGAAGCCCTATCCGAAGTTTGCCACAAAAGAGATGAGGATAATTACTGTCATCTTTGGACTTGATGTTATAAATGGAAGTGGATTTTAAGGAAAAATGAGAATCACAAAAAAACCAAGGCTAGCAAACCAGTCTCCTGAAAATCCCAGAGACCTCAAAGTTCTCTTTTGCCTTCTGTGTTTCATAGCCAAATGTCCAAGGGATCTTTCTGATTATGCTTTGCCCTTTTTTAAGTGGGCAAAATCTAAATTCACACTAATCTCTGCGTATTAAAGACTTATTCGACAATCACCCAGGAAATTTTTAGTGTACTTAATCTACTCTGCATGCGTAGACATTAATAGAGCACATGTGTTCAATGGCCTAAAAGGAAAGTTCAGCAGGAGCTTCCAGAAGGTGAATCCTCATGAAATTACTCACTGAATGACAAATTTTAAATACTTTTCTTGCCAGGCAAAAAAAAACACATTTCAAGCAGCCAACACACTTGCATGCTTGACAGAAGTGAGCAACAATTTATAGCATGTTGGTTAATATAAGAAACTGACACACATGTCAGAATTCATACAGAGCCATGTCACCAGAGGAATTGCTTAGGGAGCACTGCAGCAGGCGCAACTCCATCACAATCTTCAAAAAGTGTGCATATCCACCCTTCCTGTAGGCAGTCTGGCTCTCTGAAATCATTTAGGACCCTCTCAAGAAGACTCATAACTTTTTGGAGGAGGTGGAAGACAGACAGAAAGTTCACAGGCAACAAATCAATTAAGAAAGCTCTCAAATGACTTCTCTGTCAAATGATGTTCTTGAAGTGCCTGATGAATCATAATCAAATCTATGYGATTAACAGAAGGTGACTCCAAATATATGGAAACCAAATAAATATAGTGGCTTGTAGCCACATCATTTTGCCTCATGAGCCAGTCAGACCTCCCAAGTTAAGCAGTGCTGAGCCAAGTCTGAATTTAAACAGGAGATCCTCCAAGGAAAACTGAGTGCCAGTGCTGAAGGAAATAGTACTGGTAGCCTTGTCTGTCTGAGTTACTACTGAACTAAGGCGCTTGCATGATGCCAACAACACAGGACTGAGACTGCAGAAGAAACTCAAATCTTTGAATCCCAGCTCCTAGAGGTTATTAAAAGTCCCTCAACAGTATTTTGAAAATTAATGATGTCCATGCAGCCAAATTTCGTACTAGATAATTATAATGCAACAAATATCCTGGCAGTTTGAAGTGGATAGAGCGTTTTTTTTCACTTCTTCCCTATTAAACTTGATGAAGTATTACCGTAAAGAATTGCAAAGTTCTACTCAAGAGGTGAAGAACTTTTCACTTATGGTCTAGTGGTAAATAAAAAGATTACAGCATATTTTCTTGGAATCATATTAAATATTTTTTTAAGCCCCATGTTACTTCTTTTGTTTATTTCTTACAAAGAGCATAGTAAGCAAATCTGTTTAGAGGATTTTATAATGAATGAAGCTAACCTAGTAACTCTTGATTSTTAGAGTAGTTTAGTCTGGAAGGTTCCTCAGGAATTCAGGTACTTTAATCACCTGTTCAAACCAGAGTCAATGTCAAAGTTAGACCTGGGTGCCCAGGGCCTTGTTGCAATTCACAGGCACAAATTGTACTCTCTGAATTTGATATATCATGTGAAAAAAAAAAAAATAGCTAGGGAGATATTTTTGTTCTTTACTTTTTTGGAAAAATCCTCTGCTATAGCGTTCCACAAACTCCTATTCAAGCTTTGCCCCATTTTTTGTTAGCACTTGAAAGTTTTTGTGCATTCACAGCCTAATTCAGCGTGATGAGTTATCATTAATGCCAGCAGCTCAGAATGTTCACTGGCATGAGTCTGTGAAACATACAGATAAGTTAAGGAGAGAGAGAGAAAGATGAAGAAAACATAGAAAACACCAAAAACTTGGAGGCATGGTCATATTGTCAAGAATAGCAAATGAGCTTTTTGACACTCTTCTGAGAACTGGTGGTAATTGATTCCCATGACATGGGTGTTAAGTAAATACATTCATATTTCTGGTGCCAAGTGTAATGCCAATTACCAGTAGATTTAATTAGATTAGTAGATGTTCCTGCATAGAAGAGGCAATTAGCAGTACCTCAGGCAAAAGAAGGAGATATATGAAGCGAAAAAGGTGGGAGAACTTGGATTTGTATCCAAGCACTACTGAGAGGACTTACATTCAGTATATCTGTCCTTTACATAACTGCAATACACGGATTATTCATCTGCTCATCCTTTATTAGTCCTAGAAGTGTTCTCCTCACTGCAAAAGCACAGAGACAGTCTGAGCTGTAAGCTCTATCAGCCAGACTTGGAGGAGCYGGAACGCACCAGGAATCTGTGGGATGGGATCATTCAGACTGGTTTTGTGCACGGTTGCGTGCATTTTGCTGCTTAATAGTTCTTCAGATTGCTGTTACCATGGGACAAAAGGAACTTTTTTAGGAGCACTTTGAGTGAGAAAAGGATGATTCCTTTGGCTGTGACTGATGTATGGTGGTTAAYACCTAGCCAGAACCATTTCCTGACTTCATACTAGGGGAAAACCTAGGGAGCATCACCTCCCCGACCTTCCTGTCCTGGCTGCCATGGAAAGGAGAGAGGGAAATGTAGGCCACAAGGACTGTGGATGATGGGAGACAAGGAGAGTATGGCATGCTACAAACTGCACTAGTCCCACAGAGCTTCTGGGGGACTGGGATACTGATRGCCTTTCTGACCATGTAGCCTAACAAGGAAAATGAATAGATATTAGCAGGAGTAAGTTACAACCAGCACGTGGCAGAGATCCACACTGATGCTCAGGTAGTCCACCTCTTCCCACTAACACAGGTAACACAGCAGTGACAAAAGCTTGCTTTAATCCAAATTACTCAAGAGAACGTGTCTGATTCCATCTCAACTTCCTCACATCTCTGTAATTAGACCTCTGCTTCAACTCGCTGAGTCCTTGCAGTGTTATTTGCATGAGCTCAGCAAATCTTTGAGGCACACCTTCCTAACAGCAGCCACAGCTGACCATCACGCCTGTCAAGCGATGACTGCCAACGCTTACTCCTTACCTTTTGTGCCATTTGGATCGGGTTCTGTTCCTCACTTCTAGTCTCCAGCTCAAAGAGGTAACCTGTAATTCATCAGCTTTGGGGAAAATATGTGTGATCTCATGAATCCTGGATGTTGTAAAATATTGTTTTGTTGGTGAGGAGACAGGGGTCTGTACACCATTAAACTAGCAAAACTCGCAATTTTCCAGGGGTTTGCCAAGCAGGTCTTGAATGCCTCAAATCTTCCACAATCTGTTTGATATATCAGGAGGGAGACACAGTAAACTATCCATGAAGGTAGCTAGCACAGATCATAGTATCAAATGAATGACATTTATACACTATAAACTTACTTTAAATACCCTGCTACAACAAGTACTGTAACATTAGAGAGGGCAAAGTTGGAGAATACTGATTGTGACCATGTGTAGAGCAAGGATAATTTATTTTTAGCATTGTATTTCTGTTCTAACGCAATTCTACCACCCAACACACATGCATATGGGTTTCTAAAACATTATCTAATATTTTAAAAAGCTGCCATAAGTAAGAGCCAGAAAATGAATAGGTGCATGTTTGGTTTACATCATGCTAGAGGTATAAAATGCACTGAGGGTGGGGAAAACTTACATTCTCTTCATGGATTCACTGGATCACATTTTCCTCTCCAACCCAAGGTGCAATTCCAAAATGTGTTCCATAATAATAATGGGCCTCTGTTTCAACATTCCAGAAAGTGGCAGACTTCAGAAAGAAACAATGAAGTCACTGCCAGTACCATTAGAGAGCTTCCATTCTTTGCTGCTATGGCACTGAATACACTGAGGAAAACAAGGATACAACAGGACGGCAGTGAGAAGGGAAAAAGACAACTTTCCCTTTACACTGAGCTGAGTGATAGCCACATGTGATTTTATAGCTCTTCACTGATACAAAGGCMTTGTGCAAGAGCTGTGTACTATACTTGTGAAATATTTGAAAGGCAGAAGTAGGACATTCATCTTTAAACTCCCGCATTCGGAATTTGCCTGCATCTTTGTAAATTCCACTAGGAGGAGGGACCTACTGGGAAAGGAAACCCAGCAATCATCTTCTGCTCAAACCCTTATGACAGAGACTCGCAGTCGTTCTCATCCATCATCTACAGCTCCAACTAAAATCCCTGTCAAGACAACCATAGCATGCTTTAATCCAAATTGACTGTGTCTTGTTCTGCTTCTTAAATCCATATGCAATTAGATTTTCTATTCAACTTACTCAGACCTTGGAGACCTTGTTATTTGGATGAGTTCAGCAAATCTCTGAGGCACACGTTCCTGACAGCAGCCACAGTTGAACCTTACACCTATGAGAAAATGATGATTGGCAACCTRTGTAATGTTTGAAACATAACTCTACTGGTTGCACTTTCTCTCTCTGACCCCCCCGAATAGCTACTCAAATTTAAAAAAAAGAGTCTGAAGAGAAAATCTGAGCACAGCTGACTGCATACTGCAGAAGCTACCTTGTGAAAATCCAGCTCCAAATGCATCATTGTATTCATCATTTGGAGTAGTGATTATGCTAAAACAATGACTCTTGCACTTCCTGTGAAAAACTGCAAAGGCCTCCATGACATTCTTGGAAGGAAAAAAA
This sequence comes from Amblyornis subalaris, assembly GCA_018881555.1. Classification (NCBI taxonomy): domain Eukaryota; kingdom Metazoa; phylum Chordata; class Aves; order Passeriformes; family Ptilonorhynchidae; genus Amblyornis; species Amblyornis subalaris. Next base: position 2,343,907 of record JACAXG010000007.1, read on the forward strand.
CAAATCTGCATGAGTTTCATCTTTTTTCTTCATTTGTTTTTATCCCTGTYGTGATTTAAGCCCAGCTGGCAACTATGTTCCATGCAGTCACTTGCTCAGTCTCATCCCTCCCCTGGTGGGATGGGGAGGAGAATCAGAATAAAGTAAAACCCAGAGGCTGAGAAAAGAGAAGTTTAATAATTGCAATAAAGTTAATAATAATAACAGCAATGAAAAGAGAGATAACACAAAGAAAGAGAGGAATAAAACTCAAGGCAGACAAGCGATCCACAATATGATCACTCACCACCTCGTGAACAATGCCTCGCCCATCCCCAAACACTGATCAGCAACTTCCAACAAACTTCCCGAGTTTATGTACTGAGCGTGATGATCTGTGGTATGGAATAGCCTATGGAGCAGCCCTTTGACCAGCTCAGGTCAGCTGTCCTGGCTACGCTCCCTCCCAAGTTCTTGTGTACCTGCTGGCTGGCAGAGCAAGGGAAATGAAGTCTTTGACTTAGCAACAACTGAAACTCCAAAGTGCTGAACTCCAAACACAGCACTAGGAATAAAATTAACTCTATCCCACCCTAAACCAGGACAATCTCCTACCCCGAATTTTTGTTGTCATGCCAGCCCTGGCACGCAGCATCTGCAATATCGGCTCCAGCCATACTGAAAATCTGCACAAAGAGCACTGTTTAAAAGGTGGGAGGAGAGAGGATTTTGGCCAGCAGTATCCTCATCAAAATGCTGAACTTCTACCCTAAGAAAATGCCATGGGATCTTCAATCATGAGGCAGATGTTTGCACGTTTCTTTACCCAGTTTCCTTACCTTCTGAACAAGGAAGAGCAGAGACAGTGTTGCCAGAAACTGATCTTTGACTCCAGATATTGCATGTACTCTAAATTTGATGACTAAGTCTCTGAATTATTCCCTCTGGGTTTATATTTTAAAAGGCCACTGTGGTTTCTGCCAGCTGGTAATGTCAGAAACAACAATATTGCTGTTAGTGTTTAACAGGTAATACCGCTTATTTCATGGAGTGGGTTTTGTTCCAGACAGGGATTGAAATTGATTTGTTTTAATGACTTAACTTGTTGACAAATAAACATTTGACAAAAAAATATATCATATAATCCTGGCAAACCACACCATGCCTTTAGGTTTGCCTTAAATTTGAATTCAGCTGTTTGTTACATCACCCTTTGCCAGAATTGGGCAGTAAACTACTTTCATATTCAGAAGAATGTTTCCATTTAAAATTTACATTTAAAATTGCAATAAGATGCTGGATCTCGTTCTTTCTGAGGAAGCCGTATTGCATTACATTAGCTACATTGCTAGAGAAACACATTCTGCTTCCTGGATCAGTTTCAATTAGCTGGGTGCATTACTCACCCATTTTTATCATGGAATGTTAAAAGTCAGTGTAATTCCAAGTGTCACAGACCACAGCTACAAAACAGATTGGTTAGCTGTTAATTATTCAAATACTGCATCCTGTGCATAATGAATTTCTTACCTACAGTCATGATGTATTTTTGACAGTTTGGAAGACTAAATCTATTGCTGCCCAGCATAATTCTGAAATGTAATTTATAGTGGTTATTTGGAGAACTATATCGAGTACATTAAAGCCATATGGTACTGTGGTTTCATCCCCAAGAGATGCCTCATCAGCTAAGAGAAGCATTATGATCAATATGTATATTACTCATTTTTAATAGAGTGTACTAAGCTGTAGAAGATTATTGTTCCTGCCAGTTACTTGAAAATATGAGGTGCAACAATTATTTTAAGATTRTTGGAGAGTTACAGTATTCTCAAGATATAGAAAATATGTCTTTGTTTTGTTATGCTTAAAACCTGAAACATTCTCTAGCAGCTGAAATCCGCCAGAAAATAGCCTGCCTAACTAGACAAGCTAAAACCTATAAAAGGTAAAAACCTTATTTGAGATGTAATGCTCAAACAATTTGCTAAATATGGCTTCTCGGAAGGGAAAAAAAAATGAGAGAGAGAGAAGATGATGAGAACATTATTTGTCATTTCTCTTGGCAAAAGGACATAGCATCTACCACAATTATGCCTATTTCACTGTTAAAAATAAAAAGTGGCAAGTATTACCATGATTGTTGCAGCCTTAGCAATCAGAGAATGTTGGATTTTTTAAGATTCATGTTATGTATTCCTCAATACACTGAGAAAAAATACCACAAAAATACCAAGTACTTCATTAGCCTCTGACCTAGGGGAAACCTTTGCAACTGCAGACACAGAGTAAACTGCACTGCCTAGCCAAGGGTGCAAAGCCACAGGCATGAAAGACGAACATAAATTTAAAAACCCCCCAAAGCCAAATTTCAGTTATTCAATCAGATGAAGCAAGTGAGGGGGAATAATTCAGAAACAGCAAAACTGCAAATGTTACAAAACAGAGTGTGAAGAAGATAAGACAAGGCTACATCAGGGGCTGGGGGCAGGGAGAGGGGGAATAAGGAGTGGGAAACTCTGTGCACCAGTGATGACCCAGAAGGTAAACCCTCAGAGCACAGAACAGAGCAATTCCTCCAAGTGTGAAAACATGGCTAAGGGACAGGATTTGGGGGGTTTCAGTTGGAACAGCTTCCTAAGGACCAGATGGAGAGTTTAGACTTAAAAGTACGTCCAGAAATGCATTTGCATTGTGCTCCACCCAAACTAATAAATCCTTCAGTGACAATTCAGGTCCAGCTCTTTGAATGTTGGAACTTTCACCCCTTTCTGATTTAAAATGAGATTCAATGAAGAACTTTTAAGCTGAGTTACTTCATCTTGAAGTGGGGAGGATTCAACACAGCTCAGCAGTCAGTTATGCTGAATCAACTTTAAACATCCTTTCTAAAAGTTTCTTAAAATTAGTTGTGACTGAATGTTCATAGATTCATCTGTATTTTCTTTCAAGCAGTTTTTTGAAAGGGGTTTTTTGAATGTTTGCTTCAATATTTTCTAAAAACAAACTACTTRCAAAAAAAACCTACTTTCATTCTGAAATATTATCACAGAAGTATGGTACCAGGATACTGAAAAAACACCATAGAATCACCATGGTAGAGCCCCTCATGTCCTTTTTATCCTCTTAAAGGCCTCAGCTGGACTTCAGCTCTCATGGTGCATGATGGCCCACAGGTTTTTCCCGTCTATGTGTTCCTGACCAGAAACTTCAGCAGTCGGTGATCTGCTATTTATGAGTCACTCACCTGTCCTCTGATAAACTGGGGATGCCACAACCCCCTGGGAAGTTCAGCAGACACGAAGGACAGGGCTGTTGGATCAGAAGGATCCAGTGAGGATGGCTGTAGCCTTTCTGAGATATCTCTTTCATAGAGAAAAGTTCTCAGAGCCATCCTATTTAAATGTCCCAGAAACCCGTTAAAAAACTGGACAACCACTCTTACAGACAGTGGGAGCTAAAGCTAAGCATAATTTTTAAGCATGTGTGCATTTTCCCAAACAATTCGCATGTTCTTCCAAAATCCTCAGTTTTATTTATTTCCAAACCTTCTCTCCCATCTCTCCTCTTCTGCATGATCTATATATTATCTTATACTACTTACCCCTAGCACATTTTTGCTTCCCCTCTCAGTTCCAGTTACATTAATGATGCCAATACTTTTCATGTATTCCTAATCTCTTTGTTTCTCGTCATGCATCTTGCCTTCATGCACTTTCAAATATTTATCAGTCCCCTTTACCCTCCCACAACAATCCTAGTTTTTATTCCTATTTCACAAATGTTCTCTCTTAATAATTTTTCCTTCCTTTTTCCTCCTTTAGACCCAGACTGCCAGTTTTAGTGTTGAATCCAAGTTCTTCTGATCCTATTGAACCCTTCCTTCCTTCCTTCCTTCCTTCCTTCCTTCCTCCCTGCTTTGTTTTTATTCCTCAGCCTTCATTTCTGTGCCAGAGCTAGAAGTTGTTTATCAAGATCTACCTCCTGAGACAGTTTAATGCATTGGTGCTTCTTTTCTTTTCTTGCAGTGCTGTGTGCCCGGTGAACTGTTTATTAAACTGTTCCTCAAGGCTTAAGTAACTGTTGCATTAATTGTTTCTGCACACTCTTTTGAAGCACACTMAGGTTTAAATTTACCTCACATCCACAGTAACAAATTTTTCTTGTGACACTAGAAGTGTTCCTGCTAAAAATGCTTCTGTTATCCTTTTTCAACATTAATTCAGGAGTACTGCTACATTTTGGATTGGAATAAGTCCAGTACTGTTATGTTTGATGATGGACAACACTTTCTTCCTCTGGGAGATAAAACAGTCAAATTATAACAAGCGGTTTTGCCTTGCTGCTTCAGGCTGCCTCTGSTCCAAAAGATGAAATCATAACAAAGCAAATGCCTCAACTAACTAAATAATCAAGCACATCACTACTTAGAGAGAGGAGTAGAAAGCTGCAGGGTTGAGGAATCAGAAAGCTTGCAAAAATCAGCCCATGTACATATGGCAGTAAGTCTACCTGAATTTTCCCTCTCTGTTTGAAAGAGAAGCAACAAGTCAGTACTGCAGACAAACAAAACCTGATGTACAAAAYATGCCACAAATACCCTTTTGGAGATGCTTATGGGGAAAGACAAAATTGTTATGAAYAGACAAGCAAAAAACCACAGAGAGGAACTTTATACAGGCTCTGGACTCTCACCATTTCAGAGACACTAAACTGCCAGCCTCTTTTCCCTCTTCCCAAATCTTTCAGCAGAGGCAATATTTGACTCTGTAGAATCAGTCATGGGAAATACAGCTGATAAACCTGAAGGAAAGCCTTTGCATTGTTAAATAGGAGAAAAAGGAAGAGATGGGAAAGGCACAGCTGCTATACTGTGCCAACAGTACAGCCCAATTGCAGTTTCACTAACAGAGAACTATAACTGGGTATGAGATATTCGGTGAGTGCTCAGAGTCCGTATAAAGTGTTGAAATACACAGTTATAACACAAAATTAAGAAACCAAATTGCATAGAATTTAAGAGTGAAAAGGCAAACACTACCTACACTTCACTGTGATACATCTAGTCAAATTTCAAACTGTAATTGAAATATTCTGTGCTACCATATACAACAAGGAACATCACTACAATTGAACAGATGGCGTGGATGTATCCCCGAGCATTCCCAGTCCAACAACTGTGAATGTTGATGGGAGAGGAATACTCTTCAGAGGCTCACATGGCCCTCCTAAACAAAATCTCTTTCTCCACTGATCTGATCCAACAAGGCCCTTCTTACATTTTTACATGTTATAAGAGAATTAAAATCAAACAATTATCCATAGAGATGAAGTTGAACACATGAATAGTAGCTCCCACTCCTAGTGACAAGGCCATGCTCGAAAAATTCCACTTTATCAGCTGGTCTGAATTAGCAAGTCAAAAGAATTACAGCATATGAACAGGACAGARGAGAACTGCTAAACCTGACAAAGGCAAAAATCGACTTTGGAAGCCAAAAGCAATATCACAAGCCYGATATTAGAATATGAAGTTCCCAAAGGTCTAAGACTGTGTCTGAACTATGGGACCTGGAATCACTCACCATCTCCTGGTCCCAGATGAACCCTGACTCCACCGTTCCCRGGATCCATGTCAGGGTGAGAGTTGGCACATGCCACCTGCCAGTCAACATGATTCCCAAGCGAAAAATAAAATTAACAAACCTTGCCTCAAGACTTAGTACAGATCACAGTTACTGCTCCACCTAGACAGAGCCTTTAAGCTCTCCTGGTAATCAAATCAGCACAGAGACCTTTCACTGCTATTAACCAGTCCAGACTGCTTGCACAGTCTCRTTTTCCAACATGAGCCAACCTATGTCCAGGCTCCCGGCTGCACTGAAATAAGAAAGATCCMGACAGTCTAAAATTAATTATTTTATCTCAGCTACACTTGCATKAATCTGGAGTAAATTCAGGGAAGAAGAAAACGGAGATATTTCTGATTCCAAGCCATATAATTCAGGTGAGGATCTGACCACCCAGTATGTCTGCAGAGAAACACTTATGCCCACTTAGGCATGAGTTGCATTCATTTAGGCAGCCAGCTTGCACCTGGCTGGTCTACAATTTCTACCATTTCCTTTTTCCCCTCCTGTCAAATCTTCCTACCCTCAATAAAGGCAATTCACGTTRTTCTGATGGATGGCAAAGAGCAGGTTAAATTCTTGCCCCAGTTTTGTACATAGAGTTGTTAAGCATCAGAAAGGAGACCGGCCAAAAAAGCGCTGCGTATCATTCTGCAGATCATTAACTGGAAATGTAATCTGCCCCACTCTAGGTGTCACATCCAAGAAAAGACCACAGAATTAGCAGCACAGTGCTCCGAGCAGGGGAGTACTCGCTGTTCCTCTCCTTGCCCCGTGTGCAGGCATTGCAGGCAGCAGCCAAGCACAAATCAGCATTTTACACAAAACGTCTCAGAACCTGATAGCAGATCCAAACAGCTATTCAGCGTCACGCACTCTGAAGTGGTCATGTAATTTATATATTACGGTAATCTGGTTTTCATCTAACCTACTAATTCAACCGTTGTTTCATTTAAATAATTGGCAATCTGACTCCCCACCCATGTTGAGGAACATGCACACTGCTGTATTGCAAGGATACCATTAACCTCGACAAAACGTCATGAAAAAAGAACAAAGATAAATTTCCAAGGAAAAGAAACAGTATTCACTTTCACAGGAGCTTATCTCTCATTATATATTTTAAAACAGGTAAAGTTTTGAACATTTAGAAGGAGAAATTATTTCTAACACTGTTTGAAAGGATCACTTTCAACACTATTTTAGGAAGGGTTTGGGTTTTGCTTTCTGGATTTTGTTTGGGTTTTTAAATATATCTACAGTAATGAGTCTCTTTCCTAAAACCCCACCTGGAGCACTGAGTACAGTTCTGGTGCCCCCAACATAAGGAGGACACGGAACTCTTGGAACAAGTCCAGAGGAGGGCCACAAAAATGATGAGGACTGGAGCACCTCCCCTGTGAGGACAGGCTGAGAAAGTTGGGGCTGTTCAGCCTGGAGAGGAGAAGGTTGAGTGGAGATCTCAGAGTAACCTTCCAGTATCTGAAGGGGCTACAGGGAAGTGGGAGAGACACTTCATCAGGAATTTTAGTGATGGGACAAGGGGGAATAGCTTAAAACTGAGAGAGGGAAAATTTAGGTTAGATATACAGACGTTTTTCATTGTGAGGATGGTGAGACACCGGAACAGGTTTCGCAGAGAAGCTGCCCCATCCCTGAAGGTGTTGAAGCCAGGTTGAATGGAGCTCTGAGCAACATGGTCTTGTGGAAGGTGTCCACAGCAGGGGGGCTGGAATTAGATGATCTTTAAGGTCCCTTCCAACCCAAAATATTCCATGATTCTATGATAATTTGTCTAGCAGTGGCTATCGAACATCTACCCTGGGACTTTCAAATCAGCAAAGGCTACAATAAAGACAGCAAGAACCACAAGGCCACACAACACTGCTAGGGACAATTCTGTCAAATATTCCTTGACCTGGCTCTGCAAGGCTGTGTCCAGTCTTGTCTTTAAACACTGCTCGTTCACAAAGAATGCTGTGCAAGCAGCACTTAGCACTTGCTCATTTTAGCCATGGTATGCCTGTCTCCTGTAGGGTTGGTGCAAATCGCCTGTGTACCCAAACATTCCCAGCTCCAGGTTACCTCATGATGCAAGTGAGGTTACAACATGCAAACAGCCTGTGCTTTCAGCTTGAACAGTCACTTACACAGGGGGACACGCCTTCCATTCTTACAGCATTTCACACAAGTCAGCAAGTGCAAGACAGTGAAGAACCCCATCCACAAAATGCTGTTAAGCATCCTTACTCTAATTACGAAGTTTACGAGGTTTCTTTCAGTTTTCCACTTCAGTTTGGAGTAGTCAGCCATCTCACAGAATTACAAGTAGCATAAAGAAGACTCTGTCTCTTTCAACACATGAGCTAGAGGGTATCGATTGCAATTAAAAGGCATACTCAAACCATTCTCCACTTCTCTTGTTCTGTACCAGTGCAGTTATGCTGTGTTGCGCCTCATCAAGAGATGCAGTGCTGTGAAAGGAAGCAAGAGAAGCTAGTAGTGACAAGTTACTCATCCAGATATTCTATTAAGAATGTAAAAAAATGTACATGTTGCAGGAAATCATTTACTCAGTTTAATAGGCAAAGGTATTGAATAYGCCTGCTGTACTTCTTCTTAATGCATTAATTAAGAGTTTTTAAAAAAATTGAAAGAAGAATGGCATGAAAAGAGAAATAAATTGGCTCTTATTCCAGAAAAAATCCCAGCCTGGATTTCCTAAGTGTTTATTTAGCACAGTGCTATTTTCACAGCTCATTTCAAATTTTACAAATGGTCTTTTTCGTTACAAATTTTCAGGCCAATTCTGTTAAATATAACAACTGAAATGTTTCCATAGACTCACAAATTTTAAGAAGTTTTTCTTTTCCTCGTCAAAATTTTCTCTTTTCCCTTTGTTTCCATTCCATCACGTAATTTAAACCAATGGGTGGAAGTTCTACCCCTAAATAAATCTTTTCTCCCTGCTGCTTCCAATACCACATACGTTTTCTATATAGTTGAGCTATTCACATTTTAGATGGTTTTATGAGGTTTTTCTTTAACTTAGATGTTACTTTCTTCAGCCTTCGCATCATTTTAGGCTTCCTCTCATGTCCTAGACTCAGATCTAAATACATTTAAAAGCCAAACTGACTTGACAGAACTCTCTGAGTCCATGTCTCAAGCAGTAAAGTACATTTGCCTGAGTCATAGAAGACTGAAAACAGGAGAGCACAAGGATCTGAACTTTGCTACTCATTTCAGCAGGGCTTCAGCTAAACTTGGAGCTTATTTGAGGAGAGCCTAAAACTCAAGGATGGAAGGTACACACAAACTGCGCTGGYGTGGAAAGCAGTTCCCTTCCTGACAAAGAAAGTAGAAAAGAGCTTTCAGTACAGCAGTTAGGTACCAACACTGAAAACATTTTGCTCCTAAAGCAGCCAGGCTGCTATGCTTGGGCACAGAAGAAAATTCTTTATCATGCTCCCCTGTAAATGCATGTCAGTGGGATCTGGGTGTAAAGAGTGTAGATTAGGCAATGGGGGCAACGGTGTGGACCTTCCTGTGCTGACAGTGCCAGGTGTCAAAAATCAGACACAAGCCAAAGATCCTTCCCTGAGGAATTTTCTGACATGAAAAATGCAAGAACTTAAGGGCACGCGGACTGAGCCTGAGCTGAGGTTGCCATGGAAAGCACTATGAAACTCAAGTGCCRAACCTGCAGGAACACCATGGGCTGTGATGTCTCCTGGGCATAGTCACTCAGAGYTTAACACAGCCCAAGCACTTTTGGCTTGCTTTTGCTGATGGTCCCCAACTGTTTCATAGCCTTTCCACGGGAATTTCAACTTCTAATGCCCTCATGGTTTGTCTTTCTCCGATTTCAAGCCCTCAAAATCCACCAGATGTGAATACTGACAAACAAACCCATTTATCTTGGGAAGATGAACCAAAGGCAAACAAGAAAATAACCCTGCATATTGGCTAAAACTTCCCTCTGGCATCTCTCTTTGGAAATAAAAAATGCAAGACAGAAATCCTTCTTTCTTATTCTTATGAGCTAAGCTAATTTTTCTCAGTCACATTGAAAGGAGTTGAACAGGCCATCAATACAAGTTAATAACACTGTCAACTCTTTGCTTTCTGCTGCAACAGCTGGGATGAAAAACTAGTTCATTCTTATCACAGAGATCTGCCTGCAGCTCTCCGTTTGCCTTACCTTCTGCAACATAACAGCTTGTTACGATGGTATTATGTCAAATAAGCAMATATTATTTCTTAGTCCCTTGATTCCAAGCCCTCCAAATCCTCTGGCCGGGCTCGGTGCTGAAGCACAACTGACAATTTCTGTAGAGCTGCAAAGGCACTTATCTTGTTCACTCAGCTCCTGCTCTCCTGTTTCCTGAGCAAAAATGTGCCCAAGAGTTTAAATTTCTGATCTTTGCTCACCTGCAAGGTACCAAGAGAAAAAGCATAAACAGTACTTGTTCTACCAACCACCATACACTGCAAACTACACACTACCACTGTGTCATTAATAGGATTTGTTAAGGTTGGAGACAATAACCAAAACAACCTATAATTTCCCTGACAGCTCCAGCTGAAGGGTAAATTTCTTCTGCCTGTTCTGCCCCGTGGAGCTTTAATTGTATATTCAATTCCCAGAGGGCCAAATTATACTCTCAGTTACAACCACGATAGAATTAAAGTTAATGGAGTTGCTCAGGTCTAATTGAGGGCATAGTTTATTGCAGCAAATGCTACATTACAATAAATCATTGAAAAGGATTCCAAGCTTTATATATCACTCAGTTTCCAGAAATATGAGTTAAAAGTCTTTAAATAAAGTTCCACTGTAGCTGATAATGGTTGTCCTCACCAAAAAATCAATGACTGTATAGTAAGCAGACAAACACAGAGTAGCATATTCATCACTTCTATCAGCTTCAATCACTATCCTATTTTTGGTAGTATGTTTGGGTTTTGGCTATGAGTTGTTGGGTGATTGTTTGTTTGTCTGGTTGGTTTTTTTAACCCATTTAAAATTGTTACAATGCAAGGAACCCTATTTACAAACCRATATCTAATAAAGAAACAGTGCCCCAAACATACTTGGTGTGCACTACAGAAAGAGATGTCAATTCCTGCTTGTGCGTGTCTGCACAGCAGAGAGGAAGGGCTTGTCCCCATCTCAAATATGTTACTATGCTGCCAGCAAAGGCATCATTCTAACACCTGTGAACAAAACGACATAGCTGAGTTTTAACCCAACTAGCTTGGGTGCCAGCAACAGTAAAACCAGGACAAATTTGCCCATTTAAAAGCCATTCTGTGGTCAAGTGTGACTTTAGATTCCATCACTAGCTGCACGAGCTTTGCTAGTATTCCCACAGTACCCATAGCAAAACCAGTGCTTTATGACTCTTTTCTGCTATTACACCATTCAAAGTAGAGTGGATAAGACCCAGAACAAGCAAAGYAAAAAGTTTCARYGTTAAATTGTCACATCAGTTTAGTCTGCATGAACCTGACTGGAAATCTATATCACCTTGTTCTTACAGATAATGCCTTATCACTATCACAGTTCTACAGATMTGCCATTGTTACCCCCTCAGTTTATCAGAGGCCCATTAATCTAAACCACCATTAAAATAAAAAGCCTGTACTTCAAACATTGATAGATAATACTGATATTTGATTCCTTAGATGTGGTGGTGGTGTTATTAAGTTAACTTTAAAATTAGCTGCTTGCATTCTGGTAATTATGAAAGATTTGGAAAAGATAGCAGAGTATTTTTAGTGTTCAGAAAAGCCTCTCCCTTTCATTTAATTTTGCCTCACCTTTTTGCTTCATGCTGCATTTTAACACCTTTAGAGACAAAGTATTTCATTTCCAGGTCTGAAATAGCTGGAAACACTTGTGTGTGTGTGTGCAGCTGTGTGATGTCTTTATTCTCTTTATCTTAGATTCTCTTTATCTTAGATTCTCTTTATGTGCTTATGGTTTGCACAAGCTCTTTCAGGAACTGCTGTTGTCAAAAACCACTTTCTCTCTCTAGGCTTGGTATTACCACAGGGAGTCTTAGGAGCACGAAAACTTGTCCCCAGCTATTAAATAAGTCTTTCTTTAGTTCACCGTTTTTATTCTATAWGCATTGCTTAACCACACTGGAGTTTTTACAATACAGACCTGGATGGATGAGTTATTAATTTTTTCCCTTTTTGGGGGGAGCACCACAAAGTATCAGCTTTCCAAAGTTAAACAAAGGGTTATCTCCTGTGACTSGGAGTGATAATTGTGCCATTAGCAGTCGTTTATCCCATGCTTATCCACTGCSTAAGGGTCTCCAAATTTCAAGCTCTGCCCACTTGTACTTCTCTGTTTTATTGCCTGAAGGCAGGGAAAAGGCAGGTCAGGATGCAGGTGAGACTCTTAAAAGCTCCATTTGGCCTCAGGTCCCTGTGCCTCCCCTCCAGAAAGGAGTAGGAGGGCAAAATATTTAAGGACCCTTTCCCTAGGGATCTCTCTGCAGGTAGTCTGTTGGCCAGAAAATTGGAAAACATGTCATGTCTACTCACCCACTTACTTTCCCTTGATATTTTGTACTGCCTCACATCACTGTATCTTTTGACGATTTCTTATTTCAAGTACAGCCAGCAGTTGGAGACTGCCTGTCTGGTTCTACCACCACTGAGCAAGTTTTCAGTCCTCAAAGGTATTTTAGATTAGTGTCTCTCTATATATAAAAATGTGTGTGTGTCTGTGTATATGGAGAGAAATATATAAATAGATACATGAAAATGTATATAAGCAAATAAACTGAGATATTGCTTATTTAAAAGTTGTGCTTTTACACTGTCTATGGTCAGAGCTGATTTTTTTTAACTTCAATTGCTTCTTTCTTCCCAGGTCTAGACTACCATAGATTTATGTACCATTCACCTTCAAGTACTTCATCTGCTGGGCTTTGTTCAGCTTTGCACAGATCAGAGATTGCTTCCCAGGGTTCCCTGCCAGCTTCCTTCGGTCTTAAGAAAATTGATTTGTGCAGCTCCAGTTTTGTACTTGTAGGTCACAACAAAAAGCCAAATTAGTATTTTTTTACAGGAAAGGAATATATTTTTGCCTCACAGGCTGAAGTACATGACCATTCTGTTGGCTGGATTCCTACCTATCCGGGAATAGATATAAATAGATTATCTAGGACAGATAATAACAGATAATATATAATAGTTATAGAATATAGACTAGATAATATAGAATAGATGATAATAATAATAACAATAGATATAAATAGGTATAAACCTAACAGGTTCATCAGTTGCACAGGAGTAGCCTACGCCTTTCTTGAACTACAGACACACCAAGCATGGCCCTGCACAGAAGGTTAAGCAGTGGCCCAAGTCAACAGCTGCATCACGGGGCCAGTCAGAAGACTGTGCTGGCAAAAAAAGGAGGAGGAATTCAAATGTCTGGCCATGGGAGGAAATGAGCCAGCAGCAACTGCTAAAGCCAAAATCAATGGGCTGCTCAGGGATCCAGCAACACGGCTGGCATGAGCTAGACCTGCTCCACCATGAACTAATGAGTCCTCTGGGAGCTCTGTCAGCTACTGTCTATGAATCACTCCAGGACCTCCCATTCCCCTCCGCAGGGAGTCTGCTTCTTCTGTGGCTTTTGATCACAGATTTTGGTATCTGACTCGGGAAAAAGGAGAGTTAGGCTAACCCAACATTAACATCCAAATATCATGCACATCTTGCAGCATATGTCTTCCACACTAGATGGAATGAGTGAAATCAGATACTTGTGTGTATAGATTATTTCAAGAAAAAGTATCAGTACTCTCTTGGGAAGATTTACCCCTCTTCCACTTTCTAACATCAAGCACACAGTGATCATGACAGCAACCTTTATCTGAATACTTTTAGCAGCTGTTTCCACAAGACAGTTTGGGAAATGGAAAAAGCATCTTTTAAATTGATTGTTTATTTCAAGTTTTTTGAGGGACCATCTTCATCTCAATTCCGTGCTTCAGTGAACTGTACTGATGATTGGCATGAGACACAAAATAGAAAGACATGGAAATGTTCCTGTTGGTCATTAAAATTCAATTCAGTTGTTATAGTTTAAACTTCATTGGAACTGTGGGGTTCTGCACACAACCGTATAAGAGGTATGGAAAATTAAGGTATAGGAGATCACCAGCTGCAGGTGTCTACTTCAAATCTGTACATGCCATTGTATGGCATTTTTGGGGGGAAACACATGACATGAAATTACTACAGACAGTGCATACATACTGTTTACGGCCCAATGATTTGATTGATATTTTCTGGAGAGTTAATAAGGAATAATAATAATATGTATAAATGGATTCTATGGGGTTTGTGAGATCATACACGGTTTTAGAAATGTTTCAAAATACTGTCTGCCTCTCCTACAGACAGGAAGAGATTATCTGCTTTATTTGTTTTTTTTAGTAACCATCTATTTACACTGTTGCTGTAAAGTCTAGCCATTTTCCAGGGAAATTATGTGTGAGCTTGCCATTTTTTTTAACCTCTGAACATTTTTGAGCTTTTCATAGTCTTACAAGCGAAAGAGCACTTAGTCYAAGGATGCTTGAAAGGACTATCAAGGGAAAGCTATGTTGAATAATTGGGTTCTTGCACTGAGTGTTTAGAGTGGCACATGTGCTGGTCATTCTTATTTTGTCTGGCAACAAGTTCCATAGTCTTAGTCCAGCTCCTGTGAACATTTTGTTTCCTGTGGTTACAAGGCTTTTCCTATGTTGTTGACAGCTTCATTTTTTCAGAGAAGCAAAGCTGTAGCATGAGGTCATCTTGGTTCATCTGCTATCCCACAAAAAAGAAAGACTGGGAAGACCTAGTGTACKACAGAAAGTATTGGTGTAGGTCAGAGCATACTTAGACATATAATGTGTGGGATATCATAATGTGTAAAAAACATGTTTACTCATTTCCCAGGACAAAAATTATAACRCATTGATTTATAACCACAGAATTAATACCCATCATATTATGTGATTATTCTTTCCAGTTTTATACAACTTAACAGGCASCAAAATCAACTCCTGTTCAAGTGAAAAGTCATACAATGAGTATACTAAAAYGCATCTCTCATCTTTATTCTAAGGCATGGTGTCACATATCTTAAATCAACATTCTCAGGAAATTATTTATCTTTTTCTGAGATTCTTTATCTCTTGGTTTTGTTTGTACAAGACCTGGCTTGTACAGATACAGTATCATCCATGCTTCCAACTAAAGCTCTTAGTCACCACTAAGATTGGAGAAATTGTCATTGTTGCTGCCACTGTTATTATTATTGTCACTGGAAGTGTAGGAGAGTCTCCCACAAGCAGATGCTCCTTCCTTTCATTTGCTGTGCTCATGAGCCTTTCTGCCTTGACTGAAATACAAAAATGGGGCAAGACAAAGGTGCAAGGCACAGGAAAGCATTCCAAAATGCTTACACTGAGACAAATTCCTAAACGCACAGCATCAATGAGAACTTTACCTGCAACGGGGCCAGGATTTCACCCTGTCAGTTTCCCCAGCCATCTATAGGGTCTGTTGTAACACAGCTCATGACAGCTTCCAACTCAACATCTACAGTTTAACAGAGCATTTCAAAGCACCATCGTCTGCGGTAGGAGTTAAGGGAAGGGCTGAGCTCATTCCCACAAACAGATCCACTGACTCCTCTTTCCCCAGTATCAGAGAATCATAGAATATCCTGAGTTGGAATGGACCCACAAGGACAACCGAGTCCAAGTCCTGGCACTGCAAAGGCTGGAGATGGAGGTTGTACAGGGAGAGGGATGTACTTATCCCACGGCACTGGGTTGTTCCCAGAGGCCCAGCTGAACTTCCTGAGCTCCAGCTGAGCAGCCAAAATGAATGTGGGTGAGAGGAAGCTGCACTATTCATGGTGCACCACCAGGCTGCACGGTGCCCTCTCAGCTATCCTTTCAATCCAAACAAACTCTTACCAAATGAATGACTGCCTTGACTATTTAAACTGCTAACCTTTTTCTAACATTGCTGTTTATAATTAGATTTCACAGAAAACCAGACTGGTGGGTTTCTCTGAGCCTGACATTTTTTTCATGTGAAATATGTTGGATCAGGTAATCAAAAGGCCTAAAGGTCAGGTAACATGACTGAATTGCTGTTAGTAATTAAATGTGCGATAAATAACAGTATCTGCCGTAGCTAGAAAAGACCGTGTAGGTAGCTCCATGTTCTGTTTTATAAATCATATTAAAAAAAGTGTAGGGGTTGTTTTATATTAAACACGGTGGTTATATGTGCCAAAGATTTATTAGCCCAGTCTGTCTTATGGTGAGTGGCTGCAGTCCAGATTCATGTGGTAGAATAATAAAAATTTTTAAATGGCTGTAGAAGTTGATGGACCAAAATGGAGTTAGTTACTCCATTGGCTGCCTGTGATRTCATAGCCATGGCTGCAGCCCCATWTATGTTTATGAGAGGTTTATGCCCCTTAATTTCCACCTATATCATAATAACAATCAGACATTCAAAAGCAGACTGTTCCTAAGAAATCCCTAAACTTCCCTGGYGACTGGAGTCTCTCAGCCCTACCTACTTCACCTGAAGCCAGGGTCTGCAACTGTGCCCCTGCATTTCTCTGTCCCTCAAGGCTGATGAGCCTTTGCCTAYGCACTTTGCTGGAAAGGAATGGCTGTATTTAGGGTTAGGGCTTGGGCAGGCTATGGAAGAACTTACTGTTCCAAGCACTTAGCATGAGACCCTGCAAACACTTAAACACGTATATAATTTCCCTTTTGCAAGTAGCCTCACTCACTTCAATGTCACCATTATGTGAACCAAGTTATAACCCTGCTTAAAAGTTTTCAGGAGACTTACTACCTATATTTTCAGAGGCCAAGAATGCTGACGGCTCTTAAAGAAAATAAAATGAAATAGAGACACGCATGATTTGGACTATGTCCAGAATTTTCTCTAATTGCTTTAATCAAATTCCCACTAGGCATTGAAATTAAATTGTCTATGTTAGCTGAATTCCACTGGTCATTACTGGCTGGCAGTGGTTGATGTATCAGATTTTCTATTCCTTGTTTTTCTTATGCATGGGTGTATTATATATAGGCATTACTGGGGTGTCTGGCAGTCTCCCAAAGAAACTGCCTTAACTCCACGGCAGGACTTTTTAAAAAGACACTGTTTGATGTTTCAAAATGGCTGCAAATTCAAATTTTGGTCTGCCTTTTTAAGTCCTTCTATCATGCAACCTGTTGCACGAATTTTGAATGGTACCTTGTACTTCTACCTGCCTACCACGAGCAGGCAGATAGGTGTACTTGTGCTCTACTCCAGAGAGCAGATCAATTTGAGGGATTTCCTTATAAAATCAAAATTGGAGAGCCTGGTCTGCACTAAGCAAAACTATACCGAAGGACACACCAAGTTTCTAGTGCTAAAAACCCTAGCTACCAAAAAAGAACCAAAAAAAGGTATTTTGATTAGTATTTAAATGAAAAAACAAAACCAAAGCCCCCAAGGGCAAGAGCTTCTCAGGTTCATGTTTTGCTTGGTTTTATTTCTTTTTAAAACTCCTTTATTTTATAGATATACCTTCCAATTAGCAATACTTGTTATAAACAATACTTTACGTGTTCTTTTTAATGATCTATTTCTTTAAAACTGCTGAAATGATTTCGTGGGGTTGTTTTTTTCCAGTAGAAACTGTTTCCAACCACAGTAACTACAAAACAATTTGATTCCTGCGCCCAAATAGTAAAGGCCTCTTGTGTCAATACCACATCTCAGCATCCCCGAGGAGCAGACACTTTGTCCAAATTGAATTATAAATAATACTCWGGTGAAGGAAGTAATAGTCTAGTAGCACTTTGCTCTTAATGCCACAGTTGTGTTTATTAGTGTTGGCTGTTTGATAAATAGAGAGAGGTTTTAATTTAACATAATAGTTCTTCACATAGATAGAGACCCATTACTGGTACAGCCAAGCAATATCCCTTCCCATGGGAGACCCTGTCAAAAAGGAAACAATATCAATTTAATTTAATTTGCTTTCTGAACACGCTGCAGCCTTGGGTATTGACTTAATGTTTTTCTTCAGTAAATGTAGCACATATTATGGTACCCAATTTAATGAACCTCTACTCTTATTTTTTAAACGGAGAACTGAAAGATTCTTTATTAAACAGACATGTAAAGAATTGTATTAGATTTCTGCCATGCAGCTATGATTCTTCTTCCAGCTCTGTAATTTCATTGTAATTTTAGAGCCATACTGTAGCAAAACTCTGGGGATTTCACATACAGAGGTGTTTAATGCTCCAAATGTCTTTAGTTGYGCATTACTAATCACAAAGGATTTGGTTTAAAAAACTGTTCTTTTAAGCGGTAAAATATTTTCAGAAGTTAGCAAATTAAAAAAAAAAAAAAGAGAACTGGCTAGAAAAAAAAATACACTCTCCAAAATATATTTGAGAGGCCTAATTATCACGCATGAGCTCCTATTAGAAGGTTAGTAATCGCAGTAGAAAATTACTCTTGGATTATTGCTTCCTGTGCTAGGGAACGTTATTCAAAGCATAATGGAGACAAATCCAGTGCTCGGCGAGTGCTGAAATGTTTGTGACTGGAGAAGGCCGGGCGTTGGAGCTGACCCCACAGTCATTTAAAAGCCTCAGGGAGAGCATGTGGTGGCTGTGCTGGGTGTGTTTGCTGACAGTGCTGCAGATGCACACCACAGAGCTGGTATGCCAAGTATCTACAAGATTAATCTCTATTTACGTTCACAGGGATTTCACATTGCATTGATAAGAGGACAAATGACAGCCTGTGATGATATGGTAATCTCTGTGATATAAGCACTTACAGTTTGGAAACGTTTCTGTTTTAAGTGGTAGCTGTATCTCACAGTTATGGCTGCCAAAGAATTCTTTTTATCAGTTTTCAGTTGCTCATGAGTTTTTTTTAAAATGGATATTTTCGCCTGATATGTTCCATGCCAGTTATTTTGCTTAGACTCAGATGTTCAGGATAGACTGGTGAAATTCTTGAGACATATCTTGTCCAGAGTTRTCTTTATTCTCTATTCCAACTCCTATTTGAAAAGCTGTCGTGCTGTTATGCTGTGAAGAAGAAATTGGATTTATAGACCAAGATGCATAGTGCACTCTTACATTTTTGCCTGACAATCCACCTGAATTGAATACATCAGTTCAGGCTTAARACACATCCAGTAGAGCTTCTCAAGGACTAGTTATGAGCAATTTTTCACAGACAATTTGCTAAGAACAAGCTGCAGCTGCCAGTAGCCACCAGCATGCTAAAACATACAGGAGTGGGCTGGGCTGTACTGGACAGTGTCAGTTGCATGAACAACTTTCTACCAAGAAAAACAGCAGAAGGTGCCACCACTCGCTCTCATCTCAGAACAGGGCATCAAACTGGGAGCAGGACATGACCTTGAGCTGCAATCCAGCCCTTTCTAGTAATTATACTTTCAGTACTATGAAAGAAGCTCTCATAAAAAGATCTAATCAGCATTTTTATTTTATATATATATATATATATATATATACACATAAATCATATTTACTATGAAGACCAGAAGCAAAAAAATCTACAAAACAGAAGGGAATTCAGCTAATTTTCAGAGAGTTAGTGATTTTTTGCTTAATAAGCAAACATTACTAAATGTTATTATTTGGTTATTCCTAAGAGCTAGGATGCTCAGTGCTAAAAAACCTTCATCAAAAGAATTGTTTCACTTGCAAAATCCAAACTTCAAAGCTTAAAACAAAAGATCTGCAAATAACCTTCCCATGCATCCACTGGGGAAGATTCTGCAAAAATAAAATCTACCTCAGCAAACTCTAGAGGATGAAACAGTAGGCATAAAGTCATCTAACCCTGTAATTTGGTTCAGTAGATAGAGAACATTAAGGATGCAGGCAGGGTAGAAGAATTGCTCTCCAGTGGAGTATCTTTCTCTTACTGACAAACTTAGGCTGGCTACTCTCAGAGATACAATGGATCCCACCAGACCTGTCACCAGGAAAACTAATTGGAAACATCAATCCAGATATACAGTACACGTCATCATGTATTTTACAAAATCTACTCAAGTTGCATTCAAACTGTTTTAAACCCTTCTACAGCACTCAGGCACTTCTAGCATGATTTTGGAAAGACGTCTGTAAAATAAAGGGTAAATGGCAGACTGACAGATATGATCAGCTATGTGCATCAATCAATCCAGTGACTGGGTATTTTGAGCTATTAGCCCAAGCCTGCACCAAACCCTAGAGACAACTGCTTGAAACACACTATCACAAAGGACAAGGAAACACCAGCTTCATTGTTTTTAAGTGAAATGGGTCGTTTTGGAGACTATAACAAAAAAAAAAGTCCCAGATGGTTTTGAAATGTCATCACATTGCTCAGTTTAAATGCTATGAAGGGGATAATGCCAGTCTGGTAATCCTTTCCCCCTGTAACCAAATAACCTTCACTTGAAATTACCTATGAGCTTTGCTTGCACTGAAATGTTTAGAAAAGTAAGGCACAAATCTAACGACCCATTCTTCATGCATACAACCAACTAACTTGGGTGGCCTGCTCCAATAATACCAGCAGTTTCCCTTCCAATTAATTCTGCTCCTTTGAAGAGCAGATAATGAAGAGCACCGATTGCTGTGGTGTTACTGGAAAGATTACTGGGACAAGACTTGGCTCTCAGAGTCCCTTCTTGTTTCATAAAGAGGCCCTTCCCCTGCAGCTGGTTTCTCATCTTACTGATTACCTGCTACATGAGAAATTTCAGTCTGCCTTCAGGGCTGGACCCAGCCCAGAGGCTTCTGTCGAGTTTGTTATAATTTATTTATTGTAATTCAGAATCCGATTAAACCAAGCCTCTATCTGGCTTGCTGCACTGGCAGCATTCGGTACGGTTGGTCAGTGAGTGCTGGACCACCTTCAACACCTTATGAARCTTTCAGCTTGGAAGTTAACATGAGGCAGGACCTGCTTCTCAAAGATGTGAGTCTGTGCTTAAATCTCCTAATGTAATGAATGGGACTTAATACCTGCTAAAAGTTAAGCATGTGCTTATGCATTTTTATATATAGGGTAGAATTCCCCTGCGCCTGCAGAAATGGAAGTGCTCAAATGTTTTGGAGCCTTGGAGCTTTATTTCTGAAATAAAAGGGGTTTTGTRACCTTTTTAAACATTTTTGACACCTTTTCTAAGAAAAAATATATTTTAAATGAAAGAATTTTCACTGTGATGTGTCAGGCTGAGGAGTCTTACAAGGCTTAATAATTTAGTTCTTAAAATAGAACTGTGAAAAGTTCAAGTCAAACCAGATTTTTTTTTTTCTAGGCTGGGTTTCAGGGGCTAAAACCAAATCGCTTTTGAGCACTTCCTAAAGAGCTTGTTCATCTCTGTTATACTGACACAACATCGCTAGGTTCATCCAGAATCCACTTGTGTTTTTCACTAGCCCATAATTTGGGATTTATTCCATAACTTATCCTAATCAATGTAGTTCAAAGATGAGATCAGTGGAAGAATGATTCTGTTACTCCTCTGCTGCTTGTTCTGTCTCAACACATACAGTTCAAATACGAACAGAGAAAAAAAACACATTTAAGCTTTTTTTTCAGGAAAGAAATGCTGGAAACTATAAACAACAATTTGGGATATAAATGCTAGAAAGAAACTGAAACAAACTAGAAGTTCATTGTTAGTTCTAGTGACAATATATATTGCTTCATGTAACTTTCACATTCCTCCTATGAAAGGGAAAATCAAGGGATGTAATTAATGCTATTTAAAGATTGTCTTCCAGATGTTGTCTCTTTCTGTAGAAGAAAGAACCAACACATCTCTTTTGCCAGTTCAGACTTCATCTATAGAACAAGAGAACAGTCTTTTCTTTAGACAACATACAGGAATAGGAACAAAGATCCCCAGAGCAGTGGGGAGAACCAAAACTGGAATATTACACTGCAGTAATAAAACCAGCTAGGAGATTAGAGGTAGATCTTTATAAAATGCAAGAGCCAAAAACCAGCTTCCTGAGTCTCCTAAAGGAAATATCAATATGTTGGCTAGTCTACTTTTCATTATCACTTCATGGTTTAGAAGTTGTTGTTTTCGCCCCATGACCCTTTCTCCATCCACCTTTTATGTTAAATCTTCAGGTCCAAAATCTGTTAATGCATTTATCATACTCTTTAGGGACACATTCAAACAGCAACAACTTGTATCAGTGCTTTAAATTATCCTGACTAACACAAGCACAATTTAAGGTGCTTCTGGCCTGAGCCATTAATGATGTTACACATCATTAATGGTGGAATTCGCCTGCCCGATTTGCTCCGAAGAAGCATGGAATATACACAAAAATGGATGCCCTGTGGTTTTGTTTTTCAGAGAAGCGCCTGCAAGGCTGCAGCAAGSTCACCACTTCCACAGCTTGAACAGAGATAGCACACATCTGAAAGGGAATCTGAAGGAGCCAACAACAAAGAACTGATTGAACACGCAACCTTTGTCATGTGGMTCCTTTCAGTCGAGCAACACAGGCACGCTCATGCTTATACACAAACAGACAAAACTCAGTGACCATGTAGGAACTAAGCTGCATTCAAACACAACAATTTCTTCAGGTTTCTGATTCCCCTCCCAACTCCTCACACCAGGTGCCTGTTAATTATGCATTACAGCTAGAGGATCTAACACTTTTCAGTCATCAGCTGCCTCAACCACAGTAATACACCTACAAAAGTCACTATTTTCAGAAAGACAACAGACAGACATTAGAAGATAACACGAACAATCTGGCCCTGTCAAGTGCACTGCCAGCACTTAGTAAATGAATTAAATAATACTAGTAAAGAATGAGTAGCATCAAATAAAGCAACAAATTCTGCAACATATAATGTACTATTCCAGCAACTAAATATAGAATRGAAAGAACTGATTAAATGCTGTTTGCTGCATGTAAAATTATTAACATAAGGTGAACAATAATTTATTTTTAAACATACAGAAACAAAGTGATTCGAGGCAATGACTCACCTGCAGTGCTGACAGGATCCTTCCTTTCAGAACACCTTGCACCACAGTTAGGATTGTGCTGCAGGAGCTGCAATTGTCAGTGCTGCCATGCCAGAGTGATGGCTACAGCCTGCAAGCACTAAAACATTTCGGGATAGGCAATAAACACCCTTCAAGTCCTYTAAAGACATTGCTCCACATCTATCATGCACAGTGCTCTGGACTGTCAACATATCATCTCCCATGTTGCAACRAGAGGAGCACAGAGCAGTTTTCACTTATGATGATTTTCAGCTGTCACGCATGAAAAGCAGGCATGTGTTAGGGCTTGGGAAAACTGCACAGGCCAGGGCTCCCAACTCCGAGGATATCTCCAGAATTATCACAAACAGACAAGACAGCAAGAGAAGGTCTAGGAAAAAAAATGAATGAATAGTAGAAAATTACACATCCAGACAGATTACACATCCTTCAGATACTTGCAATGTGAAATTGCTGAACCGTAGAATGCAACCTGATGCTTAAATTGATCTCATGAGTAAATTTCATAGCAAATGATCCACCCATAAACAAATAACAGAGGATGTGCCTGTAGACTGCTTGTCATCTGGCAGTTATAGAAGATCACCCACCTCCCACCCCATATTATCCTGTCTTKTCATTTGAATACCTGTCAAAAACTGGAAAACAACAATCACACAGCAACTTCTAGATTTTCACAATAACGGAGCAAAGTTTTATTGTTTATGGTTAAAATGCTCATTGTGAAAACAAACATTGATTTGCCTGTGGTAAAACTCAGCTGTGTACTGTGCCATTCTTGATTTTACCTTCCATTAAGGAAATTGCCAATCAGTGCTTTTGTTTTCCTTTTTCTGTAATGGTCCAGACCTTACTGAAGCACATTCCATTATTAAAGTTCCAAAGAGATTTGCCTGTGTAAAGACTGAGGAGAGGTCTAGGGGATTTGGACTGTAACATGATAATGTCAGAAAGTTGTCAAGCTGTCAAAATGTAAAGTACTCCAAACACTAAAGTGTGAGGGTTTAAGTATTTGTTTCCACTGATATCAGGAAGAGTTACATGGCCCAAATTCTCTTACTTCCTCTCGTAAGTGCTCACCTCACCGCTCATCAGAAACTGGAGATGACTCGAGGCGAGATTTGGAACTCCAACTCAAACCAGCAATTTCACTGACCGCAACAAAGGCATTCGTGCATGAAAGTGCTCATCAGTGGGAACGTCTGGTTCAGTGTGATCCCAAAAACACTTTGGTTAGGGAAATACAAAAGCGTCACTGTTCTCATCTTACAATGCAAGAGAACACCGGAGCAAAGAAGATGGCTTTCCTCAAGGCAAAAGGGAGTACAAAGCAAAAGTGCTCATGTACTTGAACAGTTTTAGACTACCCTGTTCACCAATTCCTTTGGCATCTTTCACTTGTATGAATAAGAAAATAAATAAATGCAAATGAGAAAACAAACCAGAACCCTTGGGCTAAATTTTCCAAATTTGGCCCCAAGTGGGTTATTAACTTAGGAAAAATACTGAAGAGTGTGGAAAAATCTATTCTTGTGACAAAAATTTCTCAAGAATATAAATTGGCAGAGCATTAAGACATTCTGGTGATATGACTGCAGTAATGATGGAAACAATATGTGGAGAGACCACTGTCATACCAATGTGAGGAATGTAATCAGACTGGTATCTTGTGATCCTTTTGGATGCTACCTCAGAGCTCAACACAACACAGATGCTTCAGTTGTTAAAACACTTAGCATCTCATAATATACACGATGCCAAGGCATATTTTGCTAAAGGCAGGGAGAGTTTGTCACTTACTTCAGTAGTAAGCTTGGGCCTTAAGTGAAAGTGCAGCTGAATTAATGGATAGATGGGGCCCCACCCTGAAGAAGTCAATGAAAGAAAGTTTTAATTATTTCAGTGGGACTTGGACCAGGACTTTCAATCAGAGAACTGGGAGAATAGCCAGAAAACATCTGCACAGACTGCAATTCATACATTATATTAACTGTATGCCTTCTCCCCTACATCCACTGCTGCAAATGCTCACGTACCCAAAGTGCAAATGTTKTTCCAGGGACAGTAAATATGTGATGCACATGGGCCATGCACGTCCAGCACAACTGCTTCTGCAGCAGCTTCACTCTCCTTTTATCTTTTCAAACACAATGACAAAGAATTTACACATGTGCCCAGGCTACTCTTCATATACATATATGGCTTCTTGCTTTTCATCTGCTCTTACATCTTATGCTGACAGATGAACAATGCACAGGATCATAAATGGAAGTAACACTGTTTAAAACTAATAAAGCCACAAGGACAGACCCAAAAATAAAAGCTTGAATACAAAAGTACGTTTTTCCCTCAGTGTGTAACTCATATTACAATAACAGGTTAACAACAATACTAAGGATCTCCTCCAATGTAGGCAAAGTGATATCTAAAACTGTGACAAAAATCCTAGGATTTATTTTTGATGGGCCAGATCTTCAAGTGCTGCTAATTGCTTCAATTCAGTAGAATTCTGCAATTGGAAGTCTGGCCCAAACTTTATAAAATTGCAGGAAGAAGTGTTAAAGATAAGCTTGGCTCTATCACAATGCTGCCATTAAACCACCTGCAAAAGGTTTTGGTAGCAAATACCAGGGGCCAAAGCCTTTTAGTCCCAGTCCAGCCCAGGGAAAAATAAACTTGTTTTCAATTAAATAAAATTAATGTGTGGCAGAGATCTTCAAATTCAATTCCAACAGAAACATCACTAAGTACTGTAATGTACATGTCTGCATTTTGGAAAAAGTAAAGCTTTGAAAATATCTGGGCAGACTAGATTCAATATGCAATCAAAAATCTATAGTTCTCRTTGCAAAAGTTCCCAACAGCAGTGAGTTCCACAGCCATTGGCTCAATTTAAAAAGCATTACAGCGAAAACTGCAGGGTTTGGAAGTTTTGTCCTATGTTCCTTGCAGCCCTGGGATGAAAACCATTTGTAAGTCTTTTTCCCCTAGAGAGCCTAAAAGGATTGTTCACTACATAAGTGATTTAGCCGAAGGTTTAATTTGTGTCTGTGTCCTTAGGACTCTGTAAGAGTAATTTAAAAGAAACAAATACCATAGACCAAATATAATCACAGAATGATTTGTGTTGGAAGAAGCCTTAAAGATCACCTAATTCCAACCTCACTGCCATGGCCAGGGACACCTTCCACTCAGATGGGCTCAGAGCCCCATCCAGCCTGGCCTTGAACACTTGCAGGGATGGGACATGCACAGCTTCTCTGGGCAACCTGTGCCAGTGCCTCACCACCCTCACAGTAAAGAATTTCTCTCTAATATTTAATCCCTCCGCATCAGTCCCATACTGTGTTATGGAATAAGTGCAGCCTGGATAAGGATATACTGTAAATTGTTCCATAATGACTCATGGATTAGCGGGGGTTGCTTTAAACAGAACATTCCCAAGGGGTAAAGTAAAGCTGCCTTTAWATTAGGCTTATCTGGAAAAGAAAGGAAAAGGAGCATTTAGCTGCTTACCTGGCTCGCACTGGGTTATTTTTAAGCTCCTCTTCATCATCTTGTAACACTGGATAATTACTTCAGCATAGTTCTGTAAGCCAAATGAATAGAAAATTTGGCTAAAATATGTCCTTAAAGTGTAGTGACCGATGGTCAGTAAAATCTTGATAAGAGTAGAATCATCTCTCCTCATCTTTGCGAGACACTGTGAGAATTATTTGGTTAGACAGTCACAGGAGTGAAGCCAAGAAACTTTTTATACGCTGACTCCTAAAGGTCATTCCCAAGTATAGTGAAAAATTAAAAGGAAAAGATGCTTCAAGATTGATAAAAATTACAGATACCACCTCAGATTTACAAGCAATGTCTTCAATTTTCAATGTGAGAAGCATCAGACCTAAAGGAAAAAGAACATTTTTTTTATACAATGCTCAGGTAGCATCCTCTGAAAAGACACTTTTACCCAAGAAAAAAATGTTCTCTGTTTTTTCCTGTCATTTTCTAAGTTTCAGTAGAATAAGGTAATACTCGAAATTGGCTCTTCAAGGGAAAAAAAATTAAGAAAAAAATCAGCAAACCATCTACTGGCTTTGCAGCTTTGCTGTTTCCACATCCCCGATGCTGGATGAAGATCATGATCTTGTGCCTACCTCGCCCTGACACGGACATGAAAAAGTTTTAAAAATGCACAATTCTAAAATAGTTTGTAGAAAGCAAGAACAAGAGTTCATGAAAGGTTATAAACTTTTGGATTCTTCCAAAGATATTTCTATTTCCTTAAGCAAGGAAACAAAGGTAACATCTCTGAATATTTCAAGCCGGATAAACGGGGTTTTGTCTGTATGGTGCCCAACACTTGAGAGAGAAATCCAACACAGGAAACTATCTCCTGGGTTAAATCCAGTTCCTCACCATGCCAGCCACTACATCACATAACCCTTTCAAAACTGCACTCATTCCTTTCAGTAAGCTGAAGCACAGATATTTTGTCATCAAAACACRCTGTTTGAAAATACACTAACCCTTTTGCTTATTCATATGAGTGCAATGTTTGAACTTTTCAGTTGCAGCTCAGTAGACACTTTGATGACAAATATGAATCAAGCAGTGCTTCATATACCAGATTGCATTGCATTAATTTAGTTTCAAGGTGACAAGGGAATGAATTATAATGATTAAGTCTGCATTAAAAAAAATAATGTTGAAAACTCCTAGCCAGATGGAAATGCTCAAGAGCAGCATTCTAAAAAAACAGCTGGGGACCAACTAGCATCAGAGAAAGAGATCTGTGGAAATCCATCCAGTGGTTTAGATGCATATTTTCAGTATATTTGTAGATGCTATCTAATACTTTGCCGAGATTAAGTCACAAGCTCACTCTTGACCTTCTTTTCATCCTACCTGTAGTAACTTCACTTACCTATTCTGTCTAGTTCAGGAAAAAAAAACAYACAGAAGTGCAATGAAGTACCAATATTGGGGAAGATTTCTTCAAGAAGGGGCTATACATATATTTTCCAAAGATTTTTGGCACTGCTGTGGGATCCATTTCAGATTTCCAGCAGCAGTCTACTTCTTCAAAAACGTTTAATCATCTTCACTGCTGGCAAGACATCTGTTGGAAGTCTTGGAAAACTGAGAATGAAAAAGCCCATAACTCTACAGAAATCACTAATAGAAAGTGAGAAATAAAACCTGCACAGTATTACTTGAAACTTCAAAATGTGCTGWTAATAAATAGAATCTGGCTAGAAACAGTTCAGAGTTGAAGCCCTGCATTAAGCATCTCCAGAGCTAGGCAAATCTGTTCTTACAAGAATTTAGGAATCTACCTACACTGCAACCTCTGCCTGAACCCAAAAAAAAAAATCAAAAGTTACTTTTTATTTATGTAGAGAACCTACTTKCCTTCTCTAAAACATGCTTCTATTTATACTCTCCCCTTGCCACAGTTCCTTATTCTACATCTTCTCCAGTCATCATAGAACCTGTTTCTGTGTCACCCTGGTGCACTTGCTGCCAAACGAAGCTCCGTGTTCCCAGAAAATGGGAAGYTGACAAAAGCAAAATCCCCAATATGACAATTTCAAGGTCAGCAATGCCTAGGAACTTCACTGAAGTTCTTGCTCCTGCATCAGAAAATATGAGGCATGTATGGCCCCTGGGGGGTTGGAGAGGTGCTGAGAGCATCTGAAAAGAAAAAAATCGTATTGGGGCCTACTGAGGAAAGATTGTCTCAGTCCTTGCACATTTGAGAAAACTGACATTAAAATTCAGAATATAATCTTCACCCAAATGGATCATATTTAGAGACCTTTGTGAGCAATTCTACTCTGTTGGGGGTTTCCACATTGTAAGACTGTCCTCAGTCCTCTCCCCACTGCCGGTCTAATGTTCCGTAACTACGAAAAACAATAGGTTTGGAAATTTTACCCAAGTTATGTTTGCAACTAACATCTTACATTACTGAATGATTGCTAGTTAAATAGAACCATAATTCCTATTTTCTAATTAAAAAGAGCTTAAAATCTACGTAGATCTTGACAAACTCAAATGCTACAGTTGACTCAAACAATGAGCCTCTTGAACTTTGCAAATTGAGTCAAAACTAGAAAATTTTCCAAGTACCATGTCTCCTATGTGGATAGCTGTCAAAGRAAGCGGTGGGTAAGGTCATGTCTTACTTTGCCCAGAAAAATGAGGAACAGTTTCCCATCCCCTTGGCAACAGCATGGATAGCATAAGGGGGAATATTCTTCTAAAGTCAGAAAACTTAAAAAAACCCCTGCTATTTCTTTATATTATGTGAATCTAAAATTAAAAATCTAAATTTTTATTTTAACAAAATGCAGTGGAAACGAAGGATGGGTGGATCAAAAGTGCAGAGCCCTCCGAGCAGACTTAAAAAGGAATTTAAAGAAGTGTATATATCTTTSCTTTAAAAATACAAAAAATTACTTAGATGGCACATTGGAATAGAAACACAAATTTGTATTTAGAACTTACATTTTCCAAAATACCTACAAGTATGTATTAATAAACACACAYACTACAGATAGAGTAGACTGAAGTATTTTTCATGTAGATGATAGCCAGACTTATCATTATACGATGTGATTTACAGCAGAGGAGTAAGAACAGCAAATCCAAAAACATTTAGTTATTTGCACCAGCACATGCAGAAACATATAAGTATCAGTTGATTTGCAATGTGCAGTCACCATTATGYCTGTGAGGATTTAGAATCCAAAAGCTGGGCCAGAGGTCATTTGCCTGCCATATRACATTTTATACGTTTGAAGATTGTTACACTGTGCCAGGTTAAACCCCAAACCCTCAGCAACAAAACAGCAACTCTCTGGGACCTACAAGATGGCAGAGCAGAAGGAATCAGGGTAATCATTTGGTTTTGACCCTTCCTGAGCCCTGTGGTGCAAATTAATGGCTTCAGATTTGAAAAAGATGGGCAGTAGAGTTATTACAAGTATGAACAGGCAAATAAATAACAAGGGGTTTACTCACTCTCCTTTGGGTGTGGAGCCAGTTATGAAAATTACAGGCTGTACTCATTGATAGGTAATGACTTGGTTCCCCCTTGATCCCGAAAAAAGTGTCCTTGCTTCAACTGTTGACTGATTAAAACGTTATGACTCAACACCTAATGRGATCCCACTGTAAGCAGTCTCCAAATTCACTTTTGTGTGCCCCTCAACAGTGAAATCAACCTTCAGTTGTGCCTAAGCCATGGGACACCAAAGCAATGTGTGCGATTGCTATAAAAGAGCCCTTCACAACCCCAAACAAGACATTGGCAATCCTCTGCTAAATTTCATGGGATAATTTAAAACATATGCAAATAGATGAAAGGCTTAAAATTCCTTTGSATTCTATTATAAAGACAGCATGCCATCAATTGCAGTAACTGCTTTAACATGCAGAAAATGACAATAGATACAATCCCTGAAGTAGGGCAGTGATTAATCATTTAGGGTTGGGGGAGTATTTTGTTGTTTAAACTTGCTTCCCTCCTTGAATTTGTATCCCCTAGGCCACCAGTGTKCAAATGGTGATCTCAAAGGAGAGGCAGGCAGTAAGTTGAGAGAAAATACTTAAAAAGGGAAGTGTTCCTACAGTGCCTTGATTCCCAAGGCAAATCAAGTATATAACTGACTTTACCTATAAAGCCTAACTCAGTTATGCTGAACATTTCTGCTGAGATACAGAACAGCATGTACTACCCACTCATTTGATGTTGTAATATAATATCAACAGCTTTACCACACTGACATTGTAAAGCTGGCTAAAGTGTTGGCAAAAGAAAGAATAAATAAAAAGAAGAGATAATGGTACACACTGATTTGAAATCAGCAACATTTCAGAGCTTTTAACTTTTTTAGAAAAATAAAATACAGCATTAATACATCATGCAATACAGTATGTGACCCAAACAGCAAAGATTTTAATGCATTCATTTGAGAGCTGTTAATCTCAACCAAACTCAGTTAGATAGAAACTGTTTGTTTCTCTCTACTAGTTCTCTATATTAAAGAGCATGATAATGCATCTCTGATGGCAGAAACCTCTTCCAAGGTCCAGAGCGACACTTAGTTATGAAATGGGTGGAGATTTCCCTTTCCATATTGCACAAAGAAAAGCAATTTTTTACACAGACAAGTCTCTTACCACTTTGTATTGAGACGAAACAAACACAAATTCTATTTCTGTTCTGAACAAACAGAAATGTTTCCGCCACCAGAGAAGAAAAAAAGAACATCCACATTAATCTTCTGGAAATGATTGCACCTGTTTTCTTCTGAGTCAAAGCAATGTCCTTTTGAGACCATGTCTTTAGCAAGAACAGAATCCCAGTTTCAAGCCAGCCCCAACCTGAGCAGGCTCTTGTTGGGCTGGAACAGGACTCCTAAAGACAATATTTAGCTCACAAGGGTGCACTGCCTCTCCTTCACCCCTTGCTGTCCTCAGACCACAGGGAGGATTCAGGACATGGCAGAGCAACCCCTATTCCAGCACTCAGGTTTCACAAGAAGACTTTTAAAAGAAAATAAAAACCGCGTGGGTAAATAACGTGAAAATAAATATCTTCATGTTCAGTTTTACACATGTAGGTGGTGTCTTTTGTTTMATCTAGGAAAAAACATCAGAGTAAATAAATATTGAATATAACCATTTTAAAACAAACCTTGGGCTAGTACATCCAAAAGAGGAAGAATTTTCCTGTACCTACTTGTGCAATTAAAAATATTAGAGGCCCATGGCCTGTGTTTCATATGTAAATGTTATGCTAAACATGCCAACATTTGTTATACCCCCAAATTTCACAATGTTTCCACCAGCACTTCTAGCACAGGGATAAAATTTGCCCTGCTCAATTTTTATAAAGAATAAATGGAAAAAGAGATTACTGAAAGGCCATCTCCCCAGAGGATTGACTTCATGAGTGATTTTATAATAGTGGTTTAAAAAAAAAGTGATCTTTGCAGTAGCTTAGCAAAAAAACTTGCATTTTGTCTTGTGTCAAGATGCTCAGTGGATATACCTGGCTTTGTTTCTACATACACAAGACTGCAGCATTCTCACACTCAGTACGAGTGCATTATCCTGATGTAGGTGTGTGCTCAGCCAGAAGCAGTAAAACAGTCAGTTTTGTGACTAGCTGGAATCAGGAAACGCTTTTGAGGCTTGGCCATATCTGCAAAAACAATTTTTTCAGACAAAAGGCTGTAATTAGAAAAGAGATATTCTGTGGGGATTTCCAAAGAGCATTAATCTAGGTCAGCATTAATCCAGTYTCAAATGGGATTCAGCTTTTTTCCTGCATCTTTCCAGTGAAATGCTCATTTTAACAAAGCTTTGAGAAACCCATAAGATGGCGTAAATAACCTTTGCAATTTACAGAATGAGATTTAGAACGAGTTGCTGTCAATATGCTCCAAGCCAGGTTACCTCTCCTTTTCTCTTCTGTACTTCTCATGGACAGATGGAGACACTGAAGGTCACAGGAGAGAAGAATACAGCGCAAATCTCTGTGAGAGAAAAAAACAACACTGRAGCTTTTGTCAGAACATTTTTTTTTTCAGTGTGGAGTCCTGCTTCTCCGAGATAGCTGAAAAGTAAAACATATAAGCATCAAAAATCAGCAAAAGGGTCAGTGACATTTATGTACTCCCCCTGCATGCACTTGGAAGAGGTAACATGCCAGCATTACTGTGTGCTTAATTSCTAAGCCTGACAACAAAGTATTCCACGAAATTAGCAATAACTTCTTGTTTTGCTTATTTAGAAAAAGAGACAAAGCACAAAGAGGCAAAACACAGAGACAATTTTATGCAATTGATTTTTAGGAATAACTCATCCCACCCAACTTACACTTTACTTACATTATCCCTAATCTACAAACGGGGCAATCAGGCTTCTTCAGTGGCTTGCAAAAAAATTTCAATTCTTCCCATCCCAAAAAAGGCACGCTGCACTCCCATATGGAAGCACCTAACTCCTCAGCATTAACTATCAGATGTGTCCAAATGCTTCAGGGTGTATCACAAGTCTCTCTTCAACAACGATGATTTCTTTTTCTTTTTCTACAAAAACATCCTATTTATGTTTGAAATACTTGCATATCAAAAGTTAACATCAAGACAGATTTTAAAACATTAATTTAATTTCAGTATCTGCTATGGCATGGATTTTCCTTAAGAATAAGAATTAGGCAGAAATATCTTTCTCTGTCACACTGTTTGGATTGTAAAAGTCTTTCCTCCCTGGAAGTATCAGTGCCAGTTAAATCTAGCCTTTCCTTTTGGCCCCCCAAAACCCTGACTTTGTTCAAGCAAATTTTAAAAGAAATTTCTAGAACATGTTCGTGTGTTCTGGAAAGCTGCCACATTCAAGCAGCAGCAGCTGAAAGGTCATGAGGCTTAGCATATAAGTGTATCATAAAATCAAGTTTGAAGGGGTTTTGGAAAAAGAAATATAGAATGCAATTTATGAGGCTCGTCTCCACTCAAACTTCTGTGATACAGACCATGACAAGTTGCCAATTTGCCAGCATAAATAGGAAAATGGTTATAATTATGTTTCCCTGTGCTGCTGTTCTGGAAAGTTTTGACCATTTAGGATGTTCCAGAGCCAGTGGTTATCCAAGAAGCACAAGAGGAAGGCCACAGCAGGAAGGAATTGTGCATCACTAAGCATGAGGGTGCCAGTCCAAACCTGCAGTACGAGCAAATGCACCAAGATGTCTGCAAGGGGAAAAGAAGAGAGGCCTTAAAAAGGGTGAATTTACCACTGGGTTTCCACGGGAGCCACATCCTATGGGACAAGGCAAAAATGTGACTCAACTACATGAAGACTTTCCAGAGAGATGGAGTCAGGATGGTTATGTTAGTGAATTGTCTCATACGTTTACCACAGGCTGCACAGAAATGACTAGCAGAGTTCTGTTCTTGACTTCTGCAGATGATTACAGCATGAGCAAGATTTTTTGAGATGGTTYTTAGAATTTTTTTTTCCTTTTGATTAAGAGTCTTAAGACATCCTTTATGTAGACATGTATGAAGGAAAATGGAAAAGAATTAATTCACACCTACCGATCCAGGCATCCAGCTTTCTGCACAGCATAGGTTTATTTAAAAAGGTGAGTCAGAGTGAAAATGTAATCTAGTTCCATAAAATTAAAAGACAATAATGTCTGTTAGGTGCCACGCCACCTTCAAGTTTCACCCACATTAAATAAAAAACTAGCATAAAACAAACAAACAAAAAAGGCCCTGATTATATGGTTTTCTCCTGAAATTTGTGTCCAAAAGTGTATTCATTTGGTGTACACCATCTCTGTGTTAGGTGGCAAATATAAAACAGACTTTATCCATTTACATATTTCTGGTTCATACAATATTTAACTGAGACTGGATGCAACAACCATGAAGAACTGAGGCAAACCAAAACCATATCTGTACRTTTAACATCATAATTAAAACACATTTCCATTAATACTTTGTTTTCTTACAGTGAGCAACTTAACAGGAAAAAGACTGACAAAACTGTACCAGAGTGATGTAAGTTACTCATTTGTTCATTTTTTCAGGAAAACTGTTCYGCTTAAGAAATATTAGAGACAAATTCTATGGGTCATTTAGGGACCGAAGAAAACTGAGAGAGGGCTAGCAACATTCATTTTGGTCTCAAATGAGCAGCAATAGCAGAAAACTGCCAAGGCTTCTGTCCCATGCCAGAAACACAAGCCAGAGCCTATTGATGGACTAGGAAAAGTTAAGTCAGTGCAGCAAAGCTGGCCAACTAGCTTACCTCGGGCAGAAGTTGTTTGGGCAGAAGTTCTAGGCTGTAGTTCTAGTTTATTTGGGTTGGTATAAAGTACTTTACCCACCCCGTGCACCTCTGTGTAAAACCATTTCTTCCTAAGGATGTTACATTTGATGGCATGGGCTTCAGGTGATAGAGCATGATTTCAAGCATTTTGCAGCAAAAAATGGGTTTAGGCAAGCAATTTCTACTCCACATCATCAAAACGATGCCAAAATAATAAATCACCTATTGAAAATACTATAGGTCATAATCCATACATTTAGCATTATYCAGTGTAAGAAGGCACCAAGGAAGCCTCAGCCATCACCTACTGACGTTTTTATTTAACTGAAAAGCAAGAAAATGAATGGTTTCAATGTCAGGAGCTGACATTAGAGGAACCAGAGATTTGCAGAAATGTAGAGAGCTTAGTTAGGCCAAGAAAGAAGAAAAAAGAAACCTGATCTGAGGTCTCAGGAGTTATCATTACTTCAAATTGAGACAGAACAGTTGGACTCAACAATTTTAGAGGTGTTTTCCAACCTAAATGATTCTGTGGTTCTCTGTCTACAAAGAGGACAATATGACAATCTGAAGTTGCAGTCCCAAAGCCTGTGTACTTTGTTGAAGTTGCCATTTCACCTAACCTGAGGAGCTGGCAGCACACTTCACATGTCTCAGAAGTGAGGCAGGCAGCAGTGTGAAAATCTTCCTGTGGTCCAGGATTCCTCCAAGAGGGAAAACAGAGCAGCCTGAGACRGAGGCACTCACAAATCATACATCACCAGAAGGAACGAATGTCCTGCTCCTGCCAACAGCCCCACCAGCTGCCAACATCTATCACATGAAGACTGGGACATCTTCAATAAGCTGCAAAACTAATCTTATCAGGTCCAGGGGTTGAGGGACACATTTTTTTTCCCCACTACAGTAATAAGTATTTTCCACAAAGGTACTTTAAGCTCTTTTCTGTGCTGCTTTTCTTTAAATTCTCATCTGATTTTTTTSCCCCTAAATCACTGATTTCACTTATCTCTTGCATAAATATTTCTCTGAATGCATTTCAAGTAAAAATTATTTCAGTTTATTGACCCAYAAAAAAAATCATACCATAATTCAATCAGGGATAATAATTGTTCTTGAAGCTGTGAAATGCCTCAACTGCAATTTTCCATGTAATGAACTATAAACTTTTATATTCAATAATAATGAAGTGTACATTCACTGAGGCATACATTTCTAACCACATAGTTTTGAGTGGAATGACATTTTTAAAAGCAGTTACACTCCACACTAATTAATTTTGAGAACATAAACACTCTCCAAAGTTGCAAAATTAGGCAATTATACAATAATATGTTTTAATCATAACAGTTTTTCAGTTCTGAAGACTTTTTTTTTTTTTTACTTATTTTCTCACCATTACTAGGCTCTTGGCACATATGGATGAATACTACAAAGCCAATCAGCAATACAAAATGTATGCTTTGCATTTTAGCTCAGACTTCTGGTGTTTGCAGAACAGTGTGTGTCTAACTGCTGTTCCCACAGCTGTAAAGCTTTAAGACTTAAGAACGCATTGAACCAGAGGCTGTCCTCACATAATTGGAGTGGCGCAAAGTTTTGTTTGGGGGTGTTCATTCAAAACACAAAGCCCCATCTGAGGAACCCCAGGTTATTCCCCACATGATAAAAGTGAGGGGTTATTCATTACCCTGTGACATATAATTAACATGATGATTGGCTCTATACAYCTTATAAACAATGAACACTTTTCTTATTTCCTTTTAACTACCACCATTTAAAATCACTAGGAGAGGGATAAAAAAAAAACAACCATACAGCCACTGAGGGAATTTCCAAATTAAGAGGTCCTTGAGATTCCAAAACAAACCCGAAAAACATAACAGACACTCTTCTCTTCATAAAACACTCACAATAGCAGAGGCCCAGCTTGCAGCTTTTAACTGCTCACACTTCAAGGCAGGATGCTGAGGTCGCACAAAGGGATCCCACAGCTACTGCACATCACGGGCTCATGAATCTTTTCCCATGACAGGTACAGACCTCGGGACTGGGGTGGGAGCCAGGCTGTCAGAGCAAAAGTTCAGTGAATCTGCAGTGGCAAAGGCTCAGTGTGCAAGATCCTGAAACAGTCTGGAAGATTTACCTCTATGCATCTACATCATACCAACTATTTTRTAAATCCCAGGGCACACCTACCTGTCACCATGTTTCAGTCAAACCTATCAAAAGCACACACAAAACAAGATGCTGTCAATCTTTAGGTTACTTCCTGAAGACATATACCTATCAGAGCTGAGAAAATTTTCCTTTTGCTCTGTCAAAATCYTCCTTACTCTCTTGGGTAGTTCAGTCCTTCACAGGCATTTGAGGGAAATGTGGAGAAAACTTTCTTCAACTCTTTCTCTAGTTGCTGTTTATTAAACRTAACATTGTAATTTTGTCCAATTCTCAGTAATTAGTGAATAATTCTGCTAAATCTATTTGAAATGTAGCCTAGGACCCTGAATACTTTCTCCAGTTATGTGCAATGTAGCCTTCACTCTTCTGAAAACCAGGTAACCAAAGTTGTTGATGGAGCTAATGCACAGAGATGCAGGTCCCACAGAGCAGCTCAGATCTTTTCAGTCTCTGCTTACACACAGAACACTGGGATTTCTCACACCCTTYCCACAAGACAGCACTGGCTTTTCCTGACAGTGGGACCAATCTAAACTACCATCCTTCCTCTTATGACTTTGCTTGTTTCTGAAACTGAGAAAGCCTCAAAGGGATTTAAAAGCAGGATTCCTCTTATTTCAAATGTCATTGTATACAAATCTGTTATGAACCGGTCATCAGAACTGCCCTTTTAGCACACGGGGGAGTAAACACTTCCAGATCTCACCTATTTTAATTTAAGCAAAGCCTAGTTGTGTGCCAAATGCTCCTTTTTTTTCTGTGCTGACCATGAAGACTGTTAAAATGACAGATAAATCATTATTAACCCACCATTTAAAAGAACAGGATCCCTACAGAYATCTTCTAAGAGTTGTGTGAGAGTCTCTTCATTAAGGCTTCCTTTCAGTCTCATTGAGAGGAAGAGATCTGAGTGTAATCTTTTTTAGCCAAACTTGTCCTGAAAGAAACCACAGACTTTGGTTGAGAAATAAACAATCAATCACAAAACGATTTCTATTAATTCTTTTGGTGGGGAAAATAAAATCTTTTTCTGTTATTCTCTGAAAAGGACATTCCCAATCTGATGTTTTTCCAACTAAAGCTTTTGTATTCAAAGCCACACTTTATTTTGAAATTTGCCTGCATTTTAAGCAGAAAACAAATGCTATTGGAGTGAGCCAAACAAAAAATCAACAGCTCTAGTCACAAGATCATGTTCCATATTTAGGGTGTTGTCTTGCTGGAGAACACAATCTCTTTTACAACTGTACCCTGCTCTCCTTCAGCTTCTTACCTTGTGTCTCAGGCCAGTAGTTCTTACAAAGGTGGAAGTTTTTGGCATTGCAATTTACCTTCTCCTTCAGATTTTTGGCTCATCCCTAGGGCATATCTGATGGGCGCTAAKCCACCCTAATTAGCCTACTGGGAAAACAACAGATAGTTTGCAAGACTTGAAAGGCTTGTTCAGGAAAGTCGACATCTCTGGCAAAGAGCTTAATGTGTCTGCAATCAAGACAAAAGGAGAGATTGGATCACCATAATGAACTCTAACTTTGTATTGCTCTAGAAGGATAAAATGAGGGTGAATTGAGGCTCTGAAATCTTTTAGCACAAGAGCAAATGAAAGCTTTAAATTATGCATTTTTTTTTCTGTCAACTGAATAAGCACRACTTTATAAGCATGATTTAATCCAAAAAACAGATGCACTCTTCCCTTAAGACAGAAATCTAAGCCAACTGGCTTGCACGAGCATTTTCTGTGCATGATTATTGGACGTGGCAGGTTGAAAGAACCAAGACGGAGGATTTTGAGCCATGGCAGGAGATGCAAAGAACAGAGGTCCAAATCTTCACAGGAAATAAAAGCAGGCAAGAGAGAGAGAATAGAGGGGGAAGATATTCAGCAGCATTTAATCACAGGGTTCAGGAATCAGGCTCTGAATGTGGTGATGACATGTATAAGTGGCGGTAGGTCCTCTTTGTGCGGCTTCGCTGCGCGAGCAGCATTGCAAGCTGTCGTGCATCATCCATAGCCATGGTTACAATTTTTACCTAGTAATGATTCCATTGTAATTAATGGATGTTCCCACTGCATAAGGCAGAATACTGATGAGGAATGTGAAGGGCAGACAATAGTTTAACTATCCTTGATTAAAGTCTCACTTTACGTCGAGCAAGCTGCATTCATCACGTTGCCTCTCTCTCAGTTTTCCATTCTTTCTAATTATTGATAAATTGAACTAACAGATTTCCACTCCAGTAGATTTTTCTTTATTCTGTTTTGTGCACTGTCTCTCCTGACTTTTCAAGGCAGACCACAGATAGCAGTGGGAGCCCCTTACACTCCGAGTTAACTTTGCTTTTGTAACAGAATGGATGTAATTCTGTGTGTGTTGCTCTAACCGTGTCTCCAGCATATAATTACAGAATATCCTGGATAAAGTTGGAAAACATTAAGGTAGATTTAATGCTAACATATTACTGTATGCAAAATTTCCTGSTGATTGAACTTTTCAATCAGCAGTATATAGCCTGAACGTTTGGACCTGTGAACACACATGACTGATAACTTGACAAAGTACAGAGGAAAAATTCTGGCCCACAATGCACTTACACAACTGTCACTGATTCAGTGGGAAGAGCAACAGTTCTYCCTTCAGATTTCTATTAATTAGTGTTATTTTTCAGTTTGGGTATTTCAATGTCACTTAATTTTGTCCTGATGTTTCCAGCTGCTCTTGAGAGCTTCATGAAGTTTTTGACTTTGCTGCTTGGTTAAAAAACTAAACACATGTTGGTGCTTTCCYTCTGTTTATTCCCAGGTCCCTTGTACTCAGTGGAAGGGAGAGAAGCCTGAGGAGCAGCAGATGAAGCAGGACCACAAAAAACAGGAAAGTGAAAGCTGGCTGCTGCCAGCTCCCCTCCAACACTCACTACATGAGAACTAGTGCCTGTAATCCCATATACGTGCACATGCATATGCATGATTGCAGTGCCACTGATGAATAGAAATGTTTGTCTCGCTC
The DNA here is from genome assembly GCA_018881555.1 of Amblyornis subalaris. NCBI lineage: Eukaryota > Metazoa > Chordata > Aves > Passeriformes > Ptilonorhynchidae > Amblyornis > Amblyornis subalaris. The sequence goes on from JACAXG010000007.1 coordinate 2,383,683, forward strand.
ATGTGAAAAGACATCAGCTGCTTTTGGCTTCAAAGTCAAGATGTCTGGTTTTAGCCTTTTTTCTGTCAGAGACACCTGATGGATCTGGACTGAATCCCACACGGATAGATCAGAACCATTTAGCTAACTTTTCTGTAGATTGTGTAGAGTTAAGGAAAATGTCTAAAGTCAATATCAATGGTTTTAAAACTTTTGTTAAAGTCTTTCTCTTTCCTTTGTTAAGGAAGATACCAATATGCTGAGAGCTGTTAAGAAAGAATAGAAGAGCTCAAATCCAAGTTGTCAGACAGAGGAGATAGGCTAGATATTGTGCACAGAATAAGGAGACCTCTCTAATCCTGGTTGGGTATTTACAGGTAACCAAATGAATAAGAGACATGTTAACATAAATATTAACTTAACTTTAAAAATAAAACCATGAACTTGGTGGGTTTTTCTTCATCCCAAAACAGAACTTTGAGTAATTGTCAGCTATTGTGAATCAGCAAAGAAATTTAACTATCTCCAGAGAGCTTCCAGTTACGATGCACCACACAGTGATACAAAAGTGATGGATTACCATTTAGTCTTTTGTCCTSCCCTGTTTTCATATTGTGTGGCTCAAAAGCTGTAAGAAATACCTTTAAAGGCAGATATTTGTTTCTCAGAACAAGTGGCAAAACAATGTTTTCAACTAGCTACAAGTCTAAACCCACAAATTGTTTCTGTTGAACAATTTTCTCATTTTCTTCTCGTTCTTAAAAAATAATAAAAAAAACCCCCAACCCTACAACCACAATCAACTCCTTGATTWGTTTTGAAATAAAGAATGTAAACATTACCAGATCATTAAGTTGGAGCAGGGTGAACAGAAAAGGAAATTCTAATTTGATAATGTGTYAGTCTTAAGCAAGCCATTTCATACATTATTGAAGAGGTCCAAAAGAAATTACAAAAACTTGACCATTTGAACTATTTAAGTAAAACACAAGAAACACACTATATGGAAAAAGTGTGCAGAGGTAATGGCAAAGGAACCAGATGTCTTTGTAGGGCTTTTCAGTCTTTAACTTCAGCATCAGTATGATAAAGAGCAACATAAAAACCTGTCACTGCTACAGCCAAGCAAACATACATACACACACTTTCAGCACAGCCAAGATATGACATTTTTAGGAACATGGAGTGCATCCATTTTGTTCTCATGTTTGTACATTTCTGTAAGTACAGCCAAGTTTTTGCAAGGCAGAACTCAAAGAGAAAGACCAGGAGGCTGGATAATGCTGAGTGTAGTCTAACAGGATATACCGGGCTATTGGTTTCCCTCCAGATGTTTTTCAATGGAGCCAGTGTTTCAATGGCCAAGTTTTACTAAGCTCCATGATGTCAAACATAAGGTTCCCTACCACATGACTCGAGAAATTAAGCATAAAAGCACTGATTTAAGTGTGATTGTGAATCTGGACAGATTCCTTTCTTGACAAAAGACACACAGGGGATGCTTAATGAAATATTAAAAAAGTGAAAATTCATGAACACATATTTAAAAAAAACAAAGATTGTAACGATAATTAGGAAGTCTTCCACAGGCACTTAAACTTCCACTTAGATCAATAGATAAGTTTAGGTACACAGTTCTGCTGGAATAACTTAATTACTATAATGGCCAAACTCAGGAGCCTACATTTCTACATTATTTTTTGATATTATGATCTATATGATTGTCCTGTTCTGGTGACCAAAAAACTATCTAAACACATAAAAATCTTGCACCCAAAAAAAGAGAGAGATACTGCTTGGTGTCACATTCTCCTCCACCCTTTTAAATTGAAAAGAAGGATTCTTACATTATCAGATTCCAGCAGAACCTGTCCTCAGAAAGACACTAAAAGATCAGAAAGTTGAAAGACATCCAGAATTGTGCCCTGCACCAAACTGAAAGGCAGAGGATAGAAGAAACAACTCCTGTCTTACTGCTGCTCTGATTACTATTTATGTACCACTTAGTGAAGAATTTGGCATACTTGACACAAGTTGTGACTGCACCAGTGATAGTAACTGAAATACCAGCTGCTCATTCATGAGTCAACCACATATTATTTATTGTCTCTACAAGTTACAGAGGACATATAAAAAAAATCAAAAAGAAATCCCACCAAATAAAACAGGTGGAGACTTTATGACACATTAACTTCCCAGAACAAAATTGTAAAAATAATTTCCATTAGAAAATCCCCCTTTTTAGATTCTTGACACTTCAACAAATATTTTATTAAACAAAAAAAGAGGGGAATGGGTGAAAAAGTTTGACTTTCCTCTCTGTGGTGGGTTTAACACGAAGTGCTCACCAAAGCCACTTATTCACTCCCCACCTCAGCAGGATGGGGGAGAGAATATATAAGGAAAGGCTCATGGGTTGGGATAAGGGCAAGGGTAGGTCACTCACTGAGTACTGTCATGGTGCAGTCAGTTCATCACACATTGTCTCCACCACTCCTTGTTCCTCAGGGGCAGGACTCCTCACACTCTTTGCCTGCTCCAGTGTGGCTCCCAAGGAAGACAGTTCTCCATGAACTTTTCCAATGTGAGTCCTTCCCACAGGCTGCAGTTCTTCCCAAACTGCTCCAGTGTGAGTTCCTCCCACGGGGTGCAGTCCTACAGGAAAAGGCTGCTCCATTGCCAACTCTGTGTCAAGGGTATCTGTTCCCTTCTACACAGAACAAACTGTAAGAGTTGATGGAATGCACCCTTTTTTTCAAGAAATTTCTTGTTTTATACATGCTAAGGTTTAAGAAAATAGCTTTGTATCAGTTCTTCAGGAAGAAAAAAAGATTTCTGTAGAATGCCTGATAAGCTCTCACCACTCTTGTATCACACTCAAGCAACCCCAGCTAAAGGCCTTGCCACTGCTCCATCTATAATTCTAAACCACAGTATCATATGATTTCACAACTGGCTCTCATTATCTTCTACCACATAAGATCCTTGGGATGAATGTGCCATACTTAGTTAATTCAGGATTTTTTTCCAGTTATGGAGAAATAAAGAACATCTACATACCAGGTTAAGATTCCTTGGAATGTTTGAGAAGAGGATGTGAGTCTATAAATCATTTGAAAATGGACATGCACAGATGGTTTTAATTGACATAAAGACATGATTCATAGGAGAATATAAGAAAAAAATCTAGCAACTTTATTTTGGTCTACTGATTAACCCTCCTGCACAATCTCTGCATGCAACCAGTGTTGAGACTTAGGGTTGCAAGCACCCTGCTGACAAACTGTCCAGAAATACAATGCCTGACACCTTCATGTCATTAACATTTTCAAGGCAGACTCTACAAAAAAAAAGTTTTCTAGAGAATTAGTTTACTAGAAGCTCTATGTAATTTCAAAGCTACACCCAGAATTTCAGAAATGCTTCAGACAGTACATTGCTCTGGGAAATACACTACTACTGAGGCTTGTGAGACCTGAAGCTCTGCTGAATGTTAAAGCAGCTCAGTACTTCCTACGACAGTGTTTCTCTGCCAAATGTGACTTTTAGGCTGATGATTCCCAAAGCAGAGGGTCTGCTTCACACAAGACTTCTGGAAGATTCAGCCAAAAACATTTACCTGTTTCTAAGGAACAGACAGGAGAAAACACAGGATTTTTGCTCCTGCTGAAAAAAACATATATTAATAACCTTTCCTTATTAATTTGGTTGTGAAACAAAGCCTGGAATTAGACAGGAAAGTTATTCTGTGTCAAGGATAGTCTTTCAACTACACCTGTAAAAATCTGCCTACGCTTGGCCCACCCAGACTTCTATCARAAAAAAAAAAAAAAAAAGACTATTTAAGCAAGTCCAGCACGAACTGGAAGTTGGAATTGAACTGCTAATTCCCCTGAAGACTCCTCAGCTCACTGGAACATGCAGCTGAGCAAAACATTTCCTGCAATTAAAGAAGAGAACTTGTAATGACACTTTTTATCCTCCATGACAGTCTTAAATCTGAAGGAGCAAAGATGTGACTGGATGCACAGTTTGGAAGTGTGAGGATGGAGACCAGCTGGAGSCTGAGGAGTGAAGACATTTTGTGAGAGGAATCAGGAGTGCGACTGGGCCTGCTTGGCCAGGTACCACAGATGCAAAAAGATCCAACAGGCAGGAGAAACTGCCCGGTGGAAATGTGCGGGAGTAGAGAAGGGAAGGCAAAAAATACGTTGATATGTCCCTTCAGGGACAACCAATACAAGCAGTGTAAACTACAAGATGGTATAAGACCTTGCAGACAACAGGAATTATGTATGGTAAGTTAGAGTCTTCTGGCAAAGTTGGGCTTAGGCTACTTGAATATTTTAAAATTCAGCAACAGAGGTAGCAAGAGAAGTAAACTTCTCTGAGCAATGCATAAATCGGGTGAGACGAATTCTCCCTTCCAACCCAGCACCTTGTCTCTTCCTGTAGCCATGAGCAGATATCTAGGGAAGCATGAAGTGGCATTTCCCCCAACGCATTCACAATTTCCAATTAGATGGGAAACAGGATCTTTCTGAGCAGAATCCAACCAGTGCAGAGTTTTTATTTATCTTCAATGAGTTTACTTGATTATCTTTCAATTTTAAGCATCCACAGTGTGCCAGGCCAGAGTACTCCTTCGCGTGAAGCTACTCCCTTTGGATGGTTTTGAGCCTGCTGCTGACCAGTTGCATTTAAAGCCCTATTTCTTATATTAGAAGAGACAACAAGAAATCTTTGACTCCTTTGCTCCCTTCTCCATCACATTTGTCAGTTTATAGGCCTTTACTCTTCTGTTTCTCAAAGCATCTGCAGAGTTGTATGTATACCTTTGATCATTCTTCATTCAAAAAAATGACTTCTTATTGCCTTTCCCTCTTCCACATCCTCTTTAACAGACACAACAGACCAGAACATCCATCAGTATTAAAAACCAATTATATAAATGCAGATACAATGCACAAATATGCCATCAAGATTTTTACTTTTCTGAATAACACTCAGTAAGAAAGAAAATGTTGGCTGCTGCCACCTGTGCCCCAATTCAATGTTTTCATACAGGTATTACAGATGAGCTTTCAAAAATAAATATTTCTAAGGGAAGGGAAGKTAAGTACCCTTCTGGAAAAGCTCTAGTAAGAGAAGGTATTAAATGTATTGCCCAGGTTCACACAGTGAGGGAGAAAAGGAAGAGGTTGCTTTGAAGAGGGAAGCAAACAAACAAATGGAGCTTCCCAAAAGGAGAATAAGAAATTTTAATTTGGTGCCAGAAAACTCACTGAGAATATCAATGAGCAGGGAAGGACAATTACTCAGAGATTAACAACTGTTTTCATTCTGGAGGTGAAAAAGAGTCAGGGATAGCACAGGAGCTAAGAGGATAATAAATACAGAGTGGATAGTAGAAAAGCTTTGGTGTGTTTGAGGGCACAAGAAYTAATGTTAAAAAATAGAATATAAGACTCCAAAAATTTAAGAAACTTGCGTGTGTTTCCTTCTCTTTCTCCAAACATATTTACTTCAATCAAGACATGGGGCAACACCATCCTGGGGTGACCTTGAGAGTAGCAAAGCATTCAGCAAACAGCAACATCATATCATGATGCTTCAAATAACAGGGGAGTTTTGATGTACTCAAAAAGCAAGACAAGAAAGAGGGAGGCATTAGACATTGAATCAAAACCTACTCAAACTGTTCTGCATTTCTGAACATTAGCCCTCACACCTCCATTATGATCAGGAAGGACCATCATCTTAACAAGAAAAATCTTGAAAAAGCAGTGCTAAAAGCATTTGAATGGGCTCAAGGGAGTCAGTACAACAATTCTGAGAGAAAGCAGATCAAGCAAAACAACAAGATTATTAGAGATTCCCTAAACAGAAATTAAACATTAGCAGAATACCTCACAACCCTGAAAAAACAATGATCTCCAAAACAGGCAGCTTCTCACCAAAGGGCCAGTTTAGATCTTCATCTGTTTTCAAGAGAGTTACGTGCATTTTCCATCGCTGACACTGAGATCAGTCTTGGGTTCCAAGAGTAGGTCCAGAAGCCATTAGACCAAATGACAAAAGCTGTCACACAAAAAATTACACTGGAATGTATATTCTGAAGGCCAAATTTAAGTTCTTATATCTGGACAAAGTATTCTGGAATACATTTCCAAATAACCGGAAGATAAATACATTTTTGAAAGGATAGAGAAAAAATACCAAAAGCATCTTTTCTGGTATAAATATTTGTGGAAAAAAAATCCAACAGTTCATGAAGTTCAGCTTAAGGAAATTGCAATCTACTTAAGTTCATCTTAAGGAAATGTCAGTCCACTTAAGCTACTGATCTATAATTTAAAAAAAAACGCAACTTATTTCAACTCTTTTAGAAAGGTTTGGAGGAAGTGGATGTAGCACTTCAGCTGATGTTTTATTGCAAAGGCCAGTGTTTGGGGAATGACTTACAAAAGTGCAAAGCAGGACATACAAGCCATGGGCAGAGATCTTCCTCCACAAGCGCAAGTCAAATACTAATATGGAGGAGAACTGTGGGAACACACTGAAGTGAAAAATGAACAATCCCCGGCACCTGGCACTTACAAGCTCTATTAATACAGAAATTTTGAAGTGCATAATGTCTCTTGAAATCAGACATACAATTTTATATAAACCTCTGTGTGGAACTTAAATCTACGACAGATCAAGTTACMTAAACTGTGTAACAGATGCTTTATATTCATTTTTTCATTCTTGTTTAAGGTTTTACTCATTCCCAATCAAATGTTTATATGACTAAAATTTGGCTTAACTTGAAATTATGTGTTTTATTTGAATTTTTGAAAGCATGCAATGCCCATAGTTGTCCTGGCAGTATTTAAAAAACTGAAGTCATTAAAATATTTTCCAGTCCAACAGGGAAGAGAGCTAAGTTGAATGTGCTATATGGCAACATTTTTCTACTGGATATACTCTTGTATCTGGCAATCAAAATTGACTGTCTTCTCATGCCACAGAGGAAACAATATTGATCCTTCAAGCGGGATTAAAAAATACAAATCAATATATGTCAATAACATCATAAGCAAGTAAAATCATCAGGACTGCATAATAAAATATATCATGTATTTGTATTTCTTTTCTGCAAGAAGAGAAATTAAATGGATTAAGAGGAATTAAATAGATTTTACAGTTTTAAAAAGGGAAAGCAAGGAAGTTTGSTAGCATGAGGATTCTTAATCAGAATTTAAAGGAAATGCATCAAATTATTACAGCATAGATTGCAAAAAGGAACCTTTTCCCAAGTCACCATGTCTTGAAACTTTGGAGGTCAGTATACTTTAATAAATTCAAAACTGCCAAAATAATGTTTCCAAGAAGTTTTTTAATAGCCATTAGTACCATAGATGGTGTAAGAAATTTTTCTCAAGTGTTTCAATCTTCACTTCAAGAACTCAGGCTAAAATGCCTATTGAGAGGTTAATCAGGCAAACATTGGCTAAGTGTCACTTAAATGGCAAGAGGACACCAGAAAAACAGCAGACATCCTGTAGYGTAGTTGTGACATCCTGTCTTCTCCCAGGGGTCTAAAGCTTGCTGAGGCCATGGCACCCGCAGCCAAGGGGCCTACGCAGTAGATGGTATTTAAGAGCCATCTAAACTAAATATCTCCCACATACACTTGGCTCTCAGTTTTAGGGACCTGGACTTGTTGGCCCAGCCTCTATTATTCTCAGCTGTTTTCTTGGGATGAAGAGCAGGCAAGCAGCAATTTATTCTTATTATTAGAAATATGGCAAATTTCAGAGGAAGGAGTGCCCAAATGAGGGAGAAGAATCTGTGCATGTGTCTGTCAGCAGGGCTGTTCATCCACTGTCCCCTTGCTGGTAACCAGCATGCTCCAGACTAGTTGAGTTTGTGCCTTGACTTGAAGACTCTGAACAGTCTTGCGACACTTACAACTATCTGGACCACACCACTAAGCTCTTCTAGGCGATGTTCTCATCACACTATTGACTGAAACAGATTTAGTTTAGTTGCAAACGTGCACTTCCAAGAAATTATTATTTTTAGAGATAGTTTGCTCTCCGAGTATAAATGAAAGCTAGAAAAAGAAAGAAGATGATGTTGTAATGATATAAAAACACCAGTGAGTTATATCTGTCCTATACTCTTCCCAAAGATGGTACAGATGTTTTGGAAATAAACTGATAAATGTATTGCATCATTTCAGCAGATATCCCTTGCCAAAGTCAGTAACTATGTGGCATTTATAAATCAGTTCACATGGTATATGCCTGCAATCCCATGAGGGTAGCAAAGAAAAAACAGAAGCTCTGAAGCTGGGAAGTTCAAATCCAGACTTTGCCCAAATTTAAAGATAGCTGAAGCCAGATATTGTTTCAACACAATAGAAAGTTTGGAGCCAGCTGCAAATTTTGGCTATATAAATGACTGTTTCTGAAATTCAAGCATGTTCATGAGCTAAGCTTTGGTTTGAGCCATGAGTAAGATATGGACTAGCCACAAAAGTTCAGAAATTCATTGGGGCCCAAAGTCTGGGTCAAAGCCTTCTTGATCCAAAGGGTGCAAAAACTAACACTGATTTTTCTCTGTGGTGCAGCTGATCCACAGAACAAAAAAGACACTTTGGATGAATGTGAATATTTTGGTTCTCTTTTGTAAAAGGGCACAATTGTGATGTAAAAATCAGCAGTGTGGCAGATGCCACAACAGCCCTTAGAAAATTGCTCCAATGGTAACTAAAAATGTGCATTTCCCTTCCAATCTAAATTTACCCACTTATCAACCTCTAGTCATTGGATCTTCTGACAGCTTTCTCTGYTAGACTGGGGACCCCAGTTTTCAAGTTTTATTCACCTTGGAAGTATGCATCAGCASAGACTGAAGTACTCATTAAGTTTCTCACAGTCAGGCAAAACAGTATAAACATAAATATAAAACACACATGTTTCCTAACCCCTCCTGGATCCTGACATTTGTTTTCTGATCAGTTTTTGACCATACAACTTGAACTTATGATGTTGGGGCACATCAAAACCCAAAAGCCACTGCATCAAGACCTTGAGATTTCTTTGCTTATTTGTGTATGGATCACATCAACTCTTTTGGCCACAGCAGTAGTGCAGAAGGTAGCAATCAGGTATTATCCATTTTGATTCCCAATTCTTTATTTACTCTTTCCAAGTTGGAGACCCTCTCCTGTAATTAGAGCTGTCCCCTTGGCTAGTGGATGTAAGAAGCATTTGGCCATATTCAGACACACTATTTGCTGCATCCAGATGACCAGATGATCTAGATTTTCCTTTCTCATTAATCACTCCCCAGACTTCATGCCACTATTACACCATCAGTAAAGCTTTTACATTTCATTCCAGCAGGTTAATATGGATAAATGTTAAACACAATGTTAATGCCGATGAAAGAGGTCTAATACCTTTTGCAGATAAGATCCTGTTTATGGCCGTGGAGGAAGATGGTATTTTCACCAGAATGAGGACAACAACATGACCTTAGGAACTTCTTAAAAGCTCCAAAATCCTCAAGCAGTACAGTCTGCCAAGTTCTAAGGTCAGAGTCTCTCATTGAGGAGAAGATATGGAACAAGACAGGCACCGAGAATTTTGCAAAGTTCTCTGGTTACTTTGTCTTTATTCCAATTCTCCTTTTCCAACCCTCCATCCAACATTATGGGATGAAACCCTCCGAAGGAATGAGTTGGAAAAGTCTGAAGGATAACTTGAAACTCTTCTTGCCCTCTGGAAAATTCTGAAATCCCTCCTATTTAATTACGACACAGCTTGTATAACACTTTGGCTGCCTTTCCTCCTCTGCTTTGTTTTGTTTGCGTTACTAAGAATATTTGCATGAAAACAGGATATTTATTTATTAAGAGCTCATCATCTCCTGCTGTGTATTCTCCAGTTTAAGTCATATTCCTTAACATTTATTAGCAAAAGGAGACCATAAATCCTGTTTCCTGTAAATGTGCCTAATAAAATGAGCAAAGAAACTAAAGTGGAGAGATTCAGGAAGAAAGAAAGAAAGTGAGAAGCAGAGACAAGATGATACATGGTGTAACTTGTGTTTTCCAGGGGAAATGGCCTAAAATGTTCCCCATGATGTGTGAACTTTTCTTTAGCACTTCTTATCCACCCTTCCCTTTCCAAGCAGTTGTTTCTCAAACTGGGCAGACACACATTTCTATCTTGCCATCAGAAGACAACTCAATAACTCCCCCTCGTCCTTTTAGTTCCACTGATTTTCTCAACAAAGAATGCCAACCTACAGGAGGAATGTGCAACATGGGAAAGAAGGATTCACACAGCTGGCACCATGGATATGGAACAGCAGAGGAAAAATCTAAGTGCTTGCCAAGAAAGGACTAAGCAAACCTCAAGTGCAATCTTAGGTTTAGCTTCATACTGTCTTCTCATTTATCATTTTCCTTCAAAATATGGTTTGCATTTCCAAGATGTACTAGATTGATAGATTCCCACATGACTGAACATGTTTACAGTTTTGCAGGCTTTTTTTAGCTCTAAAATCTGCAAAGATCTACAAGCAGTTGGCTGGAGAAAACGAGCGAGGAGCTATTCTGATGTGCTAAGCAATAGTCCAAAGCATTACCAAACACAACACACACCCAAAGGATTTCCACTTTCCCCTGGCAGGATAAAAATGGAGACTACATACAGTCACTAACCATTTTCAGGGCTATATATTTATAATATGTGGGGACATTTTTCTTCCAAATAGGAATCTAGGCATAAGAAAAAGAAGTAAAGAGAGGACTGGGAATGATTCCACAGCTCTGGCATACAGTACAACCAGTATTACATGATCATATCTTCAGAGATGTCAAGCAAACAAAAATCTAAAAATAGGATAAATATTGCCTTTTCAAAACTGGGTGATTAGCTTCGTAGGGTGTTAAAATGCATCTATCTAGGTTAGTCCCAGCTAGCATAAAGGCAAGGACCCATTTACTTAATAGAAGTACTTTAAATGCTATCTAAGAATGAATTAGTTTTATTGGTTTCATAAGAAACTGGCATGTCCGTTGTATCCTGTCTCTCTCCTTTTTCTTTCTCGAAAAACTACTTTGTTTTGCCTGAAGTTAGATTCAAGCTCATCTGTCATTCTGGACCCAAACCACATACTTCCACCGATGTAGGGATGAATTCTGCCGTTACATCAACTTTCTCCTCAATATATGGAAGTTTCACGTACACAAAGTGAGTCCTAAAGCTCTGCCATTTAAAAACCTCACTGGTACAGGGAGCTTGACAGGAGAAAACAAGAAACTTGGCAGTTCCATACCAGCCCAAATATATCAGTCACACTCGTGGCACCTGTTTTCATGTGATGTTTGTTGGCTTTTCAGGCCTATCCAAAGTGTTATGATGGACCAAATCCCAGGTTAAGGTGCTGTCTCTCACAATACCCAGTACGAACTGCAAACAAACCCATGTTAGACAAATATGAATAAACACACTGAGTGGAAAGGTCAATTGCTATAAATAGGCTTGAGCTCTGAAATGATGAGGCCTCTGTATTTTTGTCTCCGCTACAAAAAAATGTACCACAATTCCCAGAAAATGAACATGTATTTTTTCCTAATAATGTGAGTTTCATTCTTTTGGTTTCTAATGTGTGAAACCAACACTTTCGTAACCAATCCTAGGTGATAGGCTCAGTGCAGAAAACTAAGTTCCTCACTTTTTTGAGAATTACAAATACTATGGAGTCACAGAGGATAACAAAGAACAGACTAGGTGCCTGTAATACACCTGAAATATACTACTACAGCTGTCTATACATAAATACATAGTAAAAGATATACATATGGAACATACATACAAGTACAATCCATGGTCCAAATACTTGGTTCTGTAGCACCCACTATTCAGCACCACACCTACTTTTGTCATGTTTAGCTAATCAAATGTTCTTGCCGTGACACAACTCTCAAATCTCTTGTCTGGGAGAGCTGATCTCCCACAGAGGGAAACAGCACCTGGGATGAACTCCCTTTAAGAAATCCAGGTACGCAGACACCAAAGGTGTTGCAGTGAATTCCAGGAGCTACCCCAGTACAGACAGCTGGGTCAAGGCTGTGCTCTTGCTTTACAGCTTAAAAAGATTACAAAAAGCAACCAGGGATGCCTTCTCCTATTCCATTTGCTTCCTTCAGGAGGGCTGAGGACAAGAGCTCTATTGACAGTTTCTTACCTATACTGGTCTTTCCATTCTCACTAGGACATAGACAGAGAGGTATAGGTCAAAACATGAATTGCTCAAATTTTAATCAGAGACTTGACTACCTGCCAAACCATCCAAGAATCGGTAAGGAATCAAAAGGTCTTAAATCATGTTTTAGACACCACCTATAAATCATTTGGACTTTACATTTATAATAAACTAGATGCTTTATATTTTTAAATGTAAAACTCCATCAGTAACAACTCCAGCCAAATGCTCACTAAAACCAAATTATTCCCATGACTAGAAGTGCAGATTCTTTAACTGTAGAATTTGAACAAAAGCAGTCATAGCACTATTCCAAAATTGTAACAGGCAAATTTTAGAGAAAAAAACAAACTTGTTAGTCTCAGATACCTGTTGTGAGACACCTAATTCCATATTTATACTACTTAAATACAATGTACTTACTTTCAGAAGCGACGAGACTCTGCAAGTCTCTCTGCAGCTCCTCTGCAGATAGAGATCTAAAGAACTTAAATAATCATTGTTTAGGATAATCTCAGCTTTAGAACTCTTGCTATTTTCCATCGTAAGGATATAAAGTGCTAACTATTACGTCTGATGCATCTTGTTGGGAATTTGGGACCCGCATGACTTGTGTTAAATAATATTTGTATATTCCATATTTTTGTTGGACTCACCTACACATCTGCCTTGTGCCAGAAGGAAGAGAAATTAAACAAATATTTAAAGAGATCCCAGTTCTCAAACCATTTAATTTACAATCCTGAATATTTTCTCCTTACTTGACTCCAGCAAAAGAAGGCCAACATGGCTCATGGAGGCATGGAAATAGGTACCATATTTTACTTCAGAAAGACTAACAACCATCATAACAAGACAAAAGAGATTCCTTCGCACTGTGACATGAGTGGCAGAGATTGCATCTATGACATAGGCCAAGGTGTAAGGACATATATTTTTGCCTGGGTGCTCACCCACACCCTCTGAATCAGCATTAAGTCTTCAGTGTTTTAAGACCAGACCTTACAGCAGGATCTGCCTGTGCAGACTCCTGTTCCTGTGTGGCATCTCATTAGGTTCAATGGGACTGTGCATTGTTCCAATATTTGGAAACACTATTCCAGTGTCTGGAGTTTTTATCTCTGAACAATACCTAATCAAGGTGTACATATATGTCTCGAATCAGATTCTACCAAAGAACATAAATTAAATATTTACTGGAGAACAGAATAACTTTTATTTTATATTTTTCTATAGGTTTCTTCCCTGTGTCTTGCAAACCACTGGCAAAATAGAGATAGATAAAATTAAAGGATGTTCCTTAAGACTGATTTTCCTCTTTAAGGCAGCTTCAAGCTTCTTAATCATTAGAAAAATAAGACATTAGAAAATCACATTAGAAAACAAGGCAATACAGATCCCAAACTCTGAGTAGAAATATGCAATCTCAAAGTTGAAACTACAGCTCTCTAAAAGCATCCTTTACTAAGGATAAGCACGTACAACTGTATTACCATACACTACCAACCAACAGAAAGACTTCTCAAGGGTAAAAATTTGCTGCTGAGGATCCAAAGTCCGCACACTACACACTTGAAGGGCAGGATTACGGGTCTTGCTGATTTTTTTGTTTGCCTGAAAGCCCTGTAGCAGCTGGAGTGCATTAGCTGCAATGCCGGAGTGTAACTTCCAGCTTGGTTTCATTCGAAAGGAATCCCGTTCACCTGCTCCAAGACCATTTGCCAATGCATATCAAAGCAAGGTAAGTGTGGACAACTGGTAGATCCTCTTCAAAAGAGCACTCCCGAGCTGGACTAAAACATGCAGGTAGATGTTCCCTGTGCATGTGCTTTGCAATGTGGAGACTGGCAGAAATCACTGACCCACAGTGTTTCACAAGGACAATGCCATCATTGCATTGGCCTTCCCATTTAAAAGAAAACTAATAAATCATATGACTAGAAAACGAAGATAACTTTACTCCTTCCCTACAATGCAGTTTTTCCACATACCAATTCATCTGGCTTCACCAAGCCTGCTATGTAAATGTATATGGAAACTACAGATAGCCAAGAAACTATGAAACAAATAAACTGATCACTTACATAATCCTCCTGTTAAGTCATGATCACATAATGGAAAACTCTGAGAAATCTTACTCTAAGTGTGTCTTCTACTGTTTCCTTTCAAGCTTCCTTGAAAACAACACACACTGGCTCCAGTGTCATGGCAGGAGACAACAGATTTACTTTGATGTACCTAGCCTACTCAGGAAAAAAAAAGAAATTAAAAAAAATCTTCATATTCAAGCGATCTGACATAATGAAGTAAATTGTCTCCGTGTAGGTGTTAGTATGTAAAAACAAAGGTAAGAATGATTTTTTTTTTTAAATTAAAGGAAAACTGAAAATGTCTACATACACCCTTTTCTGTAAAATCTAAACATCTGCTCAAGATCCTGATGCAGTAACACAATATGTCTGCAGCTTTCACAGTTATGAATAAATGCATCTTAAAACACAATACTGCAAAGTCCATTCCTCCTGCCTGCCAAATTCAGAGTTCAAAAATCTCTGACCTGGGTCCTCTAATCAGTTTCTGGCCCTCTTGCCTCTCCTGGGAGCTGCAAAGGTGGAGGGAGCTGGCTGTGGCCAGCACTGCTCCCTCCTCTTTCAGGAGTGTCCTCACTGGCACACATATGCCAGATCCAGAAACATGTTGTGCTTCCCACTGTCAGCCCTGACAAAGGAAGAGGTGTTGGAGGAAATGGAAGACACAGCAGGGCTGTGGCCAAGGCAGCAGAGCTCAGGCAGGGGATCCCTTTGGAGGACTGGAATGTGTCTGTACAGCTCAAAGCTGCCATGAATTTTGTTTGGTAAGCGAGAATCACTGGCAGTAATCATGTCAAAATCACCTTATGGAAATAACACCTTTGACCTGTCATGCTATGGTCAGAGATATCCCCTAAACACAATAACATCAAGGGCTTAACAGGTATGAAAGCCTGAATGTTATTTTCGGCATACTTTATTACATTAAAAAGAACAATTACAGCAAATAGAACCTTGAATCCTTGAAATGGAAAAAAAAAAAAAATTGGATTTTACTTATCTGTTAGCTAGTCCAGGTGAAAAACAATTTAATTCACAGCTCTTACAATGAGACAAGGACTGTGCTCTTTGTTGCCTGGGACTGCGATGCAAGTTCATGCAACCCTCTTGAAACTCTTCTTTGGTTATGTCATGATTGCTTAATTTAGCTTTGGCTTAGTTGGTGACATTTCTGTACATTACTTCATGGATCATAGCTGTGCACCAAGGTAAATGAATGGCAAGATTCTTTATTTGATGTTTAATATCAACACACCTTGTGAGTATCACAGTATTCAAGCAGCTGCTCTAACAAGAAACACCTTTAAGTTTGGAAGGCTTTTTAGCTGAGTCCAGTTTGTTTATCCCTGATAAATGATTTCTGATTAGTTACTTGGTATGGGTTATAGAGCTATCAGCTCTTCATGAAAGGGCTAACCCCGCAAACCTGCTATTTTTCAAGGGGGCAGGGGTATTTCGTTATTGTGTTCCACTTCATTCTCTTTTGTTTCATTTTTCTCCTGGTAGAAGACTGTGCCAAACATTTCAAAGCCCTTCTTGGCAACTAATAAAATAATTTGGACGGAGTATACTGCAATTAGAATTTTTGGCAGGTTTCATATTTTGGATGTTGATGAGAAGAGTATCAGTTTTAGCGTACTTGACCAGTTCATTATTTCAGATAATTTCCTGCCACACAGCACCATTGCTACAGATTGTGTTTGGTTGAAAAAAAAGCAAGGAAGCACATCCCAATTTCTGTTTTTTCAAGTGCCGATAACGTTAAATAAATTGTTTTTTCTCCCCCATCTGTCATTCATTCTAACTTAGCTCATAAAATCTTATTTCTCTCCTTAACACTGTGCATCAGAAAACTGTTTCTTACACCCCAGAATGTAATATCATGTCACTTATTATGCAAGAAAAGGTTATAAACCACACAGAGGAACACATTTGCATTGTTGTCATTGGGGGCCAAATTCAAGTATTCTCTCTTTTGCTTGGCTTTGGCACCATAAAAATCTATGTACATTCCAATAAGACAAGGGTTTGGCATTTTTTGGGGGGTGGGAGGGGGGGGTTAGACGAGGGTTGTAACCTTATGCACTTTTATGCACACCAGAAGTCATAGGTTTTTATTGGATCCTGTTCTAAATTTGTGTCAGCACTTCCTTTATAAATCCTTATTTTGATATGGATTACAAACTGTTCACAAAAAAATCCACCCCAGACTAAAAGTCTGTTTTGTTGGGGTGGCAGGTGTTAAGTACCAGACTTGACGATTTGGTATTTCTAGACCCCAAGATTACAAACAAAACACACCTTGTGAGAGTTCAGAAACACTTTTGACCAGCCAGAGGTTTGTTCTCTTTATGCTTTGCAGTTAAAGTATCAGCCAAGCTGTTTGCTGTATTTTTTATTTCCCCTACACAGCTTTTCCAATAACAACTTCCAACGAAACCATCAGTGACAGACCACAATGCAAGACATGACATTATGCACGTTTCTCCTCCTGCTAGGAGAAGTCCTAGTGGTTTGTGTTATTTTTTCCTCACAGAGTTATCACCTTCTGAGAAAAAAACTTCATAAAACTAAATCAGGGTCAGAGAGCACTGAGGGGAAAAAGGGGTCAAGATCCATGTCCTCATTGTTAGGGAGAGTTGTTTTTCTTAAGCTTTCTGTCTACATTGTGGTATTTCACAATAAAACAGAATTGCATTTTTTTACCTGTCACTGTAGACAACATTGTTCAAGAATCAGCACGTGGCTTGCCAGCATCCTCAGTTCTTCAGCTCCATCTCCAACACATGCCATGATTCTTTCTGCAAGTGGAGCTGTATTGAATAGACCTTAAAAAGGTTAAGGAATAAGTGAGACAGTTCTAAAAGTGTAGCTTTCCCCCCATTCTATGTTTTCTTGTCCTCAGAAAACATGCATCTGCTTTGGGAAGACAAAACTTGGTTTGTTAACACCATAACTAGTGATTTCTTCAAAATTGCTTCATCGCCAGTGATCTCACATTGCAGGGCAACCTAAGGAAGCAAGCTGGACTTTCACAGAACACTTCTCCTCGATCACAGAGTAGCTTTGCTGTTTGCCTATCTGTCCTCGACACACTCTTAAGCACTTTTAAGCATGTTCAAGGAAAATGCACACAGCCCTCACTGTAAGCTGTGTATTCCCTACCCACCAAAATGCGTTTGACTGACATCACAGCAAYACACAGAAGTCATGTGCAACACCTCCAGGAATGAACCACTGCCTCTGAGAGGCCTCAGAGAGAAAGACAACAAGCACATACGAGCAATTTGAAAAGTTCAAAGCTAATAATAACTTTAAGGACAAAAGTTCATTATGGAAAATGTATGGAGAGCTGACACTGATCAGTACACACTTCTATAACAAGAAGAGAAACCCACAAGAATTCACGGCGCTGTTCACAGAACTGCGCTGGGTTCAGCTTTGTGGAAGCAGCACACTGGAGTCCCCTGTTGCAGGGGGAGCCATTCGTGTGGTCCCTGCTGGTAGTGTTTTCACAATTCTCCTAATTAATTTGATACGAGCGTTCCTGGCAGTGCTGGTGGCTGAGTACTGCAGAAGCTGGATAACACTTCACTGATGATTTGCAGAAACCCTTGTGTGTTTATATCTTCAGCAGACCATCAAATCCACAAAATGCTTTGGTCAGTTTAATAATTATCCTGGGAAGCAAAGTAGTGCTGCCATTATCAAGATGCTAGCTTCTGCCTAAGGATTTAAACCAGCTTTCATTCTTTGGGGTGACAGATGTGCTTGAACATTATGCAGAATACATTATTTCCATAATGGGATTGTGACTTGGTATTGATCTCCATTGCTTTCATCACCACATTCACATCAGCTATTTATGTCAATCTCAATAACTAGTCACATGGACGTATAACTGCATGGCTACATGAAGACTTTCAAGAAAACTTGTGAATCTTGCTCTTTGTATTCTGCTTTCTATTTCATTACCTCTATTTTAGGTTATTTGTGCTTCTTAAAGTAAAACAAATATTTCAATTTTTTTTCTGTTGTTGAATATTAACACCTTCATTAAAACTCTCACATTTTATTTGTTGACCTTCTCTAAGGGAGTTGTTTCCTTCAATAGCATTCAGATCTCAGGGAGTTGGTGGGATCTTAGATTTCAAATTAGTGTCATCACATACAATCAGTAAGGAAAAAAAATCCACATATTTAAAGTAGATACATTCAAAAGAATTAAACACTTAAAGTTTAAATATGCATGGACATAATTGMATTTCCCATTGAAAATACCAACCCTAGTTAGACCCCTTGAAATGCAGAGAATGGAAAAAAGCAGTACAAAAGAGTATCAAATGAATTGCATATCTTTCATCCATGTCTTCAGCTTTCTTGTTTAAATGAGGATAAGCCATGCTCTTGATAAAATCCATGAGATCTGCCTGTTCTGTACCTGCAAGGGCCTCCATTCTTTGCATAGTTTCAGCACCTGATGTTTCACTTTTTCCTGCTTGCAATATGTTGATAAGTAGAATAATAAATAGAGCTGGAACTGCAGAATTTTCCAGTCTTCCCTTTTTCCTTCAGTTTTTCTTAAATCCAAGACCAAATATGTTATTAAAATAAAACAATTATACAAACCCCTCTGTATTTGCTAAAGAAAAGGCAACACTCATACATTCTAATGACAATTGGAAATATAAATCACAAACAATGGTTCCTTCCCCAAAAAAATCAGTTCTCCAGAACACTGAAGATGGAGTCAAAACTGCAGCTTCCTCTCCTAAATGCATGCAAAACTTGCTTTTCCTTTGTTTTATTTCATAAGCATATAAATCAAGAGAGGTAATTTCTAGTGCTCACTTCATGCTTCAAGGAAAACAATTTTCCTCTGCACAGAGTACTGCACACTTAGCATACTGAGTCTAGCAAAACCTCATGATCTTAATAAAGATAATTAGAAAAATAAAATAAATGGAGACAAATTTTAGAGACCGTTGTACAGCTGGGGGGACAAAACATCCACTCACTGTTGCTAAACAAACAGAGCACACGAAGGCAAGTGATTCTCGAAAGCAAATTACCAATTCATGCACTTTAAAATTTACAAGTTAGAATGGGTGAGGTCTATAGCTGGTACAAATAAGCCACCAAGTTCACATGCTCTAAGGATTTGCCCCTTAGAGATGGCCGTGTCTAAATATTCATATTCCTTATCTCCGTGTCTATTTTAGATACTTTGCCCTTACATTACAGAGAGCTAAGAGAAGGAATATCAAATCTATCATGGCTTGCTGATCCAAACACATAAGGTATCACATA
This sequence comes from Amblyornis subalaris, assembly GCA_018881555.1. NCBI lineage: Eukaryota > Metazoa > Chordata > Aves > Passeriformes > Ptilonorhynchidae > Amblyornis > Amblyornis subalaris. Next base: position 2,403,332 of record JACAXG010000007.1, read on the forward strand.
TTTGAGTATCTTTTGGACAACTATATCATGACATTGCTACTAAATTCTACTGAATTACACCAGGAGATATACAAAGAAATGAGCTAAATGCTGGTTCACTGAACTCCGCAACATCGGGAAAATCTGGCATCAAACAACCACTGGCTCAAAAGCAAACTTTCAAATTAAAAAGGGAGGATACATGATTAGTCATCCTCTGTAATTAGGATGATGATGCAGTCTACTGTAGATGACCTTCACTAAGTCACTGCAATTGTGAAACATCATGTCTTTAGCTAAAAAAGCACATAATTCTGGCCATAAAACTGTCTTTCCCAGGAATAACTTTTATTTCTGCCCCAGATGAGTATTTTTGGATGGAATCTGTTTCAATTTTCAAGTCTAGAAGGAGTTGGTTCAACCTGGTCCTTATTCTACCCACTGGATAATACTGTTCTGCATTTTTAGGGTCAGATTGAGGCACTTTAGTGAAGGTGTACCACAACATACCACATTTCCTCCTGTCTCCAGTCTCAAATCATGATCTGCCTCTCTCGCACTTTAAAACAACTGGATCCTATCTTAATTCCTTCTAGAATTAACACAGATGAAACTTCCCTCCAGTGGGCTCATTTCACTACAATTTTCTAGCTAGTTTGTCCCTTGTGGTCTCTTCCTACACCCTCTAGAATGTGAACATGCTGTTCCAGTGCAGGCCCTCTCCCTCATCCTCCATCCAGAGGGAGCAGCATGCTGCAGAAGGCTGAAGAAAGGCACACAGTATCCACAATATGCTGGGATTTGCAACCTCCTTCACTCCTSAGGGAGTCTAGCCCAAGGCCAGACTTGCATGCAAGTAATTTTTATGCATTTATGCAGTACCAGACTTGTGTGGCAAAGGGCCAAATATTGCTGTGTCTCATTCCAGACTCCATACAGACTATGGTATCAAAGCCATTGACACTGTTTAAGAGTGTACATGCTAAAAGGTCCGAAGAGAAATGTAAAGTAAAACGTGTGGCCTCCATGTGCAACTCTATTCCCCAAACAGGCAAGGATGTAAATCTCTGGTTTCTCAGCAGTTGAAAGGAACGGCCCAGGATCAGAAACCTGAAGTCCACTACATACCAATGCCTGCTATTTTCCACTGGCTAGCTGTAAGTCTTCAAAAAACACCTCAGATTTGACAGGGATTAATTGGAGATTAGTCTTTCTGACCTGAGACAGAACTTCAGAGAAATACCAACTAATATCCCCTGTAGCTGTAACAGACTAACACGATACTGCAGACCTTGGGAAAAAAAAAAACCTACTGTTCTGAGTAGAAGAAAAACTACAGCATGCTCTTCAGTAGATCCTGTGTACCTGCCCATCTAGTCAGGCTCTTCAATAAACACATACTTGATTCTGTAACCACAGTCAGKCCAGTCCCGGGAGCTGCCATCCCACTCCCGAAGAAACTAAAATTTGTCAAGTACACTTGAGACTGTGTCACAGTAAAACGATGTACCCTACCTGTTGATTCAAGTAACCTACAAAATTTTCTTTCCAAAACACTGGATGTGTTTGGAACACTTCTGCTGAACAGGGAATGAGAAAGTATTTTTCTCTCTTCACATGCAGGTAGAASAGGGCTGAAGCAGTTTGGGTATTTCTCAGGCAGGATTCTAGGTAGAAGCAAAAGAAAAAAGGAAATCAGTATCTTTCTGCTCCTTTGTGTCCTCAGACTATTCTACCCACTGCCACAACACAAGCACCCTACAGAGTGCTTTTCTGCACTGATAAAGAGAACCTTTCTGTGACACGTGCACAGAGATGCTTGGGTCAGTTAGCAGCTCCTGGAGTTACCCCATTTTCAGGGTGTTTATGRATTCTGGATGGCAGGTTGGCATCAGCTATAGCCAGTTGAAGTAAACTGASCTAAGAATTTCCTTTAGAATAATGAAAAATGAGTAATCTCATGGCACTGAGTTCAGGGGCCCAAAGCACTCTTCTGTAGTGTCTCTGCTCCATTTTGGCCCTGTCCTGACCAGAGCTCGTGTTTAACTGTTGAGCTGAAAACGCCCTACAATTGTAAGCCTGAGCAACAGATGAGTTTATTTGACTTACACCACATAATGAAAAGACACTGAGCCAGATTAGATAGCTTAGTTTACAAACAATAAATGAGGTCATTTGACMCAGAAATCTTTGCTTAAAAGTTTGCCTAAGTAAAACATATGGAATACACACATAAACATATAAAACATTAAAAAATGCTTCCCCTCMTGTTCTCAAAGGTGTTCCACAAAGATGCAGTTTTTTCACACAAATGCTGTATTCATCTGAGCTCGCATAAATAAAATTGGTAATATTGTCTGAAAGGTACCTGAAGGTATCTGTGAGGGTTGTTGGTTCTTTTGTAATTTCTACAGGTGTATTTTAAGCACACCTGTTTGCAAGTCTACTTAGCCTGGATGTATTTCTATTCAATCAGAAAACTTCTGAGCAATGCAGATAATAGAAGCTCTTTCCACATTTGAAGGAAATTATGGGGGTTTTTGCCTTAGAAGAAAACAGTCCATCTTAAATTTCTTTCAGGAGTTTGTATTTGTCTTTCAATGTTCCTCCCTGAGAGAACATCCAGAACWAGAGAACAGCTCTGCATTATGTTTATGAATTATTTGAGAGCACGCTGCAAGTTATGACAATTTTTACTACCTGAAATGATTTAACGGTCACCCACAAACTGTGCAACTGGTTACCTAATATACGTCATATGACTTTCTCTTCCTTGATTAGATTAAGCAAATCTGAGCCAGGGGCTCAAAATGTGCTTTTCATGAGTGTTCTTATGAACAAAAAGGTACTTTCACTAATATTCACAGAAGGAAAATAAAAGCCCCAGGTCAGGAAATCACTAAAGCATGTGTTTAATTCCTCCCCTCCTTAAGAAAGGAGTTACGCACACACTTAAGTTGCATTGCTTAACTGCTGTCTGAATGCTTTTCTGAACCAGAACCAACAGAGGCAGCCACAGTTCAATCATCTTTAAACACTAAAAATGGTTTAAAGAGAATGAAGACTTTTGATTTATTGCAACAAGCATGCCCTTTTAAAAGTTACTAATTTTTGCATTTTTCTAACCTCTAATATTCAGTTAATATTGGCTTTCAGCCCTCCGTCCTTAAATTCTTGTGCCCTCATGTGACTGAAACACGCTTAATAGAATAGCCTCCATATGTCCTATTAGAAAAAATTTGTGTTTTAAAGCTAGATCCAAGAGTAATTGAAGTTAATGGAAAGATTTAATTGTTTTCAATGACAGTTGGATGAAGAACTGATAGTTTAACTCCGGACACTCTCTTTTGAACATTCTCACTAAGGTGCTGATCCAACTCCCAGCGAAGTCAATAGAAGGATTTGTGTTGGGATTTGGATAATAACTCTGTTCTTCTTGGAGTCAAATCCACTTTGTCAATATGCACATGCACAAATACAGAAATATAAATGAAAACAAATGTTTGGCAACTTGTGACAGAAAGTCCAAATCTGTATCTGTGTATTTGGGCCAAACCAAAATTGTTACGCTTGACAAAAACATCATTATGCTGATCTGGTTTTGGTTTTTGCTTACTAGTAATTGTTTGGTGAGTATAAATCTAACTTCTCATATTTTATTTTTTTGCATAAATGTATTCTACTGTCACTGCAGACAGTAAAATGAGAGGGATTTCTATGCAAAACTCTCTGTTCAGACTTGTCATAACTTTGACAAACATAATCCTCTCAGACCAGAACTTTCCATGCTTGGTCTCCATCAAGAGCAGTTCTGTTTTTGCCAAGTATGAAGAAGTTTGCTTCAGCTCCTTCTTAGTCTTCCAAAATACAAAAGGTTTCTCATTTAGGATCGATCCTACACTCAAAACAAAAGGGATGTGGGCTGGATTCCCAGAGGTGCGGTGCTCTTGCAGTTCTCATTGGCTTCAGTGTTTCTAAAATCAGCTTCTGTGTTTTCAAAACRAGAATTCCAAGCGGATGAGGGAATACTGACTTGGACACAATGAGCCTTGGCTAGCAGAGTTGCAGGGAGCAAAGATGTTGCTGATTGCTTCATCTGCTGAAAGTGTGCATTACGTGCCATACATTTGCTGTGCTGTGTGCTAACAGAGCAGTGTCCATAGTAGCACACAAGGACAAGAACAAGGCAGACACTTGGGGGAAGACCAAGGGATGGTAATTCCTGCAAACTTTTGCAATCTGTGCAGTTACTTAGCTTGTGTTCTCCAAGACATTGTGTTGCTGTAATTTTTACTGCATGAAGCAAATACCATCAGATTATCCATCTCACTGTGTTCTCAAGATATTAGGTGGCCACCTTTGAAGTACATCCATATCCCCTTATGATGAGAGGACATGAGAAATACATAGATACTGAAAAGTAGTACCTAAACTCTACAGATCACTGAACAAGCACCAAAAAAATCAAGTGAGGCTGGCATAGTAAGAATGYAATCCCTATGGTTTGAAAAGAATTTGTTTTAATTAACTCATCAGCAACATAACACAGGAAAGCTTCTGGCTATTCATTCCCTGTCTGACATAGGCATAAAATACTTCCCTCAACAGGTCTATTTGTTGCAGCAAGAGGGCTTGGGTTATTTTCTAYGTGTTTTGCCTGTGTTTGTTCTGAAACAAAGCTAAAAGACTGTAGAGCCTGGAAAATCTTCGAAATAATAATTACCAAAGCATAAAGTTGCAATGAGAACTTGGAATTACGTTAAAAGGTGACCAAGAAGGTATTTGGTAAAGGGATGCTTCTTAAAATATAGGGAAATATCTCCTTAAATTACCTATATTAACTAGAAGAAACACAGCATTAACAGAGTAGCAAAGCAGAAGCAGATTCAGCAAATTGGTAGCACCAGTGAAAAGGCCAGTAGATAAGACTGGCAGAAYTACAGTTCCATACATGTTCTCATCTGACAGACACGTACGAACAAATAATTTTCAATTTATTTTGCCTGCTTCAGTTATTGATCGTTGGCTCCTCCTCTTTTTCTCTTTACCACAGTAGGGCTTTATCCCCGTCAGGGTTTCAAGATATTAATTACAGTAAGATCATGGCAATGATGATGGAAATACAAAAGTGACTGACCATCAAACYCATGACTTGAAAGCAGAAAAGTCAGAGTCAGGAGATGGAATTCCACCTCCATGGATGGAGGATAGAATAGAATAGTTCAGTAGGAAAGGACCTACAGTGATCACCTGCATATGTGATAGGTCCAGCTGCAAAGGTGATAGCAATTTGAAGCCATCTGCAGCTAGAGAGAGCAACTAATCTAGATCATATCAAAATCCTGTACTTTGAGTAGCTACTTATAATTTATGGACCAAAACCGGGTCCCTAAAATAGTTCACCAGCCTGCTGTGGTGTTTATCTAAGCTTTTGCTTGTTTTGTAGACCTTGCTACTGCTTTTAATGACATAAAGAAAACAAATTAAAATAAATGAAAAGAAAAGCGTCCCCTAGCAATAAATAGGCTGTGAATTACAGAACAGCAGTAACTACTTTTGAAGGCTAGAATGGCAAATGCACACATGCTGTAACAGCCCCAGGGGTTGACAGATGCCAAAATGTCTGGATGATCTGTTCATTCATCTCCAGGCAGGTACTGACAACAGCTCCTCTTTAAAGCGGGGGCTGCATATTGTGCTGACATCCACATCAGATGACTGAAATCCCACCAGGATGTCTGTGCCACACATTTTTTAGCCTGAAGATCAGAGGATGATTTGAAGGCATTTCTCCAGTACCTGATTTACAAAAGGCAGCAAAAAAATGGAAGAAGTAAGGGATGCCCTTTCAAATACATCTCTAAATTCAGTTATCAAAGTTGTGCTCAGCTTTGTAGTTTTTCCAGGCTGATCACTTACCACAAAAAGCCAAAAATATATCATTGAGGGAAAACAAAAGGAAAGCCTTTTTCCAGAAACAGTTCTTMTGGAAAGGGTATGCTATCACTGTAAGGAGAATTTACATTTTATGTTTCTCAAATCTTGATTAACTTGATCACCTGCTATGAAACTCCCTAACATCTCCAGAATCAGGTGGGTAACTTTAGCCTAACTCCTAATTTAAATCTGAAAACTGTTYTCTGTACCTACTGTGCATTTCAAGYGAACTCAGACTCAGATATTAGAACTCAATAYATTTCTTGAGGAGCCAGCAGAGTTCTTTGTATTTAACCCTGTGACCTCTGTATGGGCTAGATCACACCAACCTCTGTGGGAGGAAGATTTAAGTCCTGAGCCACGATCTCACAGGACTGAAGGGGCCTGTCTTTAAAAGAACGAAATTAAGCACGCAGAATGTTTGAGAAAGTTCAGACTGGTAAACTTGGCAGGACAAAAGGACAAGCCTTCAAACTGCTTCACTTAGCAAGATTCGGGAGAAATGCACCGACTGTACATTCTCTACTCTCATTATTTTCTTGGAGTTTGGACTTCCTCTGCTGCTCCCTAGCCACAGATAGGTATCTAAACACGGGGAAGGCAGAGTGTTTTCACAGCTGCTAGCGCCGTGTTATACCTATGGACTGCAGGCCACACAGGGGGAGCACAGTCTCAGCTATTAAAATAATAAGATGTTGCTTAAATCAATAGGTTTTAATTGTGTTGCTTAACATTCAGTTCTCTACCTAGGAAGAAAAAGAGTTGCTAGTAAAAGGAGAGTAGGTAAATTTCTTTGGRGGAATCAGAGCAGAAAAGAATACAATCTTAGGAAACCACCACCACTTTGCAGCTCTTTGTCTGTGCTTGACAGTGTATACATGGCTCTGCATTTCAGAATGTATGAATGCTTCCCAAAATCTAAGCACCTTGTTGGGCAAAATGGAATGTCAGGAATTTTTTTTTTTTCCCTTCTGAAGTATCATTAAGAAGATGAAGAAAAAATAGAGAAGTCCAAACTCTGAGACTTCAATTTTTTTTCAAATGGGAGACATCATCCCCTTTACAACTGAATATTGCACTTCAACCACCTGAATTTCAGTTGAGAAACAAACTAYCTGTATTTGATCTAGGTCTCCCTGTATTTCTAGCACACTCAGAGTCTTACTTCGCTRTCTTATGTTGGCTCACATTGGCCAATGCCATTTGTCCAGTGGCCCAAAAAAGCAGTTATCGCCCTTTATCTATGGAGGGGCGGATTAGCATCACAAAAATGATCTTGAAATTGGTACTGTTGGCAGTGCCAGATGAAAGACAAGGATTCTGAAACACTTGGGAAGCTATTGTCCAAATCTGCAACTTCTGGAAATTCATGTAGGTCCACTACAATGAATGGAGTTTTGCCAATAGGCCAACTGATGACCTGCCTGTTAAAACAAAAGAAACCCAGCCTTGATCATTCTTTTATTGTTCTGATTCTTTTGCAGATTTAGAGAATGTAACACAACTGCTTAAAATAACCCCACCATTTATTATTCCAGGAGCAATGTTTTCTTAATAATAMAGTCAAAGTGTGTCTGGAATTTAGAAACACAATTTATTTTCCCACAACATGCCAAGCAATCAAAAAAGTTACATTCCACATCCAGAACAAAAAATCGTGGCTGTTACTAAACAAGAAAAAGTAAACCATAAAAAAAAAAAATACTGCTAAAGCTAAAAATCTATAAAATAACACTGACCTCTTTATATACCTCATAAACAGCACAGAGAAATTCCTGCTTCTGCCAAACACTCCGGTTTGCAACGGTGTTCCAAATTTTCATTAGCACAGCAACCATGCTGCCTGATATCCAGTGGCTCAAACTGTTTCCTCACTCTTCCTTCTGGGAAAAAAAAAAAAAAAAAAAAAGAAAAAAGAATTAAAAAACAACCAGACAGGTTTACTCTATATCACTATGACACCTCTAGATAGTGAAAGATCTACAAGTGACACGGTCAGATCTGAAACGTGTTCAACCCAGAAGCCCAGGTTCTAACTCAGATTTTGGAAAAGACTGCCTTAGAGACAAGCCCTTTTGCTAAAAAGAAATGCCCCAACAGTAGACATTTACCTCCAGTGAGGCTGTTAGTGATTTAACTCCTCCATCTTTTCCCAGACTTCAACAAATCCAGTGGCAAAACAAATAAAGGCTCCTTCTCCCTTCTTTTTTATTTTTTCCCCCCCCAAGTGAAACCTAGTGAAGAGCAGCATGAGGAGGATGCAGAATGTTTGGCTGTGCAACATATTTCCTTCCTAGAAACACAGAAATCAGAAAGGGCTCTGAGACTACTGACTCCAGTTGCTTGTTGTCACAGGCAGCCATGTCATAAAATACTTTTCATAACATATTTCTAATCCATCTTTAAAGTAAATTATCATACCAATGATAGTACTGAATCCCACACTTCCCAGGGAGCATAGAACTTCCTCCAGTGAAGACTTCTATTGTCAGGCCTCTGTGGAAGGCTAAAAATTCATGATCAGCAACAATGAAACACTTCACCACCTCACTATTTTTTCTGATTAGTTATACCACACAAGCCTCTGGATCTGGGAGTTTATTTTTCCCTCCAACTCTTAGGCTATTTAAATAGTTATAGAAGGAACAGCACCGAGTATCTTTGAGGACTAACAGTTTAGGCCCTGACTCAGGAAAGTAATGAACATATTAACTTTAAACCTTTTTAAAGGTTCTTCAGACCTGGTACCTATCGTTAGAACAGCACACACATGGACTGGCAAGCAAGGACAGTATATTTAAGACCATTTTGAGAATAACTTGAAGAATAAATATGTTTGTGCCTGATTATTCTTAGAAGACTGCAGTGAAACATTTGGAGGTTAAACTGTTATGTTAATCATGCTTCTTTTTTTTTTATATACCTAGTACAAACACATTTTAAAATTTCTCAATTTGTCTACCATGACACAAAACCAAAATGTCATAGAAAGCCTTTCAGTTTCTTAGTTTCTTCCTACAAAGAGAAATTTATGGGGCAACATAAGCAACAGATAAAAGTACTGGCTGTCTAAGATTCAAACCCAAATTCTGATTTTAGCAATCCCAAAATTCAAGATAATTTGATCTAGGATTTTCAACCAATAAGCAGATGTCCCTTACAAATATCTACACTCTCAGCTTTGAAGACCATGGTAGTTTATCTCATGAGACATTTTGATATGTAAGATGTTCCAAAGCAAGAAAAGTATTTGGTGGCTACCACTGATGCTGTTCATGTTGGAATACAAAAGTGTGCAAGATTCATCATTACTAAAACAAAATAAGAACAAGATATGATTCCCTTATTCTTTCTCTGATGCAATAATGAAAGTGAAAATCCAACCAACCAACCAAAAAAACCCCCAAACAACCAAAAACAACTCAAAAGACAGGAGAGAGGGATAGAGAGGAGTAGCAGAAGAGGAAAAGAAAAACCCATTGATTCAATGCTGTTCCAGTTCTCTTCCCTGTAATATATAGATGGAAAACAAAACTGATGAAAGGGGCTTTGGGTTGGTGTATGACATTTAGGTGTCACAAAAAAAGTCTTTAAATCCTCACCAAATATTGTTTCAGCTGCTTCGGAGCACACTCTGCAGTCACATAACGTTGAGGGTACCTGATTCCTCATCAGAAATGTTCAACACCTCATGGGTCCGGGTCCTGTTACAAGAGAAACAGTTTAAAGGAACTGGAAGGGAAAATAATCTTTGTAGCAGATGATGTGGACAACATAAGCTCATTGTCAGAAAATACTGGAAATTAGCAAGAGGGAATCAAAACTGGTCCTTTGTATAAAGCGTGCTAAGGATTATGTCAGAAGACAAAGAATGCCAAATAATGGAAAAAACAGGAATAATCAAATTTAATTGAAAGGTGCAGTGTTAAAGGAAAGAATTTCATCTATAAGACTGCTAACAAAAAAGCATGAAATCCATAATACCATATAAATTTATGCTAGTCAGCAACATATTTAACAATGCCATATAAGTCAGTAGTGGGATAATTGCTAGGATGTGGCTAAATAGGCAAAAAATTTATTATTTTAATATTAAATACAACCATGATTACTTGTTTTCTCAGTTCTTTCTTTCACAAGGGCAGTCATAATCCATCAAGTCCCAAATTTGGCATGTGTCTGTATGTGACTTTATGATTTAATTCCACACTCAAAATTCCCAAAGAATAAACCCAATGAAGTGCACAGGCATCTTAATAAGTGAAAGGGACAAATGAATTCATTGTCTATTGAAGCACTTTTATAATATCTAAACATATGCTGAACAAAGCTGCAAGCTATTAAAACAAATCATACAGGCTTTAATTACAATCTAAATCTGCATTATTAAAGTAATAAAATGACCCTAAAACAAATGTTATGGAAGTCATGTTGTCCCTACAAATGAACACAGCGTGAGAGAGTGATAAAATAAAACGCTCTAACATTAGCATGTTGTATGTACCACTGTGGCTTCCCACAGAGCTAAATCAACAAGAAGTAACTCTCCTCTTCCATAGCTGTGGCAAAATACTCCTCTCCCTTAACCTGCCTTTGTTGGCCACACTCACCAGATTTGCAGAAGCCTGTGTGGGGCAACACGACCCCGCTGGGCCCAGCCTCCTCCCCAGGGCCCCTGGAGGTCTCCAGTTCTGGGGGATGTCAAGGCACAAAGCCCATCAGGAGCCAGATGGGGCGACACAGAGCTAGGGACTAACTCAGCTTAACTGCAAAAAGAGTCCCAGTTTAAACGATAAATTTTGGCATTACTGTGTGGCAGCCAATTGCAATGGAGGAGTCATTCTTGAGATTATCCATGCAAAGAACATTATTCATATAACATTTACATATGAGAATTTGGAGGGTCAGCCATAACTGTGGGGTTTTTTTCTTCTGGGCAAGCACTGATCTCCAAATGCATGATCTGGTAGTATTTCTTAAACTAATCTGCTATTTTAGAATACTCGATATGTGATCATGACATTTATGATCTGTTGCAGAGCCCATGCTGAAGTCTAGAAACATTCTAACCACAGGATTTGCTGCCATTTCCTAAATCATCACATCCCACATTGATTCTGACAATAGAAAAAAGGATGACAAGGGCATTGAAACAGCTGAATTTGAACAGAAGGCCGCAGTTCTTACTTAACCATGTATTTCCCACAGACTGTGAGATAACACAAATAAGGCRCTTCTTTCCCCTCCTCTGTAACCCAGACTGGGAAATATCCAAATCCTTCAGTCCAATTTAAGCACAACTCCTCAGGAGGGTCCCTTTACAAATAAATACTCCCAGGTCTCTGTACCTTCTGCCAAACCCCACAGGCCACCAGGTCCGCTCTGGATTCCTTCTGAGGGCCAGCCCTGAGCGCTTGTTCTTTCACTCGAGACATGGCAAACGAGACTGAGCCCCACCTGGCTACACCCTCTTTTCAGGGAGTTCTAGAGAACAATAAAGTCTCCCCAAGGTTCCTTTTCTCCACATGAACACCTCCAGTTCCCTCAGCCACTCATTCTAGACACTTCACCAGCCTCTCTGCCCTTCTTGGGAGAGGCTCCAGCTCCTCAGTGTCCTTTTAGAAGCAAGGGGCCCAAAACTGAACACAGCACTCGAGGTGTGGCCTCACCAATGACTGCAATACGAGTTCTAAGAACGAGATTTCTGCCTTCTCCATGGTTACCCTGCCCCTCCAAGGGCAAACATACGAAAAACGGACGAGAAAACGAGCACATGTCCTCTCTATCATAAAATATGAGATTTAAACACACATTAGACCCCTTAACCTTGTTGAACACAGAGCAGGGATCACCAGGGTTTTCTGCCATGTCATGGTGGGCCTAACGCGTTCAGACCTGACTAGCTTCTACGTTAAGTATGCTAATTCTTTGAGTTATGTTGAGCACCCACTGAGATGGGTGGGACACTACACATCCACTGCAGACCGTTCTTCTTCAGATGCATTCATAAGAAAAACATGAGTGTATCAGAAAAGAAAAAGAAGAAAGGTGAGAGACTGTAAAACTGCAACTGTCTGAATAACAGGTGAGCAAACTACCTGAGCAAAATTAAAAACCATTACATGGTAACGGTCCTAAAACTGCACATCATGATATAATTATATTCTATATCTTCATTATAATTTCAGGGTATTGATTAATTATATTGATTATATGTGAGTGAGAGTGTAGATTGCTACCTACCTGTTCTAAAAGATGCTAAAATTCTTAGCAGCTTCACTGAAAGCACAATGATTAGGCATAATGGGATAATTAAAACATTTTAATTTCTCACAGTAGCATATAACTCTTTAAAGTCAAAATGTATTAGAAGGCTGAATGCTTAACAGATGGCTCTTATACCTACATTCATAAATCAACGATTTGCAAAATTACCAAGCCTTAGATTTTGCACTACATGATCGGATTTTTTTTTCTATTGAAACTGCAATATTGGCTACATCATGGTAAAATGTTGATTTTTCCAGTTTCACTCAGGGAAAATAAAATCATTCCACAAGATTCAAAGATTATATTTTAAGGTGCTCAAATTATTCTACTTGACTTTGCAATGGAAGAGGCTAGAAGAGCTCACACACTTCATTCCCACTGTACAGTGCTGGCTTTGGAAAATGTCCCTCAGCAAACACTCAGTCTTTTTCTGTAAAGTCAAAACGATCTGCTTAAACCACAGGTGACCACTTCAAACAAAAAGCCAGCTTTACAAGCTATTACCTCTCTTCCTCTTAATTACCAGCTTCCACACCCATGCTTCTTCATGTTTACACTTTTTTAATCTGTCTAACCTGAAGGACAGAGGAATCACAAGTTCATCAATGTTAGCTGGCTTTCCTCTGGCTCCAGGGGAGATGTAAGGGGAGGCAGGGTTTAGTATGTTGGTCAGTAAATTCCAGGTCCAGATCAGATGCCAGCAAAGGCTCTGTGTAACAYGAGTGTGCAACACAAGGGCCTCTGTAAAAGGCACCTCACTGAAAATGAAATGTGTAAATTAATTCCCATGTGGGAAGCTGGCTCGGRGTAGCAAGGATACTGCAAATTCACACTACTGTTCACTGCACATTCTTTTTTTTTAGGTAGGGGACTCTAATTGAGTGCAACCTTAGAACACACATACTGTAATGGTTATAGCACCCTCCTGGAAGGGGAGAGTTCAGATTTCAGCCGGGAACTGTAACATGGGTCTCCTCCTTCCACGCAACTGTTCCAAAATGCCAAAATATAAACTTTGTGTGCAATTTAGTCGTGCTCTGTGTGTGCCTGCCAGGCAAASTCCTGAAGGTGAGGTGTGTGAAGTACCAAAGCTGTACACTGAGAGTCCCGTACGACTTCAGCAGGAATTAGAGGCAGCTGCCTTCAACTTAGGTGGCTGAAAGCGTGTCTGGTAACAGAAACAGAGATACTGCTGGGACTTTCCTAGAAAGCTTTGGCACCTAAAAGCATTACACACTTCTGAGGGCAGGCAAAATTGAATTTTTGCAGACAAAAGTACATGTAAGTGTTGAACGTGTCGCCCTATGTAATCTGCTTTAATGATGGCCCATCTATTAAGGCATATATAAAACATTCGAAACCTCATTTTATAACTGATGCCTTTCTCACTAGTGTTAAGTTACAAAACTCATGTCAGCCCTGCAAATGCAGGAGTAGGACAGAACAAATGGCAATTTCTTATTAATGTGTGTTACCTAACCTTTTATGGACACAATAGTATGCACAATTCATCCTTCTCTATATTTTAGTTTGCTAAACAGCAATCAATCACATAAAAAATAAGTATGTCTGTCTTACTTTAGAGACCACTTCAAAAGATGGCTCTGATTAACTTAAAATGCTTGTTACATTTTTATTTTGCAAGCTATTCCCATACCTCAGACATTTAGGATATTTTTTCATTTTAATCTCTACGAAATAATTTGCAATATTATAAATGCACAAGAGCATTCTGATTCTCTTTCATTTCACTTAGGATTTTGGCAAAAGTTGTTCKTCTTAACTGCAATGTATCTCTATAGCCCATCATTTTATTCTTTGGAGAAATGACTTCAGAAACGTCTCAGCAGCTATAAAACACGTTCTTTTATCATTGTGGGGTATCAGTGGGATTAATCACTCTTAACCAGCTATTTTATAGCCATGAGGTGAAGATGTCTAAGGTTTATTTAGAGTATTGCATTTTTTCAGGATAAAGCAAAGTAGACCATGTCAGCCACAGAAAACTATTACTCACTTCCTTCTCGTCACTCTTAATTGGGATCAAGTGGTTTTAGGTCAATCACTTTGGTCAAGAAAATTCATGAAAAATACAGGTCTATTTATACATCATAGAGGTAATTAATGTTTTTTACAGACAGTCATTATAAAAGCCTTTCATTCCTCATCCCTCACTGCACCACTGTGAGAAACTCTATGGAGGAGATGAATGGATGGATTGTGATATTGATTTCCCTGGGTTTTCTGGCACATGCTCAGGATAACACACAGCTCACTATCGCTCACTTGTTAATCATCAAACACAGACAGACAACAAAAAGCTTGTTTCAGTTTCTAAATTTGTGCAATTTGACCAGATGGTAATCTCAGCCTGACAGGTGTGTCCTGAAAACTAATTTAAATATTTGTAAATAGTGGCACCCTTCCTGCATTAGGTGATTAATAACTGCTGATCCTGTCACTTTCTTTAACATCATTTCTGCCTTAACAAATGTTGATCTTCATAATTCAAAGGAAACTTTAACAAATACCTTTTCAATCTTACTTCCTTGTCTTCAYTACTTATCCAGCAACTTCTTTCCCACAAACAGGTTGTGAAAATACTAACTCTTATTTACAGAACTCATAAATTCAGGTTTTGCTTATCAGTTTAGCAAGCATGAGTCACCAGGCTGAAGCTTTTGAATATCTCTCTGCCTCATGGTGAAATATAAGACACAGTTCATTAATTAAAAAAAACCAAAAACAAAACCGTATCTATTACCCTGCAAGAAGTTATGCTTTTTTTTTATACCTCTCCATTTTAGACTTCTTATTTAAGTTCCTATACAAGAAGACTGGTCACACTTAAGCCCCATATAAAGGGAAGGGAAGGGAAGGGAAGGGAAGGGAAGGGAAGGGAAGGGAAGGGAAGGGAAGGGAAGGGAAGGGAAGGGAAGGGAAGGGAAGGGAAGGG